>OY757943.1:4824999-4974999 GCA_963585895.1 Sepioteuthis lessoniana
ATCTACGTACGGCCTTGCTGGTCGACCAACACGGCCATGACCATGTGTATGAGTCGATATGAAAACGTTGCTTATAAGTTTGTCCTTACTTCCCCAGAAATGCCCAGCATGTCTTGTTTGTCTTACCTGGTAGGTTTGTGAGATGGGAGGTAAGTGTTTTGTTAGGTGTTGCCATCAGTGTTTTTTCAAGACCACGTAGCATTCTTATTTAGTTCTCATCTAACTTTTTCTCTGTGTTTTGTTAATGTCATCGTGGTGCATCCATACAGTAGTAGTGACACAGTTACAGCTTATATATATATATGAAAAAAAATATATATATGAAAAAAATATATATGAAGAAAATAGAAAAACAAAGCAATCCAAATGTGATGAATTTTTTCATAATGGGAAGTCAACGCTCCATATTATATATACATATATATATATATATATATATATATATATATATATATATATATATATATATATATATATATATATATATTGAAGAGTGTATATTTAGGCTGTAAGTTATTATTAAGGTAGTTTTATTAAAGACGATGGAACACTTTATTAGTTGTAATAATTTTTCAAGTTTTCTGGTGACTGGATCTACATGGTAAAGGAATTGTCCCATACCTTTTGCCCAAGCTCTTTCAACCATGCTTTGGGTCGCTATCAGGGGTAGTGTGGTTTTGAGTTGACAGTTTGAGTTTATATTGGTTTAATTATTTGTAGCGTTTTCTTTTGAAGTTGCCGGTTGGAACGTTTATGGAGTTTTGACTGAAGGCAAGGCTGTGTTGCCGTTTGATATCTGACTCCATGTTTTGGTTATTCTATTTTACCCCAACGTTGGCTAGTCGGCGTAACACCAAAGCCCAAGAAAGTCCCAAAAATAATTATACAAAAGAAGACAGTAACAGATAGGAGACGAAGACGTTTCTATTATATTTTCCTTTATTTCCTGGGTTCAACAACAATTCCATGAGTGAGGGAGTTTTTCCTGAATACACTAAAATGGTTGAATCCCCCAGTTAAGGTGTCAAAAATACGTTAATCGTTTCTTGCATATGTTTGTCCTCATTTGGTATTTAGGGCCTCCATAAGGGTTAGTTTCTTTTATAAGTTTGTCAAAGTCTAGTTGTTTTAGTTTGTAGTTTCCATTTCGAACTCTTTATATTTAGGCATACTGTTAACCGAGAGAGAGAGTTGCTACTGGGTGAAAGGGATTAACCAACGCCTAGTCTAAAGACATCAGCAATGATGTTATCAATTCGCTGGTCACCGCCTGAAAGAGAAAGAAAGCCTGTTCCCCCTTGTTAGAAAGTTGCTTTTTTCTTTACGCATGCGTCATCCCTTTTTCCTGTTAGGGACCTCTGGGAGTTTCTGCAAATTTCAGTTTTCTTTTTTCTTTCTTTTTTTTTTTTATTCAATTTAAAATATTTTTATTTATTCGTTCCCAAAACGTTTTCAGCGTTTTGTTTTAAAACGTTCGGTTGGAAAAAGATTTACTAACAGAGTTAGTGATTTTAGTAATTAGAAATATTTAATATGTTGGTGCCGGTGTAAAAGGCTATCTTATTTATATAAGGCGCCAACTATACGGCCACCTGCCTCCCATCACGAAAACTATACAAGTTAGACGAACCAGACACGCAGGACACTGCTGGAGAAGCAAGGACGAACTCATCAGTGATGTACTCCAATGGACTCCCACATATAGCCGGGCAAAAGAAGGACGACCAGCTCGAACATACATACAGCAGCTATGTGAGGATACGGGATGTAGCCCTGAAGACCGGCCGGAAGCGATGAATGATAGGGAGAAGGGGCGAGAGAGGGTCAGGGATATCTGTGCTAGCAGCACGCCATGATGATGATATACAGATAGTATTATGCTATATATATATATATATATATATATATATATATATATATATACTAATTAAACCATGAAAAGGACACATATTCAACTTGTTATCAAACAATGATGTTGGGTTAGTTATTTTCATTACTACAAATGTAAAAGAATTAGAAAAACTGCTGATTTCATTAGCCCTTTTCTCTTAGTCTTGCACCTATCATAGCTATTTATTTTCTTTGGTGCACTTGCGGGTACAGACAAGTGATTAGTGCTTCGGATTTTTTCCTGTATTTTCCCAACCTCTCTGCACAAACAGAAGGTGACATAAGGTCAGTTTTTAAGTGGAGTTTAATAGGTTTGAATCCAGATTTTTTTCTTCTCTTAGATTGAATGCCCTACCAAGATTAAAGACCCCAGTCTACCCTACCCCTAACTGGAGGGAGAAAAGTTGAATTCATACCTTTCCCAATGGCGAAATGCAAACAGCGTCGTTCAGGATTTGAACTCGGGTTGCCGTGTCTATTTCCTACAACGGCAACGTTACACCACAGGCGCTGATATATATATAGACTGAGATAGATTTGAACAGACTTGAATATTCATTTGCCCGGTCGGCTGGGGTTGTAGAATACACTGACTGCACCTCTGCAGAGGGGTAAGATCCCCCCATAAGTATCCTGGTTATGACACTAAACAATCTGATGTTGAGATTCCAGTGATGCTGGAGCTTTGGGGAATGCGGAGCATCCCTTCATTGCTATTGCTCCCAGGTTCATTCTGGCCCGGAATAGTAGCACCTGATAGGACCCTATCTATGGGTTAAATAGAACTGCATACTTATCTTAAACTGAATTGTTTGAATTAGAACTGTTTGACTAAACTGAATAGCTTGAAATAGAAATGTTTTTGACAATTAAATTCTGTACTCATGCTAAACTGAATTGTTTGAAATAGAGCTGATTATTTGTTTAAAAATGGATTTGGTGTTAAATAACCTACAAAGGTCGATATGCTATAAAACCCAAACATCCAACCATTAAATATTCGTTTTTAAAATCAAATAAATCAGCATCTTTCTTCTTCACAACGTTGTATTCAGTACGACATACAGTCAAGTCATACAGACTTGACCAGGATGTAAACTCGAGTGGGCATGTCCATTTCCTACGACCATTTCCACGAACAACACTGTATAGTAAGGCAAACATGTTTCTCTTTCAACAGGATTTCGTAAAAAAGATCATGGGACAACTGTTTCCCGGTAATTCAATATTTCTAAAATCCGAGATACTCACGTGGAAAATGGCTGCTCGGGCGAGGGATGGAGTGAGTGGGGGAGAAAGAGGAAATTTTAAACCGTGGGAAAGTGTAATTAGATAAGAAACATCTCACTAAACAAATATTCCACCCACAACTAAATTGAATAACTTACTAACGTTAATTTCAACGTAAATCGAAATTTCTTCTTTGATGGGAGCACTGTAGAAAGAAAGTTAGTTTTACTAAAATCAATTGGGTAGATCAACGTAATCAATATACCTCCTAAAACTAGTGGGACAATATTAAAAAATATATTACTGTTAACAAACCTCGTCAACTAGACACTTGTACTAGGAACATTACATTGTTTAGTAACTGTTAGGAAACTAGTCTCGCAGATCAATTATAACTGAGTTGTGAATTCGAGTCTTGATTAGAGTCCCCTAAGCTAGCCTTCGTTTTTAGGGTTGTTGCTTTTGGTGTATGGGTTTGTGAATTTGGCTAGCAAACCATGAACAGTGAGTAGGATTCTCACTGAGTACCACTTCCAGCATGGCAAACTAAGTTAGGCTAAGTAAATGACCACAACTGAGTAGTGAGTTCGTTCCTAACTCTGTGCCTCATACTTGAGATCATGTACCAAATCTAAGATACTATTTACCAACCCCTCCGCTCGGGCAGGATATGACACAAGATCAATTTTTAAGCGGAGTTTAACAGGTTTGAATTCAGAGTTTTCCTTCTCCTAGACTAGTTGCCTAACCAAGGCTGAAGAACCTAGTCTGTCCTACTATTTACCCATAGCTGGAGGGAGAATAATTGGATTCATAACTTTCCCAAGGGTATTAGTGCTATGTGAAATGCAATCAGTCTCGTCCAGGATTTGAACTCGTGTCGCCGTGTCCATTTCCTACGACGATAACGACTACACCACGGGCACCTCTAAGATATCTAAGATAGGCTTCGTTTTTACGGGTGCCGTGCATGGTATAAGGTTTAGAGAGTTAGGCTCGGAGACCTGGACAAGTGAATTCAATCCTCACTAGGCGTTACATACTTCTAGCTTTGTGCCGATCAAAGCGAGGTTTAATAAATGACTCCTACTGTGTAGGAGCCTCACCCTGGCGGTTTTCTGCTAAATCTAAGCTACAGTTATTTTTTACGGTCAATTCACGCTGAAAAACAGGTTCCCCGGAGTTCATTGAAGTTAAGCAAGTGTGAGCCTACTCAGTAGTCAGATGGGTGACCACTTAAGGACTGCAAGAAAACTAAGGCTTGAATACCAAACTAAAAGGTTAGACAGCAATACCAAGCGGGTGCTTGTATCTGATTTTAAAACATTTTCGTCTTCATTTAGTTGATTAGCGGGTTTTACTACATGTCGACTCTTGTTGAATTATTTAATGCCGAAGTCAGACTTTTCTCTTCGTAAATAATAATAATATGATGATGATAACCCAGAATCAGCCCTAGAAAATGAGACGCACAAGCTTCTCTGGAATTTTGAGATATAAACGGATCGCCTCTTCTCGGCCAGATGACCAGACCAAGTGATAGTTAACAAAAAAGAAGAATCTGTCGAATAGTGGACTTTGCCGTTCCAGATCTGAAGAAACAATGGAACATGAAAGTGACGATGATACCAAAAGTAATCCTATTTACCAACCCCTCCGCTCGGGCAGGATATGACACAAGGTCAATTTTTAAGCGGAGTTTAACAGGTTTGAATTCAGAGTTTTCCTTCTCCTAGACTAGTTGCCTCACCAAGGCTGAAAAACCCAGTCTGTCCTACTATTTACCCATAGCTGGAGGGAGAATAATTGGATTCATACCTTTCCCAAGTGTTATGTGAAATGCAATCAGTCTCGTCCAGGATTTGAACTCGTGTCGCCGTGTCCATTTCCTACGACGATAACCATTACACCACTGGCACCTCCTATGATACCAAATGTAATTGTTGCGCTCAGCACAGATACCAAAGGATTGATAAAGGGACTGGAGGACATCGAAATAAGAGGACGAGTTAAGACCATCTAAACCACAGCATTGTTGAGATCGGTCAGAATATTGAGACGAGTCCTGGAAACTTGAGTAGACTTGCTGTCACTCAAACTCCAATGAGAAACCATCGGCCAACGCTGGTATGAAAAACCCTCAAGAGAATAAAATTAATATTATTATTATTATTATTATTGGATCATCCAATCTCGGCCAGAAGACCAGAATGTTGATTATCAAGAAAAGAAGAATTTGTCAACAAATAGATTTTTACCATTCCAGCGAACGACAGAGTGAAAAAGAAAGAAAGCGAAAAGAGTGATAAATACTTGAATCTTACTAGAAAGCTGAAAAGGCTGTGGAACAAGTCACTGAAGCCAATTGTAGATGATACCCTTGGAATGGTTTCCAAAAGACTGGTAGGGAGGATCTGGAGACCAGAGAAATAATCGATACCATCCAGACCATAGTACTTTTAAAATCGGATAGAATACTAAGAAGAATCCTGGAAACTTGTGGAGACTTGCTGTCACCCAGTCCTCAGTGAAAAATTACCCGTTAAAACTGGTCTGTAATAATCGCAGGAAGTAAAACAATAAATTATCTGGGATTTCGAGACACAAACGGATTAACTAACCCTGAACAGAAGATCAAATTTAGTTGTAATCAACAAAAAGAAACGAATGTGTCAATCAGTTCCATTCACCATTACAGCAGTTACCAAAGTTAAAGGAAAGTGAAGAACTAAATAAACACTTAAACGTTACCAATTTGAGCCCTTGGTACAGTCTCCAAGAACATGGAAAAGAGGCTGGCAAAACTGAAAATCTGAAAAGAGAATCGATGGTCAGTTGGTTTCTTTGTTTAATGGCATATCAACCTTTATAGGTTATTTAATGCTAAAGCTATTCTCTGAGAAGAACAGAAGTGGTACTATTTAACCCATAGCTGGGAGGATAAGGGGGTTCATATCTTTCCCAAGGGTATTTGCCCGAAAGTGAACATAATAGCGCGACGGGAGTACGAACTCGAGTACTATGATTCCTCAGTCCATCGCTTTAACCATTACACCAGGAGGACACCCGCAAGAGAATCGAGACTATCATGACCACAGCACTGTCGAAATTGGTTAGAATATAAAGAAGAGACTGGCTGTAATTCGGACTTTAGTGAGAACAATAAAATGATAATTATCACTTCCAAAACAATCAGAGCTTCAAATAATCATTCTTAATACAAATCATTTGTAGACAATTATATGCTTTCAATAATTATTCCTATTTGAAGATAATAATTTGTTTGCACACAGTTATATGGTTTCAAGTATTCCAATTCAATATAGATCATTTTGAGACAGATATTTTACCAATAGATTGAATCCTAATTGGTAATACTAATTCGGGTCAAGGTGGACCTGGGAGTAATGGCAATAAAGGTGTGACTTCAAGAAATTGAATCTCATCACCATATGCCGCCAGAAAGAAAGAATATATCACAAATTTTGATGATGTGCGATAAGGTCTAGGCGTAACCTGAAATTTTGGAATATTTTCAGGTCACCCAATATATATATATATATATATATATATATAAGAGTGTATCTTTTTAGTATGCTAGGTGATGGCTACATCCCAACAAAAGATAGTTAATTCATCATAATTTTAACAAATTGGGAAAATATTTATTAAATATTTTGGCAGTTGTTCCGAGATTAGGCTGGTAACCCAAAAGATAGTTGTATTTTGATACGACACGAATAGAATGGTGGGATAATGGGAAAGTGCCAAAAGTAAGGGTCGAAGGATGAGCGACATTTCAAAAATACACACTGTGTATTCGTGAGAAGTTTAACGTTTTTATCTAATAAGTGACTGAATTTATTCATAAAAAGTGTATTTTGTTTGGAAAAGAAAATGTGGGAGTGATTTTTTTAAGCCAATTTAGCTTTCTTTGTGGAGTGTTGCGGGCATCTCAAAGAAAGATGGTGGTGACGAAGAGACAAAGACGATATGAATAGAAAATGACAAGATGAGGTTGTTCATATCAAGAAACGAAAAGTCAGACACGTGGTCACAGAAAAATTTTACCCACCTTATTGTTAATGTTACAAATTCCTTTTGGACCTGTTTTAAAAACAGGATCAAAGAAATATCCATTCTTTTACAAATTGTAGTCCTCTCCCAATGAGTAAGGTATTTCGCTTAGCCCTGAAATTTAGGTCGTTAATTGTCGCTTTCTTTATAACTAGTTAACTAAATTACATTAAGGCAGCAAATTCTTATTTAAACAAGTCTAATCAAAGACAACATTATGTTTTTGTCGGGGAAGCATTTTTTCTTACTGTTTGCGAATGAATCGTCTGCAAAATTCTGGTTGATAAACGTTCTGTTGGGAAAAGATTTACTAACAGTGTTAGTAATTTTAGTTATTAAAAATATTTAATATGTTGGTGCCTGTGTTAAATGCTATTTTATTTATGTTTGTTTTTTTAGTAATTTTTATGCATATTGCTTCTAGGATTTGTCATCGTTTTTATTATTGTTTTTATATATAATTATTATGTTATCTGAGAATCTTTCTTACATTGGAAGATGTAAATTGGTTAGAGCTATTGGTGTGTTTTATCATTAAATGTTGTTTTGTGGCGCTATTTTCAGAAAGATAAGTGAAGCGACAAGATAATGTTGTGGTTGTATAGCCAATGTAAAAATTATTTTTCTTTTTCGGGAAGCACTCTCAAAATGAACATATGAATTTATGAATTACATTGGTTTGGTTTAGAAGTATTTTAGTGGAGTTGGTGTTATTCTTAACAATGACGTTTAGTGTAGTATGTGATAAGTTTTTCTTTTGTTTTTGTTTTTCGATGGTTTTAATGTGTCTTTTTATAATGTAGTTTATTACTTGTTCGTCTAATTTGTTGTTATTGTGCATTTGATTTCTGTAATTTGGATTAATTCTGTTAGTGTTGGTAGTGTACTTATTTTTGTGAATGTTGTGAAGATATAGTTTTATTTGTTGATCAACTAGTTTATTAGGAAAATTGTTATTAACAAGGGTTTGTTTTATGTTAGTAAGATCTTTGTAATGTATTGTCTTTGATGAGAAGATATAAAATGCTCCATGTGCTATTTTATACTTTTGTGGTGATTCACTGAGGTAGTTAAGTAGGGTGGAATTGTCGCTGGTAGACTTTTTATATGGATATGTAATGAATTTGTTATTATTAGTGGGCTATGTAAGTACATCAAGGAAAGGGATTTTTTAAAAATTTACGTTGTGTTTGGTAGTAAAGTTTAGTACGGATTTTTTTCTATAGTTTGTTTAAGTTGGTTAATTTCGTCATCGGAGTGTGTTGCGATGAAAATGTTATCTACTTAGCTGATGTATATCTTGGGTTTAGTTATTGTTTTGAATATTTTATTTTTTGATGTGAGACAAGTCGAATTCGGAGATAGTGGAAGGAGAGATTTATTGAGAAGTCGACACCATAGCGTTTCGGTTCAACTGAACCATCATCAGGACCATGAGGATGTTAAGTCAACGATGGATGTTTAAAAATGCAAAATACAAAAACCTTGGGGAAAATTTGTATAATAAGAAAAAGTTGGCCGTTTAATTTGTGAATCAGCGTTTTATATTCGGAGATAGGAGGACCAAGGGGCGACCCCATCGAAATAACGTCAATTTGTATATATATCATCGGGCTTTTGTGGTACAGGTAAGGAAGAGTTTTTCGATGACTTTTGGTTGTATAGCTGGAGGAGGAATTGAGGGATGATTATAGATATTGTACCATAGCCATATACTTGAATATGCGAAATGTACATGGGATGTTCATATATATATATGACATAGAAATCTCGAAACACGAAAAACACTTACAACTTCTCAGTTCAGGTACGAAACTTTTTATAACCTTTGAGTCTCAAGGTTTTTCGACATAAGGAGAGAGATACACAATCTTTCTATCCTGGCTTTTTCATCTGCACCGCCATCTCGTGCGACACCTGCCCAAGGCCTCCGCGAGCAAGCGAAAGTCAACCGTTCTCGTTCGGTGTCTAGTCTCAACTCTACTAACTGACTTTTTCAAAATCTCCCAAAATCCTCCGCGTGCTTCCGGTGCGTGACGTCACCCGCACTCTGTAACCCCGTTTCCCATATGGGCTATTGTGACATCTCTGAGTGACATGTCCGCTCCGCGTGCACGCGCGTGTGAACACCTGTGTTAATGTTGCACCTAAGTAATTCATGCACTGAGCCGAAAGGTTCTCAGCCTAACTAAAACCAAAGGCATCAAACGAAATCCCTCGGCCATTATATTACAATATTGTCAATTATAATTTTCATGGTTTCGTGAACTGGTTATTGAACATGGTTATTGAAAAGGTTTTCTACATCAAGTGATGCCGTTATACATTTGTTGGGGGGGGGTAGAGTTTAAAATTTGTATGAATTCATGTGTTGATTTGATACTGTATTTATTTTGAATATATGGTACTATTGTATTGTTGAGGAGTTTTGATATATGGTATACGGGAGTATGGATCTGGGAAATGATTGGTCTAATTGGGTTACCTTGTTGGTGGCTTTTTATTTTAACATATATGTATCCGGGTTTGTAATCGCCAGTTATTTTTGTTAGTTTAATGGATCCATTTTCTGCGTTATTCGCTGTCATAATTTCATAAATATATTTTTTTAATAACCAGGATACTTAAATATATGTAATATGGTTATTTCTGAAAGTAAAATCTATTTTTTAGATACTATTTGGAGCGTAAATATAAAAGGCAACATACATTATATATATATATATATATATATATATATATATATATATATATGTATATATATATAGAATACCCTTTGGGAAATTGCATCCTCAACATTATTTGTAATATAACAGTTAATATATACATTGAACATACAACCACCACCCTCTCACGTAGACTAACACGCCATTTAGCTACCGTTAACGTCATCCTTACGCACCTAAATAAACACAACTTAAATGACCACAATACCCTCACAAATATTAGGAAAATTTCAGTAGATAAGACGAAAACCCTATAGAGCACAAACTATATGAAAAAAAAAAAAACTTGAAGCTTTTCTTATTAAAAAAAAAACACTCTACACTTAACAAAATCTCCCTCAATTTAGGAGCTACAATTCTTAGATGCATCTGACATAGATGTATAATTTTACAACCTCGGTGATACATAGTTACGTGATACTGATCTGTCATTTAAAAAGTTTCGGTTTTAATAAACTTTCACCAGGACTTTCACCAAGATGATGAAAAACGTTGCTAAAAACACCAATCGTTGTTTTAGTAACATTTTCACTATCAAAAAAATACTGATGAATGTTTATTAAAACCGAAACGTTTTAACGTCGACTTTCCCTTATGATAAATTCACCACTTTTGGATTACTTGGTTTCTTTCTTTCTTTCTTTCTTTCTTTCTTTCTCTCTCTCTATATATATATAAAAGAGGTGCTCATGGTGTAGTGGTTATCATCGCAGAAAATGGGCAGGGTGACTGGAGTTCAAATCCTGGACAAAGTTGTTCGGATTTCTCATCGCGCTAATATCCTTAGGAAAGTTGGTTGTTTTACGGCATATTAACCCTTTTCGGGTCATTTAATGCCGAATCAAGTCATTTTCATGAAAAAAAATCTTTGCTTTTAGTTTGGTTTTATGGTATATCAAGCATTAAAGATTATTTATTAATTATTTAACAATTCTATTTCAAACAATTCAGTTTAGAATAAGTATACAGTTTAGTTTTATTTGACCCATAGATAGGACCCTATCAGGTGCTACCACTCCAGGCCAGAGTGAACCTGGGAGCGATAGCCATAAAGGGATACTCCGTATTCCCCCAAGCTCCTGCAGTACTGAAGCCTCACCGTCAGATTTTTTAGTGTCATATCCAAGAAACTCGTTGGGGTTGTCTTAACCTTCCGCAGAGATGCAGTCGGTGTATTCTACAGCCCCAGCCGACTGGGCCACCTTGGCAAAGGTATAAATACAACTATTTTCGCCCCATTAATGGGTAAATTGTAGGGTAGACTACACCCTCTCTAGTGTGGCAACCGATCGAGGAGAAAGAAAACTCTGGATTCAAAACTGGTAAACACCGCTTTGAAAAAAATCTTGTTATTGTAGAGGGGTTGGGTAAATTCATGTTCATAAATATATGAATCCAATTATTCTCCCTCCAGCTATGGGTAAATAGTAGAGCAGACTGGGTTCTTCAGCCTTGGTGAGGCAACTAGTCTAGGAGAAGGATAAACTCTGAATTCAAACCTGTTAAACTCCGCTTAAAAAAATTGACCTTGTGTCATATCCTGCCCGAGTGGAGGGGTTGGGTAAATAGGATAAATGTCTATGATTCGTTTTGATACGTGAGTACGAAGGTTGTTCAAAGTGTTCTGAGCTTCATCTAGAAAGAAAGAAGACACGAAGATTTTTGTTATGGCAACACGTAACTAATCATAAAAAAACTAGAAACATCTGAATGAGTTTTTCTAGTTTTCTAGATTTTTCTTTATGGGTGAGGCTTAGAACATTTCAAACGCCCCTTGTATGCGTGAAAAGCACAACAATAGACGTCTATAAATGTAAATATTGATGAAATAAATACTCAGATCGATATCGTGGCATTTACTTGTTGTTGGGTCTGATTTTGTACGAGGGCTTGGTTATGAAAATGTGACTTTATCACAGGCCTTGGCAGTCAATGCACGAGCCGATACAACAGCCAGAATAACAGATACTGCTTTTCAGGGCACACATACAAAGACTGGCGCATTACAGTCTTCAGATATCGTACCCACTCCTTTGGCCATTTGAGCTAATCAATTCGCGAAGTTACAAATTAACTGAGAGATTAAAATAGATTGAGACATATATATATATATATATATATATATATAGAGAGAGAGAGAGAGAGAGAGAGCAATAGTCAGAGAATGAGAGCAGAGATGAACACAGAGAGAGGGAGAGATAGAAATCTGAAGGTACTTAGCGATAAATACAGAGAGAGAGAGAGAGAGAGAGAGAGAGACACACACACACACACACACACACAGAGTGTGTGAGAGAGAGATAGTCAGAGAATGAGAGCGGAGATGAACAGAACCAGAGAGAGAGAGAGAGAGAGAGAGAGAGAGAGAGAGAGAAGGAGAGCGGAGATGAACAGAAAGTTAGAGACCTGAAGGTACTTCCAGATAGATACGGAGAGAAAGAGAGTGAGAAAGTGAAATAGTCAGAGAATGAGAGTGGAGATGAACAGAGAGAGAGAGAGAGAGAGAGACCTGGAGATACTGATAGATAGATAGATAGATAGATAGATGAGATTCAAATAGAGAAAGAGAGATTTAAAAAAATAGATTGATAGGGAGATATAAAAATACTGAATAGATAGATGAACAGACTAAGAGAGAGAGAGAGAGAGAGAGAGATAAATATAGATAGACTAAGATATCAACCCGACCCTCCTCATATCTATCTATATAAGTTTGTTCGTTAATATCTATCAACCGCAGTCTTTTCCCATCTGTCTTTCTGTCTAAAATTGTTCTTTCTGAACAACTCAACGTCGTGCCAAGGCTGTGAAAGCCACAAACCCTCTTATTCTACAACCCACTGCTGTACGTCTCTACTACTACTACTACTACTATACTGCTGCTACTCCTACATTATTTTTTTTTTATCTCGCCAATGTAGCCTGGCGTGTGCTGTGCAAAGGGTTGGCACGTGTGTCACGCATGCCCCACCCTCCGATCTCTTGCCTCGTCTGTTCTAGATCATTCAAAAAGCAGAAACGAAACACAAGTCACTTCAGCCATGTTGTTAACACGGCAACGCTAGGCATTGGTGTCGTTGCTCTATGGGGAGAAAACAGCTGATATTGCATCCTGCTTGTGTCGAAAAAGTTGGTGATATACATACAAGCAAAGGCATCACTGTTTTTTTTTTAAATTACCATTTTCTATACAAGAAAAAGTTGTAATGCTTACAATATGGTCACTGGTCCTGTAATCTGGTTTGGTCGTAGGGGCACTACTCGTAGCGACCTCGGGTACGAATAGCCTGGTGGAGATCATTTCTCTCCAGGTCTACAAATGGTTTGAATCCAGTGTTTTCCTTCTCCTCGACTGGTTGCCATAGCAAGGTTATAATGGCTAGTCAGCACCTCTGGTGGTGTAACGGTTAGCAAGCTGGACTACCAAACCTACACGAGTGAGTTCGAGTCTCATTGGGCGCCCCATTCATTCGGCCTTGTGCCACATCGAAGCAAAGAGCTTTGTAAATTATTAATGGCTAGTCAGCATTGCTATTTACTCATAATTGGAGGGAGAATAGTTGGATTCATGCCTTTCTTAAACATATACGGACAATATATGCTTAGTCATGATTATATATATTTCTTTATAGTACCTTTTATTATTATTTACTCATTAGAGTTTTTCACATCAGCGTTAGCTGATGGTCTTTCACTAGAGTGTAAGTGATAGCAAGTCTCCTCAAGTCTCCAAGACTCTTCTCAATATTCTGGCCGTTCTCAATAATGTAGTAGTTTGGATGGTCTCCACTCGTCCGCCAACTTCCAAGTCCTCCAGTCCCTTTAGTAGTTCTTCAGTTACTGTACCAAAAGCACCTATCACAATTGGTATAATTGTCACCTTCATGTTCCATAGTTTTTCAATTCCCTAGCAAGGTCGAGGTACTTCTTCTTCTTATTATTATTATTGTTGTTGTTGTTGTTGTTGTTACTATTATTATTATTGAAGTTTGAGAGATAGCAAATCTCATCGGTTCTCCAGGACTTTACTAAGTATCCTTGCTGGTTTTTGTAGTGTTATGGTCTGAATGATTTCAATTCTTCCTCTCATCTTCAGTCTATCCGGTCTCTTTTCTGAGTTCTCAGGGAGTGCTTCAAAGATTCCAATAACTATTGGTATTACTGTCACTTTTTTCAGCTCCCCGGCAGGATCTAAGTATTTTTTCAGCTTTACGCCCTCATTTATGTTCAGTCTGTTGTCTTTTGGTACGGCAAAACCTCTAGACAAATTCTTTTCCTTTTATTCATCAAAACTAGAAGGCATTATTATTATTATTATTATTATTGTTGTTTTTCTCTTTGCGAGTTTTTCAAACCAGCGTTGGCTTTAAGTTATTCATATGAGGCTAAGTGACAGAAAGTCTCCTCAATTCTTCAGAACTCGTCTGCGTATTCTGGCCAATCTCCAAAATGCTGAAGTCTGGATGGTCACGATTCTTCCTATATCGGAGGTGGGGGTGTCCTCGTGGTATAATGGTTAAATCGATGGACTGCGGAATCGTAGTAAGCAAATTCGAATCCCGGTTGCACTATTGCGTTCACTTTCGGACTAATGCCCCTTGAGGAAAGGTATGAACCCCCCCTTATCCCCCCAGCTATGAGTTAGATAGTACTAATGCTGTTCTTCTGAAAAGATGGCTTTGGCATTAAATAACCTACAAAGGTTGATATGCCATTAAACCAAAGAAACCAATCCTTCCTATATCCAATTCCTTCAGTCTTTCTTCCAAATCTTTGGGGGACAGTTACAAGTACATCAATTATAATTGATATCACCGTCACCCTCGTGTTCCATAGCTTTTGTTTAGTTTGGTTTGGTTTCTTTGTTTAATGGCATATCAACTCTTTGTAGGTTATTTAATGCCAAAGCCATTCTCCTAGAAGAACAGTACTGCTATTATTTAACGCATAGCTGGGAGGATAAGGGGGGTTCATACCTTTCCCAAGGGTATTTGCCCGAAAGTGAACGTAATAGCGTGACTGGAGTACGAACTCGTTTACTGCGATTCCGCAGTCCATCGTTTTAACCCTTACACCACGACCCCCCCTCATTCTGGCAAAATCCAAATATTTGTTTATCCTTTCGACGCTTTTTATTTTCACTCTGGTCTCCCGGAACAGTAAATTCCACGAGATGGAAGTCTGGTCTTCTGGCCGGGATTAGGTGATCCGTTTATTATCATTATTATTATGATTACAACTACAATCATTTTTGCGCGTTTAAAATCGAAAAACACAAACAAAATCGGCCGAAAGATAAAAAAGAACTAACTGTGATAGATAGATAGATAGATAGATAGATAGGAATAGAATTAGATAGATAGATAGATAGATAGATAGATAGATAGATTACTTTATATCTATTTTAACCTGCCATTTAGCATAATGGTTAGAGGATTCGCCAATGGCCCAGGAGACTGGGGTTCAATCCCAGGTCGAGTCATACCAAAGACTAAAAAAAAAAAAGATACTTGATGCTGCCTTGCTCAACACTCAGCATTATAAGGGTAAGTGGAGCAATCCAGGGAATCGAGTAGCGCACTCTCTTACACGCCGGTGTTGTAGCTATTGAAAAGGGAGCCTTCTGGTCGCCCTCGACTACGGTCTGCTAACTTACACGTTACAACACTATATTGATCTATATAAACAGACAGGGGTATATGTAAGCAGATAGATTAGAGCTTTCGAAGAACCCCACCCGTGTCTAGATAATTGCTACTTGGTATCTAAAAAAGGAGAATCAAGCGACATTCCGAACTGATTCAAAAACAGTTCGTGATGTGTTTTGAAACAAATAAACAAACAAAGTTCACTAACATTTGGCCTGATTGGTGAATCGGCTTTTATTTTGGTTCTATTTATTTATATCATACACCTTCATTGATGCATCAGGATGGGTCATCAGTGATGTTTCATTTGGGTTCATGGGGGGGTTTCGGGTTTTGCAACATCAGACCCCTTCACCCAAATGACCCAGTTGGCATTGATCTTACTCCAACTCCCATCCCGGCAGCTAACCTGCGCACCCACACAAGAAAAAAAAATGACCACAGAACTGGCTCTATATATAATCTAAAATCTCACATAGATAAATCTACCGCAAAGAAAAGGGGAAAAATCAATAAGATTTGTTCATTTTGCATTAATAAACTTGGAAAAGTCATGAATCCATTTTTCCCTGCACTCTATCAGAAAAAAGAGTGGTCACGAGTACGCCATAATTGATAACGGAGCAGAGAAATGGTGAGTCGGAAGTTGCGTAAACCTCTCCCCCATACCTATGAGGATGGGCTGAAAAATTCATAGACTAAAAGGTTCATATGATGATGTCATATCTGTTGTTGATGACTTTTTTGACCAATGGGATCCAAGCATTGCAATACCGATGGAAGAAGTGTGTGAACCCTAAGGGGGACAGTATTGAAAAATAAACCTCATTTGGTCATATTTCATATGAGAATCTTGGTCTGCCTATGAACTTTTCAACCGATTCTCATACTTTAAGTGCCTAGGAGTATATATATATATACTGAGAGAGAGAGAGAGAGAGAGAGAGAGAGAACAAATAAGTAGCAAAACTTTTTTAACCAGGTTTCATGGGCTCAACTAGATATATTTTTTAAAAAATTTTAGAAGTATAAACAAACTTCTTACGTACTAAATCTGGGCATAGTAAAGTACGATCTTAATGTTTCTGGGACATAGAATACAAATATGGCATAGATCCTACCTTCAAGAAGAAAATTATAATAAAAAAAAGGGGGGACGCGCATTTATAAAGCGGGGGTAGAGTTTGTCTTTACTGTATGGAAAAAAAAGCTGACTTTTGCAACATATCCTATTCCTAAAGAATTGTTAAATCAAAAGATTTGCAATATTGAATGGATGGAGGAATTAAATGGCAGCTCAATCGTTATCTGTCAACTTCTGCGTTTCCGTTTTGCTTCCTTTTAAACTTCCACTGTATCGTTGTTAGTCGTTTTTTACGAATCACATTCTTATGAAATTTTCCTGAAGATTTGTTGAAATTATCACTTTAGTCAAAACAAGATTTTATCACAGGGACCTGAATTATCTTCTTTTTTTTAAAAATAATAATCAGTTATCGGTTATTCAGTCGAATATGTGTTTATTTCTTTCTGACTTTTTTCTTTTCCCCACTTCGGACATGAGATTGATTATATATATCCACACACGCTTAGGTACATTTAAGTTTACAGTTCGAAACGTCTCAACAAGATTATTTTCGTGAAACCTGGGTAGAAATCTTCTGTTACTTATTTGGTCGTATAAACCGTCTGTATGTATATATGGAGCTCTTTCTTAGGTTTCTTTCTTTGTTTGATGGCATATCAACCTTTAAGGCCAAAATCAACCTTGTAAGATAGTAGTAGTATTATTAAACCTATAGTTTAGGGGTGGATAAGAGGGGGTTATACTTTTCACTAGTGTATAAGTCTGAAAGTAAACATAATGGCGCGACAAGAGATCGAACTCGATAACTACGATGTCGGGGTCCTGCGCGTTTGTTACTAGGTCACTGGAGTTCAATTTCTCTGTGATTTAACGACTCGTTTTCTTGTCCTTTTTTCTGACGACGTTAACAGTGTGACTCGTTCGATTTTTCCATTTTTTTCTCTAAAGAATCATTTTCTTTTAAGATATATATATATATATATATATATATATATATATATATATATATATATATATATTATTTGGTCCAGTTAAACCGGAGTTGGGAGTAATTCCATCAGGACAAGAAAACTATTCAAGAGTGAACATTTAAATTTTCCTGGTAAACAGGATGGAAATAAATTTATAATCCTAATGTGACCGATTTGTTGTTTTTTCTTAATGAAATATATATATATATATATATATATATATATATAATGCCATGGAAGTTTATCTGCGACCTAAGGTTTCATTAAGTTTTACAAACAACAATCTCCAGGCAGATAACGAAAGGAAATGAAGAAATCAAAAAAATCGAAAAATACAGTAAAAAACCGTTGGAATTGTGTATAAATCTTTATGTGTGCTTGTGAGTGTGTGTGTGTGGGGTATTATTGCGTGTTATTGTGTGTGGATGTGTAAGTGGTGTTTAGTGTATGTGTGTGTGTGAAGATACATACGCAGCAGGATAAACTTGAGATTGTTTTCCGGATAGGAGAACGCAGTTATGTAGCAAACTTTGCTACAGTACGACCGAGAGAAACAATTCTTTATTTATTTCTATGTGTGGAGGTGATTATAACTAAGGAATAAAACATCATCAAGTTATGATTTGTAAGCGTAAACTGGCGAGTGTAGTATGGTAGGCCAGAATCAAATTAAATAGTATGGTGGAGGGATATGTTGTAGTGTAATATACTATGGAATATTGTTAAATATCTCGTTAAATATAACAACGCACGTGATGCCACTAACGTAATTTCAGACTTTGGCACAAGAGTGGAAATTTGGATACCTAATGAGGATCGAACTCATTACTAATGGATCTACCAGTCTAACAAGCTAACTACTACCAGCACTATGAGAGCGCCTGCCCGAGAGGAGATAGCTAAATATTAATAAGCTCGACGGTAGGTAGCGAAAAAGATGGGGAAAGTGGGAAGATTATAAAAATATCTACGACATAAAATGGGACAACAGTTCTAACATTAAACACCTCGACTTAAAAATATACTCTAATGATTTCGAGTCGTGTCAGTAGGGCTTAGAATATACTCACTGTATCCCTCACAGAGAGGGTAAGATTCACCCCCCCGCCACCTAAAAAGGCAGCGCAGTCGGCTGGGGCGGGACAATATACCGATTGCTTTTCTGCTGAGGGGCAAAACCCCCAAACAACGAGTGTCCTGTATATGACATAAAACAATTTGATGGCGAGGCTTCAAGAATCCTGAGTAGCCCCTCATTGCCATTATTCCCAGGTCCACTCTAGCCTTGAGTGGTAGGACCTGATAGTGTCCTATCAATGGGTCAAATAGAAGTTTAACATTTAAAGTAAGTGCAAACAAAGGATTAATGCTAAATTGAATTGTTTGAAATAGAACTGTTTGATCATTGAACAGTGTAAACAAATGACTGATGTTTAATTAAATTGTTAGTGATACATAGCAATACTTGGAACTATTCAATTTTGTTGGCTTATGGTTACAAATCATATATATCGAATATATATGTATAAAAGGAATTTGGTATTAAATAACCCACAATGGTTGATATGCCATATAACCAAACCAAACCAAACCAAACCAAAAAAATGAATGTCCTAGTTATGACACTAAACTACATCTGATGGTGAGGGTCTAGTTCTGGAGAGTTAGGGAGTTGGGAGTATCCCTTCGTTGTTGTTACTTCCAGGTCTACTCTGACCCGGAGTGGTAGTACCTGTTAGTGTCCCGTCTATGGGTCAAATAGAATTGTTTAAAATGATTCGTATTCGATGAGTAAAAAAGTAAAGTCGGCGACCTTAGTCGAGGGTGACCAGAAGGCTCCCTTTTCAATAACTACTACACCGAGGAGTAGAGGAGGGCGCTACTCCTTTCCCGGGATAGCTCCAATTTACCCTTGATCCATACCTTATAATGCTGAGTGTTAAGCAAGGAAGCATCAAGTACCATTTTTTGAGTTTTTGGTATGACTCGATCTGGGATTGAAACCTGGTCTCCCGGACCATTGGCGAACACTCTACTCATTAGGCCAATGGCTCGGCGATAAGACTATATGCTAAAAAAAACCTTTTAATGAATTACACAAAAATATGTAAATATAAATTTTCAATGAATGCGATTCCCTAACCTTAAAGCGTAAAATAAGCCTAGACGTGCTGACATGGCATTAAAATCAATCATACAGTGGTAGGTACTAAAAAAATATGGAAACGTTAAGGAGATTATATGAATGACATTCAAAAGGGACCACAGTTGTAACATTGATCAACTCGGATTTTAAAAAAATATCCAGAATACTTCTTAGAGAATTATGTATTTATTCAACCCCTCTGCTACGGGCAGGAGGCGACACAAGGTCAATTTTTGAGCAGAGTTTAACAGGTCTGAATTCAGTTTTTCCTTCTCCTAGACCAACTGCTATTACGAGATTAAAGAGCCTAGTCGGCCTAATTTTTTTACCCAAACCAGGAGAGTGAATAGCTAGATGCATACATTTACCAGGGGTATTAGCGTAAATGTGAACTGCCAACAGACTCATCCATGATTTGAACTCAGGTTGCCGTGTCCAATACACCGTTATATCCCAAGCGTCTTTAACGATAAGTAACAACACATCTTTTTATTTGCAAGGTTTAATTTAAGTCTTTCGTTGAGTTCTTTTCCAAAATGTAAAATTTTCACTCCAAAGAAATAAACTGAATGGTAGTTGAATGAGCATCGAATAAAAGAAAATACTAAAGAAAATATTTATTTCTTCGTTATTTACAAGTTTGAGATAGGCTCGAAATTTATTTAAAAAGTTCATGATTTATGATTCTAATTGATTAAAAAATGTATTTTTAACGTTTTGGATGAGAAAAGATTTCTTAAATTATTTTTGGTTTTGATCGTTCATGTTTTTTAAATATTTCTTAATATTTCTTATTTTTTAATTTCTTAAATATTTATTTCTTCGTTATTTACAAGTTTGAGATAGGCTCGAAATTTATTAAAAAAAAGTTAATGATTGATTTATGATTCTAATTGATTAAAAAATGTATTTTAAACATTTTTTGGATGAGAAAAGATTTCTTAAATTATTTTTGGTTTTGATCGTTCATATTTTTCGCGGCAAGTGAAATATTCTCGTCTGCAAATATCTCAAAGAAATTTTAAAACTAGCGCGAATGCACCGATTGGCCAATAAATGCACGGATACAAAAGTTGCAGCTTCTTCAGTCTATTTTTGCCATAGAATTCAACACTTTTTTTTTAGTATGGAAATCCATTGATTTACTTATATATATATATGTGTGTGTGTGTGTGTGTGTGTGTGAGTAAATCTGTAAATGTAGATGGCTCTCTCCCAAGGTTAAAAAATGTCTGTCAATACCAAATTCTTCCGAGTTGCTGACAAATCGTTGTTTTTAACTTCTTTCTCTCCCGATCTGAAGATATGTGATTAATTCCTTGAAATATTTCCAATTCTTTTAGTTTAAAGTAAATAAATAAATCATCGTCTGCCCCTACCACCAGCTGGATTTAGCTATTTCTCTTTACGCGCAGGTAAGCTGCTACCTCTCAATCAAGGCACTTATTTTGGGTACGTAAAAGTAGGTAGGTAGGAAAAGGAAACCATATTAGATAGCAACGGTTACTCCTCTCTGCCTATTAAGGTAAGTAAAAGTAGCAACAATGTTGGTTGGAGGTAGGTAAGTAATTTAATAGTTTCACATCGAGGAAAATTTCCAGTTTGAGTTCAACATTTCTTTGACGCCTTGTTGTGGAACAAATAGTCCCGGTTAAAAGCAGGGTTATAGTAACCCGAAGCCAAATGTTTTTAGACCTTATTTTTCCGATGCAGGTATCATTGGGGATCGGAAAAGTTAGGTCTTAAAAAGTTAGACTTCGGGTTACAATTACCCCGCTTTTTCCGGTTAAGGATAACGGATAAATCTTTCGCCATTTACTAAAAGGGGAAGAAGCTAGTTTCGCGGGCGATAACTAGTTTTAATGACTGCGATCCTCATTGAGAACCCTGCACTTATAATGCATCGGTGTGAACCAACCTAAGTTTATCGCAACCGATTGATTGATTGATTTTAACGACACGTCAACCCGTCTAGGATTATTTTCTGTCTAGAGATAAGGGAACTGCGTTAAGTGTACATTTATAGCTATATTTTTATGGAATGTGTATTTAAATTTTTTTTGCAAGGTCATATAATATCAAGTATTCCTATCTAATTCTCTTTATTGGTAACCTTTTGAGACGAGGCTTCTTAATCTGAGAATTAATTTATCTTTTATTTATTGCGGACTTTTTGTCCTCATCTTGGTAGTTTTGTGTTATTTCTTCTTCACAACGTTTCGGCCAAATTTCACCTCTGGCCTTCTTCAGGTGACTAACCGCGACCTCGGATAGGAATGCTGAGTCTTGTAACCGTATCCCCAGTAATTACTGCCTTCCATAGTTGTTGTCTATCGCACCACGTTTTTGACCAAGTAAACCTTTACGGTTCCAGGTGAGCATTGTCAGAAGATAGCGGTTTCAATTCCTACTCAAGCCGGCCAGAGGTTTACTTGGTTAAAAACGTGGTGCGATAGACAACAACTATGCAGCTTAGTGTGATATCATGGATATATATATATATATATATATATATATATATATATATATATATATATATATATATATATAGGCTGGAAGTTCAGGTTAAGCAGCATGTGTCATGAGAACTACTCAGAGAGTCTTAAAACACTACATCCGGGTCTTCTCAGGTACAGTTGTCAGCCATTTGCGACCACTTATGTGATTATTATATACGTAGGACGAATTACTCGGATGATCGTATCTCTGTTTTATACAAGGCTAGGGGTAAGAAACATCAAGCATTTTTAGAGACTATAACTATCTCACTATTCTGCCCTATCTTGTGCAGACTGAGAAGACAACTAAACATTCTTTGTCTCTTTGGGGAACTTGGTGGGAATCCTGGGAGTTGAGTACTTTTTTATTTCCCTACTGTTATTAAAAAATGCCATTTCTAGTAGAATTATTGAAAAGGCGGTAGACGAAAGGGTCTCTATAATTGAGTTTTTATTATTTTAAAATAAAATAAGTAAATATGATAATTGAATTTTCATGTACCAAATACTTATTCTAATATATATATATATATATATATATATATATATATATATATATATAAACCCGTTTCATTCAATATATCATTGCTGAATCCGTTGTCAGTATTATGGTTTATTCACTTTTCCACTTATTTTTCTCACCTTGTCAGAATTAGCAAAATCTACCATTTCCCCATAAACATATATATATATATATACAGAGAGAGAGAGAGAGAGGTATGATTAAATTACTTAGCTTAATATGTATGTATATATAATGTTCTGTTAGTACAATATATCCATTGGTCAGACAAATTTCTTGATTAGAACAACGAATATGCGACTCCAACAGAACGTTTTACATCGCTTTTCGTATAGCATATCAGCTCCTTTTGTGTGATTTGGTTTTGTAGCATATCACCCATTGTAGGTCATTGATGCCAAATCAATTTTCATACATATAAACAGTTCTATTTCAAACAATTCAGTTTAGCACAAGTACACAGTTTAGTTATATTCGATCCATAGGACCCTATCAGATGCTACCACTCCGGGCCAGACTTGACCTGGGAGCGATGACAATGAAGGAGGTACTCCACATTCCCCAAAGCTCCAGCATTATTGAACCCTCACAATCAGATTGTTTAGTGTCATATCCAGAACACTCGATAAGGGAGTCTTACCCTCCTGCAGAGAAGCAGTCGGTGGATTCTACAACCCATGTCTACTGGGCTACAACTTTAAAAACATTCGAAAAAATCATTTTTTTTTTCCCTTAAAAACTTTTTCTCCTGACGATGTCTTAAGTTCGAAACTAGTTGAGGACAATCACAATAAAAGCATTACCTTATTAGTCATATCACTTTTGTTTATATATATATATATATATGTGTGTGTGTGTGTGTGTGTGTGTGTGAGTGAGGAAGTGACTCGAATCCGACAGAATGTATGTTGAAAAAGATAAAAATGGAAGAAATATATTATATGTTTGGTGATTTGTTTATTGTGCCGACGTATTTCGACTTGAATACAGTCAGAATGGGGATGGTCACAAGAGGGAAGGGTAAGGAAGGAGCCTTCTCCCATTAAAGATTACTTCCGGTTTCCCCTCGTTTCCGGTTGAGACAATGACAAAATAATGAGGAAATATAAATTTTAATTTAATTTTTTCAATAATTTAAACTTCATTTTAAAGTAACTCTTTAGTTTTAACAATAAAATAAGGAATTATACCAAAAGTAAATTATTCAAAATAAACATGGAAAGCAAAGACCACAATTTAATCAATTACAGTAATACGTATCTTAAATTCCAACCTTCCCTGACGTCATTTACTAATATTACCGAATTTTTAAAATTTTTTTTTCCTGAAAGGATATTTGCTCTGTGATATCATTTACATTGAGATCTTTAACAGGAATATTTGAATATTCGAATTTTGAATAATTTGATTGTCCTCGTGGAATCATCCCTTACTCCGGATTTACGGGATTGAAAAATACCAATATATATATATATATATATATATATATATATAAAATTAACTTAAATCGCGAGTCGGAAATCTTCTACTAAAGTTTCACCTTATCGGATCATCAGGCTTCCTGATGATCCGATAAGGTGAAACTTTAGTAGAAGATTTTCGACTCGCGATTTAAGTTAATTTTATAATTGGCTCCATTTGTGTTGAGCACTTTAGTAATTGTAGCATTGCAGGATTCGCGGAAGGTTTTAGTTTTCTTTTGACCAACTGACAGCGTATCCCTTGATTTTTTTTCAAGGGGTCGGACGAGGTTGGCCTTTTCTTTCTTTTTGCCCTATAATTTTTTCTTTTCCCCCCGGCTTTCGATCTTTATTTGAGCTAGAATAAAACACGCCTGACTTTTTAACCCATATCTATGATCCCCTATACTTTTATTCACCCCCCAGAGGTCTATATTATCCATAATAAGATGCCAACTGCTAAGTTTACGCAATGTAGTCACTAGTCTCCAGGATTCAGCGATTTTTATTTTCCAATTATAAAGGGATTTTTTAAAGCAAACTTGTAAATTCACTCACTGTGGATCCCAAAACTTTTATTCACCCAGCCAAAATTTGATCCCTCCACCCAGGGGTCTATTTGAAACACTTTGAAATAGCCCTAGTTAAAGCAAAACTATTTGTTTAATAATAATCGCGTGTAAATGGATAATAGCTTCAAATAACCATTCTTTATTTGTACATAGGTCTTTTTTTTCTTATTTTATGTCTTATTTTTTTAATATTTAGAATATCTTGTGATATTCTACTGCGCAGTAAAAAAATTACGAATTAAAAACGCTTTTAGGCAAAAATTCATATCTATCTATCTATCTATCTATCTATCTGAATCTGTTCCTATCTATCTATCTATCTATCTATCTATCTCAATCTGTTCCAATCTATCTATCAATCTGAATCTGTTTCAATCTATCTATCTGTCTATCTTGGCATATTTTATTAAAGCTGTAGGATAACAATTTGGTGGGTTCATAAATGTTTAGTTACTTTTCTCGTTGACAAGCAAAAAGTCGCTATTGTGATTGAATACAGTTTTAAAATTGTCTGAAGTGTCTCTATTGTTATAATAAAAGTAATTATATTTTCAACTATCGTTGGTCATTGTCACGGACGTGAGTACAGCTATATTCGAGAGTTGAAGATTTTTTTCTGCTAGTAATGAATTTTTTTAAAACAGAGCGTTCATTATGTGTAAGTGACGTAATGTTTGAACGCGTAGGCCGTTGGCGCCGGTTTGAATGTATGGATCTCACATTATGATTTGTGATATCTACTGCCTATATATATATGTGTGTGTGTGTGTGGAGAATGGAAACGAACGCAAAATATTGTTGTAGTTTTGACGATTTTGCCCTGATGATGACTTCCAACCAATATGAAGATTTATCTATTGTGATTATTTTTCTCACACCTAAAATGATTTTAAAAGAATGTTTTAGTATTCAAAATTTTGGAGTCGAAACGTATTCGCATGAAAACAACAACAAAAAAAAAAAAAACAATAAAAAGTCATCAAAACTACAGCAATATATATTTGGCGTTCGTTTCTTTTGTCTACATATATTCTGTCTGAATTATTTCATTCCTTCTCTCTCTCTCTCTCTCACACACACACACACTTATATATATATATATTGTCATCCACAGAGAGATCTGTTTCGTTCTATCAGAACTCATCAGAGTGGCTAGACAGGCTAGATTCACGAAGCTAGGATCGAAGCCCGGTTGACTCAAACGCCAATCCAAGATTCTACCACTCAGCCACGAGGAAACCAGCGCAAGCGAAGGAAATTTAAACGGTTATGAATCACAATTGTTATTGTTTACATATATCCGCTTAATGGCTACCGAGAGCTCGATTCATATGAAGAGCCTTGCATATACACTAATGGCAACACAATTACTTCATTCGCTAGAGAGCTCAACCCTATATATATATATGTGTGTGTGTGCATACACACACACTGGAAACAGCACCACACAAAACAGTAGCTGAAGAGCCACTTGCCTCACCTCCCATCTCACAAAATATTCAAGAAAGACGAGCAAGATACGCTGGGTACTGCTGAGAAAATAAGAGTGAACACATGAGAGACGTCCTCTAGTGGACTCCTTCACATGAACACACCAGGGTTGGATGGCCAGCAAAGTCTTATTTACAGCTCTGTGAGGAAATCGGGTGTAGTCTAGAGAATCTGCAAGGAGCAATGGACGATAGAGAAGAATGGCGAGAGACTTTGTGCTTTCAGCACAACTTAATATATATATATATATATATATATATATATATATATATATATATATATAATGACTAACGTACTGGACTCTGACAGCGTAGTAAGCGAGTTCAAACTCCAGTGGCGCTATTACTTTCACTTTCGAACTAATACCCTTGGAAAAGGTATGAATCTCCTCATCTGCCCAGCGATGGTTTAAATAGCACCAGCACTGTTGTTCTTGAAGGATGGCTTTGGCATTAAATAACCTACGAAGGTTTATATGCCATTGAACGAAGGAACCAGACCAAACCACTCGACAATGACCGGAGACGGTAAAACGTATCCATACTCAGACTACACTAACGGAGATTTTGAAAAGTTCGTAAAGTGTCTACAACCAGAGTTGTGACATCTTGTTCGCCAAAAAGAAAGAATATAAAGGAAAATACTAAATACCTGTCTGTTATTTTCAATAAAATATGCCTACAAGTGAATCTGCCACCCAAATACGCATTTCATACACACGTACCGGCCGTTAGCATAATAGAAGATTAGGGTTCAATCCCTGGTCGAGTCATACCAAAGACTAAAAAAATGGTACTTGATGCTGCCTTGCTTCAACACTCAGCACTATAAGGTACGGAACAAGGATAAGTGGAGCAATCCAGGGAAAAGGGTAGCGTCCTTCTCTACACTTCGGTGTAGTGGCTATTGAAAAGGGAACCTTTGGGTCGCCCTCGACCACGGTCGGCCAACTTACTATATATATATATATATATATATATAGTTTGCTGAATTTATAGATAAAGAGATCTCAATAATATTGATAGAGCGGAGATATATGTAAGGATAGCGTAGATCTAATTTTTGTAAAGGAGTGTCAAGTTTTCCCCAACTTTTAGTTTGTTTGGTAGGGTTTTATGGCATATCAACCATTGTAGGTTATTTAATGCCAAATTTTTTTAATACATATAAATTAAATATATAGGATGTCGTTTGGTTGGGTTTTATGGCATATCAACCAGTGTAGGTTATTTAATGCCAAATCCTCTTTATATATATATATTAAATACATATGATTTGGTCTGGTTGGGGTTTATGGCATATCAACCATTGTAGGTTATTTAATGCCAAATCCTCTTTCTACATATATATTAAATGCATATGATTTGGTCTGGTTGGGTTTTATGGCATATCAACCAGTGTAGGTTATTTAGGATTTTCAATTTTTTCTTTTTTTTGTAAAAGTTTTATGATAATTTTAATTCAAAATGTGTCAAGGTACGTTAAAATTCGAAGATTTGATTTGATTTAAAAACTGGATTATGATATTTGGCAATTTGCCGTTTGAATAAAGTTTAATTTTACATACCATGTTATCTCAGCAAGATGGGTTATTTATACAGTCTTAACAACTATCCATTGCTTTGAAGCACTGGCTGAGGTAGATATGCAATCTAATTGCTTGGAGTTACCTATTCCCATGAAATTCGAGAATTTAAGATAAGAAGTGCCAGAATTGCTTCGTAAAAAATATCCGAGTAAGTATTGAAAAAAATTAAATAAATAAAATAAAAAAGATAACGATCAAAGCCCACCTACGCCCTAAGAGAATTTTAGTTTTACGGAGGTGGAATTTTTGAGTCTTGCAAATTCTTCCACAGACTTTTTGGTCAGGGAATTGGGTTCGGGGTAGGAGAAGCTGGGTGATCGTCGAATCGATTTTGCTTTGTTTGTTATATTTTATCTTAAATAAGTGAATGAATATACGAGGATGATTAAATAAGTTTCCAGGCTTTTTTCGTATGGGCACTTTTATTGAGAGTACACGTATGAAACTCTAGTCCCCTTCGAAGTAATCTCCTCCGGCTGCAATGCACTTGTTGTACCGTTCCAACAACTTCTGGAAGGCCCCATGGAAGTCCTCTTGTGTGAGTGTGTCAATGATCTTCGTCACAGCCTCTTTTATCTCCTCAATTGTCTCATAACGACAGCCTGTGAGCTTAAGGAATAATCACAAGTCACAGGGAACAAGGTCTGGACTATAGGGAGAGTGAGGAACTGTCTTGATGCCCATCTTGCTCAAATAGTCTGTGACAAGGATGGAGTTGTGGACTGGTGTATTGTCCAGGGGGAATGCCACTGAGCCGATTTGAAGAACGCTGGCCTCTTCCGACGGAATCTCTTGCTGAACTCCCTTAAAATCTCAACATAGTAACCCTAACCCTAACCCTTTGACCAATCAACTCTGGTGCATTGACTTCCTTACTCTTCTCACACCTCTCATCATCCCTCACAGACTCCCTGCCTTTCTTGAATCTCTTATGCCACTCAAAAACTGATGCTCGATTCATGCAAGATGCTCCAAAAGCAGTCTGAAGTATTCCATGTTTCTGTGGCATTTTTTCCAAGTTTAAAACAGAATCTTATTGCATATCGTTCTTCTAAAGTGTCAGATTGCAATTTTTAAATTCACCAGCTGTGACAATCAGGCTTTAGTAGGGTATATTCCAATTGCTGCTGTAGCTGTTCATTTGAACTTGTAATCATAAAAATTGGTCAGTCATCTCATTAGATGTATAGCAATAACATACTGAATTTTCAAGAGTCTACGACAATCTTAAATGCCAATGCAAAAAATCTGGAAACTTATTGAATGAACCACGTACACTATCTATCTATCTATCTGAGTCCGTTAATATCTATCCTTTTCACTATTTATATGTTTTTTCATATCAATTTTGATTTTATTTACTCGGTTGCATGAAGTATTGTAACTTCTAATTGCAAATAAAGCGCGGAATGATTTTTTTTTAAATTTTAACTTCTCGCATCAGATAAGCCAATACTTTCCAAGTAATTTGCTAGATCACTGATTTGCTCATTTTTAGAGAGCACTTCGTAAATCTACCACACATACAATTATTGCTGTTGTGTGTTTCGATACTCATTGGGTCCATCTTACTTGTTACCTTGTGTAACACTGTAGACGTGTGCTCAAGTGAAGTGGTCGCGGGATGCGAATTGATAAGTTATTTTTAAAAGCAAGCATTCCGAAGAGGGACGGATTAACTAAGTTCAACATTTTTTCTGGTAGGCAAAATCTAAGACATGCTTTATCTGGCAACAAAGGCTGAAAAACCGCAATCAACGATTGCTGCTGAAATCATCAAAGTCCATTAATCATCTAAGTGATTGCAAGAACTAGCCAAGTATACCACCCACATAGACAGGACTCTGCCCAATCGGCTGGGACTGTAGAATACACCGATTGCATCTTTACAGAGGAGTGTACCATAGCCAGATACGGCTATGTGTGAAACGTACATAGAGCATAGGAATCTCGAAACACGAAAAACACTTACGACTTCTTAGTTCAGGTACGAAACTTTTTATTACCTTTGAGTTTAAAGGTTCTTCGACAAAAGGAGAGAGATACACATTCTTTCGGTTCTGGCTTTTCCATCTGCCGGCGCCCGTAGCGCACAACTTCGTCTGGCCTCTCCGAGCCCCGAAAGTCGACCCTTCTCGTTCAGTGTCTAGTTCTCAACTCTCTAACTGACTTTTTCAAATCTCCTAAAATCCTCCGCGCGCTTCCGGTGCATGACGTCATTCACACCCCCCTATCTGGGATTTTTATTTTGACATCTCTGAATGACACGTCCGCCCTGCGGGCGCGCGTGAACACCTGCGTTCATGTTGCACCTAGCTAACCCATGCACTGAGCCGAAAGGTTCTCAGCCAAACTAAACCCAAAGGCATAAAACGAAATCCCTCCTTCAACGAGTTTTCTGGATAAAACACAAAACCCGATATTTATCTCTGTCGATTATAGTAGAGATTTAGGGGAGGGGAAGGTCGGGCACGAGCCGAGGTTCGAGCCCTGCTTGACTATGCTGGTCATCGGACCACTTTGTGCAATATGGGCCTGATGAGCCTAGCTGGTCTTTGACCCAAATCTGGGTCCAGGTACGTATACCTGGTTATAGCTTAAACTGGATAGCAAGGTCCAGTGCTATACAAGGGTGACAAAAGTGTCAATGTTACAGCTCGCCCACCCGAAGGTGCCCCAACCGAAGCCGATATAACACAAAACCATCTGATGATGAGGCCCTAGTCCTGGAGCTTTGGAGAATGCGGAGTATCCTTTCATAGCCATTACCCCCAGGTTCACTCTGACCCGGAATAGTAGTATCTTTTTGGGTCTCATCTATGGGTCAAATAAATCTGTTTAATCATTTATTATACTGGAAACAATTTAACGGTGGCAAATAGAACTTCAAATGTAAGATAGGAATACTTGAAACCATTTATCGATGAGTTCTAACTCGCGCAAAAATTGTTACCTAAAAAGTATTCGTTTACAAATCAGATATTTGATATATATGTATCAACAGTATTTGGCATTGAATTACCAACAAGGGTTGATATGAAATAAAATAACTAACCAACAAAGAGGAGTGGGATTTGTTGTCCTGAGATCCCCAATAAAAAGAAGCCGGCTTTTTCGATTCGTCCTCTCTTGGTGGGTGGGGATTGGAGCGAAAGAAGCCGCTGAGTAGACTGAAAGAGAAGAACCACCAAACTTCGAAAAGAGCTTGTTCCAACATGAACAAAGAAGACCTGCAAACCCACCCCAAATACTATCATCCGTTTTCATGTATTTCCACGACTTCAGTAATTGAACAAAAAAGTCCTATATTTGAAGTTGTGTTTTCTTTCGCATACTGTCCTAGTGTGATACTGAACAGCATCTGATGGTGAGGGTTCAGTCTTGGAGCTTTGGGAATGTAGTGCATTCTTTCATTGCCATTACTCCCAGGTCCACTGTGACCCTGGTTATTAGTACCTGTTAGGGTCGCATCGATAGGTCAAATAGAACTCTTAAATTTTTTACTAAGGATTATAACAATTAGTTATTTGAAACCATTTAGCTGGAGGAAAATTATTTATATTACATTGGAATACTTCGATAAACAGATTTGTTAGTTTTAGATACAAATACTTGTCACCATTTAATTATATGTAAACAAATGATCGATATCAAAAAGAATTATTAGTGTTTGATACGAATACTTCGGGAAAAGTAGGGAAGAGCTCATTAGTGATGTACTCCTATGGACCCCTACACATGGCCGTGCAAAAGCAGGGTGACCAGCTCGAACCTACTTACATCAGCTCTGTGGGGATACGGGGTGTAGCCCTGAGGACCTGCCGAAAGCGACGAACAAGAGAGGGTCAGGGATATCTGTGCTGATAGCATGACAAGATGATGATGATGATGATGATTTGAAAAATTTAACTGTATACAAACAAATGAGATGTTATAACTTGTTAAAAATAAAGTTAGTTACAGAGTCTTAGCTTACATACAAATCGCTCTCTCTCTCTCTCTCTCAAACACACACACACATACACACAGATATATTTTAGCAGGATTTGGCATTAAATAACTAAAGAAAGCTGATGTGCCATAAGACATCAACCAAGCCTCGCCCAGTAGACAATCAGTTTTTCTGCATCCCTGACAATGCCACGCTTGTGCTAAGCTAAACTTAGAAAGTAGGCCAGGTGATTTGCTGTAAAGTTATGGATAGCTAATCTTAAAAACTATTAATAGTAAATAAAAGACACACGAAACCACCAATTGCCGTCTACAACTATCTGTTTCTATAACAACCTGAAAACACTTTTTTCGTTTGCTGTAAAGGACTGGCTTTTTTTTCATCGGATTCCTTTCTTTGTGTCGCATTGTAAAGTTTATCATCATCATATCGTGCTGCTAGCACAGATTTCCCTGACCCTTTCTCACCACCCGTCTCTATCATCCATCGATCCCAGCATGTCTTCCAGGCAACATTCTGAATCGGTATAGAGCTGCGGTAGATAGGTTCTTGCTGATCGTCCAACCTCTGCTTGTCCATGTGAGGCGTTCTACAGGAGTAAATCGCTTATGAGTTCGCCCTTACTTCTCCAGCAGTGTCCCGTATGTCTGTTTCGTCTAATTTGGATGGTTTTCGTGATGGGCGGTAGGTAGCCGTACAGGTGCTGTTTTGTAGGATGTTGCCTCCAGGACTTGTTCAATACAATTCGCAGTATTCTTGTATAATTGCCGTCAAGCTTTTTCTCCATACACCAAGTTAGCGTCCATGTGGTGCATCCATATAGTAGTACTGACTCGACCGCTGCTTGGAAAGGTATTCGAACTTTAAATTTGTGTTTTATGGCACATCAACTCCCAAAGGATCATTTAGTGGTAAGATCGTTTTTCTTTGATTTAGTTTTATTTCTATTTTTTGTAGAGTCATAATTTTGTTAGGAATAGAAAATTAGTTAGATGAAATAAAAAAATTTTTTTCTTTGTTTTTTTTTTTTATTGTTTTTTAATTGGATTTATATATCTCTTTGTGTATAGCGCTCATGAATAAATGTACGAACTTAAAAAATAAATTGATTAAACATTGTTGATTACTCATTTGTGTGTGGGAGAGGGTGATATAATTCCCAAGACATAACTTTTCTATAGTATCGTTTAATTTCTATAATATCGTTTTCATCACATGTTCTTTGAACTTCTTTAAGTGTAAGTGAAGCTTAGCGAAGTAAGAATGATGTCAGTGAAAATTAGTAAACAGACTGAGATAGATAGAAACAAAATTATATATATATATATATATATATAGATCCTTCCTCGTCCAGATGATGGTTCATTAGAACCGATACATTATAACGTTGACTTTCTTTCACATTAAATTCTTCTTTTTGGATTACCTTGTTCTTCCTTGTTTCTCGATAGATAAATAGATCAGAAAAGATTATTATTATTATTATTATTATTATTTCTCACTAGTGTTCGACGATGGTTTCTCACTGGAGTTTGAGTGACTTAAAGTCTCCTCAAGTCTCCAGGACTCTTCTCAGTATTTTAACCGATCTCAATAATGCTGTAGGTTGGATGGTCTCCACTCGTCTCCTCCTATTTCCAAGTCCTCCAGTCCCTGTACCAATTCTTTGGTGATTGTACCAAAAGCACCAGTTACAATTGGTATCACCGCCACTTTCATGTTCCACAATTTTTCAATTCTCTAGCAAGGTCTATGTACTTTTTTTTTTCGTTTCGCTTTCTTTCAATATTACTCTGTAGTATGCCGAGAGAGCAAAGCCCACAATTCGGCTCGTTCTCTTGTTTTTGTTGACACACTAGGTCTCGTCGTCTGGCCGAGATTAGGTGATCCGTTTGTATCTTAAAATCATCATCATCATCATCATTATTATTATCTATTGTATTCCCTTTTAACTATCTTTTTCCCACCAATCCTTAAAAACAAAATTATCTTTGCATTGAATTTATACACTCTTAATACGGATAAAATTCTGTTAAGTGATTCATCTGAGAGTTTCTAAAAAAACCCTTGTAAATTCATTTTCTTACCATTTTTTTCTGAAACAATCCAATTTAATCTTACATTTTTTGCCATTGTTCTTTTTTAAATTTGATAAGGCAATTTGCTTTTTTTTTTTATATATATTATTTATTTATTTACTTATTCATTTGTTTTTTTCTATTGTATATATATATATATATATATATATATATATATATATACGTATATATATTCTATTTATTTATCTTAATTTAGGTATTTATTTATTTATCTATTTTTTTTTAATTCATCGTCATAAAGAAGTTAGGGAGGAAAAAGCTTTCTATTTAAAAAAAAAAATTTTTGTTAAGACTTGCTTGTCAAAAGGATATAACCTGTTATCTTGATCCAAACCTGGCTCGGTGCAAGTGATTGTACACATACAAGATATTGAATAAAGACAATTTGCAGTATGTTTACCTTTATAATTCGCCGCGACTGGGAGGGAAGTGACGTAAGTCGTTTCTCATTGGCCAATACCATTTTAAAAACTCATTAGCAGTAGCATTTAAATATTTTTTTTTCTTTTGAAATGTGAACTGTGTGATTTTGCATGCTAGGCGTATTTTCACTGCAGGATCGCCGGCTGGAACAATAGTTTCGGTAGGGTTACTTGGGAGGGCAAGGATGATGTTGGAAGACCCGAAACTTGTAAGGACCCCAAGAACATCACTGACGAGGCGATTCTGTGCAATTTTTTAAGTGTGTGACTACAATTTCAAAAATGTATTGCTCTATTAACAAAAAAAATTCAACTTAGTCTTCGAAATTTGTCTTAGCAGTAAATTTCCAGTTCGAGGGAGAATTATTGAAAAATTATCTACTATAATTAGAAATTCCATTAATTATATTGAAAGTTTCAATTTGATGAAATCTAGTTCTTCATACTTGTAAAGTAATTAATCCTAATTTCTCTAATCTCTCCCTATAACTGTAATCTTCTACTCTCGATTATTCTTATCACTCTTCTTTCTATGCCTTTCATTTCGATAATATCTCATTCTTCTTTCTAGTAAAGTAATTAATCCTAATTAATATATATATATATGTATATATATATATTTAGCGAGAGGAATATTTGTTATTACTTTTGGGCGAAGAAACGTGTTCTTGCGCGTGTGTGTTATTCCCTCACTAATTGTTGTTGTTAATAAAGGAGGATGAAGAAGTAAGAAGACGAAGATGCCGTTAGCTTTTACATGAAGGTTTTTATGGCAGCATGGAATAAAGAGTTTGCGTTTGTGCTGCAAGCCTCGTGGGAAAGGAAAGAAGTAAAGAGACGAAATGGAGTTATGAGAGAGTAGAGAAAGCAGCGCGTGTCGTTGGACGTGCGAGGGATTATGTTCGCCGTATGTAGCAAAGTCATGTTTGCTGTTTGAGGAAATAGACGTTGAAGTCACCGTGATTTTGTGGTTCTGGTTATTCGTGAAGAAGCGTGCATGTCTCCAGAAAATGTTGCCAAGAGGTGAAGTCGCTAAGTGTCGAAGTGGAATTCGGCATCGCAGTCAACATAGCAAAGTTTGGAAGTGACGTAAAGTTGTTCCTGTGTGTGGTGTATTGAATTCATCTAATTTATATTCAACTGGGAACCCTTGGTCTAAGAGAAATAGACGCAAAGGATCCATAAATTAGACGGTTTTCCTCATTGTGTCCATGCTGATGCTATTGAAGAGCAGGCAGATGAGACGTCTGCACTGAACGAAGTTGTTCAGGCAAAGAGAGTGTTTGACAGTTTTCCCCAATTACTGCTGCCCAGAAAGGTGGTTCGGCATGAATAGGATAAATCATCCTGATTGGGTGGAATTATGTGTTGAATTAAATTACGCGCCAAACAAAAATTCCTTCTGCTACATATCCAACCCGTCTGCACGAGCAGGATGCCACACAAGGTTAATTCTTATGCAGAATTTACAAGGTTTAAATCTGCCCTACTATTTACCCATGGAAAGAGGATAGTTGGATTCATACTTTTCCTAAGGGTATTAACACTGTGCGAAATGCAAACAGCCTCGTCCAGGATTTGAACTAGTGTTGCCATGTCTATTTACAACAAAGGTAACACCAAAGGCTCCGATACCGGCAAACTAAGATAAATATGAACAGGCTTAAATATTCATTTTTAAAATCAAATAAATCAGCACCTTTCTTGATAATATTGTATTCAGTATAACTGACGATTGAGTCATGCTGAAAACACCTGTACGAGTTAAATCATAAAAGCTAAGCAACGATGAGCCTGTTCAGTATATAGACGAGTGACCATTTAAAAAAAAAGGCAGGCAATGTAACCAACGGGAAGCCTACGTGCCAGTTTATACAAAGTTAGTGAATAACAAGTTAAGCCACCTTGAACCTGTTAACTATATGAATGGGTGACCAGTCTCTGAAAAGCTAATTAAGGCCTGTGTTCAAGACTGAGCAAAGCCGGGTAAATTGAAAGCGTATTACGTCGTGGAATAATAGATTGGTAACTAGTCTAACGAATCAATTATTAATGAGCTCGGTCCTCACTGAGTGCCCCACATTTAGCAAGTAACAATATTTTATGTCATTTGACAGATATTTCCACCGTAAGGCTTCCACTCAGTTGTCTCGTTGTAAGGAAGAGATACGCAGTGAAATAGAGTTGACTATTAACTGAAGTGGTACAGTCCGACAAATATCATAAGTCTCGCGCTGTTGGTGTTACGTCCGATGTTGGTCTTACTACTGACAGAGATCTTTCAGTACTGACCGTGCTTAAGAAACACGAAGTCTTTTATTCCGAAGAGATACCGGAAGTCACGTGGAACGAGCCACTATACACCACACACACACACACACAAAGCCAAATAAAAACCTTATTTTGTCGAGAGGGGTCAATCTTTGATACATGGATTGTGAGATAATGATGATGTAAAGTTTTTTTTACAGTGTCTGGATTGTTCAATATTTCCTCACAAGATGTCTTTCATTTCATGTGTGAAAGAAGTCTGTTGATGACCTTCAATATCTTTAGGAAGAAAAAGAAGTCTTTATTTCCAAGAGGATGTTTCGTACGCCATATTTATGCTAACGTTTGTCTCACAAGAAAAGTATTTTTTTAAATTCTTCATTTTGTTAACAGGATTTATTTTACCGAGTAAAAATGCCGTTCTGTCGGTAGAGCTGTGACTGTATCCCCCTTGTAGATGGGTAAGACCCCTCTCCCCACAAAAGGTGGGGGTGACCTGGATTTAACACTCAACTGTATCTGATGGTAAGGCTCTAGTTTTGGAGATATAGGAAGTGTGGAGGACCACTTCATTACCATTACTCTCAGGTCCACTCTGACCTGGAGTGGTAGTATCTGTTTAGGGGCGAATTTCGGGGTCAAATAAATCTGTTTAAAAATTATTGGTATTCGATAGGAATACTTAGTACCATATAACAGTAAATTATTTGTATTAATAATAGTTACTTTAAGCTATAAATTGACCGGCTCATTGGCCTAGTGTTCGCCAATGGTCCGGGAGACCGGGGTTCAATCCCAGGTCAAGTCATACCAAAAACTTTTAAAATCGTACTTGATACCTCCTTGTTTAACACTCAGCAATATAAGGTACGTATCAAGGGTAAAGTGGAGCAATCCAGGGAAAGGAGTAGCGCCCTCCCCTACACCTCGTTGTTGTGGTTATTGAAAAGGAAGCCTTCTGGTCGCCCTCGACTACGTTCGCCAACTTAACTTTTTTTTTAAAGCTATAATTGTTTACTAAGGATTATTATTAGTTACTTGAAACCATAAAAATGTGACCAAACTCATTGGCCCAGTGGGTAGAGTGTTTGCCAATGGTCCGGAGACCAGGGTTCAATCCCAGGTCAAGTCATACCAAAGACTTTTTTAAAATGGTACTTGATACCTCCTTGCTTAACACTCAGCTTTACAAGGTACGTATCAAGGGTAAAGAGGGGCAATCCAGGGAAAGGAGTAACGCCCTCCCCTATACCTATGAACACATATACAAAAAATGTGTATATAAATGCACAATGAACGCCTGTCTCGACGGCAGGGGCAGTAGAATACACCGATTGCATCTCTGCAGATGAGTAAGACTCCTTTCTCAACGAGTGTCCTGTTATGACACTAAATTATCTGATGGTGAGGTTCCAGTCCCGGAGCTTTGGGGAATATGGAGTACACCTTCACTGCCATTGCTCCCAGGTCCTCTCTGGCCCGGAGTAGTAACACCTAATAGAATCCTCTCTCTGGGCCAAATAGAACTGCTTGATCATTTAAACTGTATCAAAACAAATAACTTGATCTAAATTGAATTGTTAGAAATAGAACTGTTTGATCCTTTAACTATGTGTAAATAAATGACTGATGTTTGTGCTATATTGCAATACTTGAAACAATTCAACTGTGTACAAAAAAAGGCTCAGGCTCGTTTAAAAATATTATCAACAAAATGTGTTTACAAATCACAAATATTCAATATATATGTATGAACAAAACCTACAACGGTTGATATGCCATAAAACCAAACCAAATGACTGATGTTTGTGACAGTTATGGAGCAATGCTTGAAATCATTCAACAGTGTGTAAAGAAATGAGCAAAGGCTCATTTAAAAATCTTATCAACAAAATGTGTACACAAATCATATCTAATACATTTGTATAAAAAAGATTTGGCATTAAATAACCTATTATAGTTGATATGCCATAAAACCCAACCAAACTAAATCATATATATTCAATATATATGTATAAATAGGATTTGGCATTAAATAACCTACATTGGTTGATATGCCATAAAACCCAACCAAACCAAATCATATATATTTAATATATATGTATAAATAGGATTTGGCATTAAATAACCTACAATGGTTGATATGCCATAAAACCCAACCAAACCAAATCATATATATTTAATATATATGTATAAATAGGATTTGGCATTAAATAACCTACAATGGTTGATATGCCATAAAACCCAACCTAACCAAATCATATATATTCAATATATATGTATAAATAGGATTTGGCATTAAATAACCTACAATGGTTCATATGCCATAAAACCCAACCAAAACAAATCATATATATTTTAATATATATGTATGAATAGAATTTGGCATGAATAGAATATGCCATAAAACGCAAACAAACAAACAAGTACAATGAAAGCAATTTCTTAACCTTTAAGTACAGAATAACCCTTGACAGGTTGACATGCCGTTAAAATCAATCAGCCAAATCAACCAGTAAAATGAACAAAAGAAAAAAAAAACTAGTAACATATAATTTAATTAAAACCGCATTTGGGTGTTTTTTGCTTAGTCTGGCAGACTAGCATTAGGTTGACATGCAGTATTTACTGTAATTAACTGGTCCCTCATTCAAGTACTGAACGAGCTTAGCACGACTTAACGTCGATGATCTACCAAGAGATAGTGCACCAAGAATAATGTGACCAAAAGTCAGCAGTTTGATATCGATTACTTGTTTTAAGTGGTCCCCAAAAGCAACAATAAGAACAATTCGGTTGATTTAGTTTGGTTTTATGACATATCAACCCTTGTAGCTTATTTAATGCCAAATTCTCTTCATATTAAGTATATATGATTAGTAAGCGAATAGTTTGTAGATAACACTTTAAACGGGATAGAGCTCACCCGTTTCCACACAGTTAAATGGTTTCAAACATTCTATCCAACACCAATAGTTTTATTTCTGTTACATAATTCCAAATATTGCCATGTATCCCGAATAACCAGTCATTTGTTTACATACTGTTAAATGATCGAACAGTTCTATTTCTAACAATTCAATTTAACATAAGACATTTGTTTGCACACAGTTTAAATGTCAAACAGATCTATTTGACCCATTGATAGGACCCTATCAGGTGCTACAACTCTGGGCCAGAGTGGACCAGAGAACAATGGCAATGAAAGAGTACTCCATAGTCCCCAATGCTCTAGGACTAGAGTCACATCATCAGATTGTTTACTGTCATATCCAGGACACTCGTTGGGGGAGAGGCCTAACTCCTCTTCAAAGATGCAGTCGGTGTATTCTACAGCCATGATAGCATCGGAAAAAGAATTATATTTATTTACCAACCCCTCCGCTCGAGCAGGATATGACACAAGGTCAATTTTTATGCGGAGTTTAACAGGTTTGAATTCAGAGTTTTCCTTCTTCTAGACTAGTTGCCTAACCAAGGCTGAAGAACCTAGTCTGCCCTACTATTTACCCATAGCTGGAGGGAGAATAATTGGATTCATACCTTTCCCAAAGGTATTAGTGCTATGTGAAATGCAAACAGTCTCGTCCAAGATTTGAACTCGTGTCGTCGTGTCCATTTCCTACTACGATAACCATTACACCACGGGCACCTCCTTAGAAAAAGAATTATAAGGTATTACCAAGAAGGAGCTACCATTGCCATTTGCTTATATTTACCATGTATTTCTGCCGCATCCTATATGTAGGGAAAGTAAGAATGAAGTGTGGGGGGGGGAGTTCTAAGTCCCACGCTTTCCGATGAAAACTTGAAAGAGTGCTTTCTTTATCTCAAAAGACAGCTGGAATAAAGAAAATTAAATTCCTCTGATGATTGTGGTTTCCTATATGCGAAACTTTCTGTACGTATTTACCCAACCCCTCCACCAAGGCCAATTTGTAATCACTGTAGCGCTAGTTTGAATTCAGAGTTTTCCTTCTCCTAGACCGGTTACCTTGCCAAAGCTAAAGAGCTCAGTCAACCCTACAATCTACCCATTGCTAGATGGGGGTAGGGTTGATAGATTCATGCCTTTCTAAAGTGCATTATTGCGAAGTGAAATGCAAACAATGTTATATGAATAATCTACTAATATATATAAATTAAACTAATATATATACATGAAATCCTAATACATAAATAAACTAATATGTATAAAATAGAATGTAACCTGATATATATGAGTTATACAGCCTGGTCTTATTACAGAGAAATTCTGTTGTTATGGTAACAAGACGCAGTGAACAGGAGAGAAAAAAAAAAGGGAGAAAGAAAGTATTGGAAAAGGATAATGAAGGAGAGAATAATTTGAAAAGAAAGATGAAACCTGCAAGTAAATGATTACATGTACAGATCAATACGAGCACAGATTACAAAATAAGGTGTGTGTATTAACAGTCACTCAAACCTTATTTGGGAGGGGGGAAACTCAATGGCGTTGTGGTTAACGTGCTGAACTGCGTCATAGTAGTAAGCGAGTTCAAACTCCAGTCGTGCTATTACGTTCACTGTCGGACAAATACCCTCGGGAAAACAACCCCGTTGACTCGGGCTGAAGAATGCATCAACTGCATCTCTACAACGAGTGTCCTGATTTGGTTTGGTTTGGTTTCTTTGTTTAATGGCATATCAACCTTTGCAGGTTATTTAATGCCAAAGCCATTCTCCTTGAAGAACAGTAGTGGTACTATTTAACCCATAGCTGGGAGGAGAAGGGGGTTCATACCTTTCCCAAGGGTATTAGTCTGAAAGTGATTGTGACATATCAAAGTTTGGTTTGGTTTCTTTGTTTAATGACATATCAACATTTGCAGGTTATTTAATGCCAAAGCCATTCTGCTTGAAGAACAGTAGTAGTACTATTTAACCCATAGCTGGGAAGATAAGGGGGTTCATACCTTTCCCAAGGGTATTTGCCCGAAAGTGAACGTAATAGCGCGACTGGAGTACGAACTCACGTACTACGGTTCCGCAGTTCATCGCTTTAACCATTACACCACGAGGACACCCCCGAGTGTCCTGGGTATGACACAAAACTGCATCTGATGGTGAAGCTCCTGTCCTGGAGCTTTGGAATATGTGGAGTACATCTTTATTCACATTACGCCCAGGTCCATCCTGACCCAGAGTGGTAGTACCTGCTTGAGTCTCCTCTATGGGTCAGATAGAACTGTTTAAACATTTCTGTGCAAACAAATGACCGAGTTGAAGGGAATTGTAACATAGCCATGCTTGAAACTATTTTAAATAAATTGGTATTGGATAGCAATAATTGAAGTCATTTAAGTGTGTGTAAACAAATTATTAATAGTAAATAGAATTATTAGTGTTAGAAAGAAATACTTGAAACCCTTTAACTGTATGTAAAAATTGAATTATTGGTATTACATAGCAATATTTGGAATCGTTTAACTGTATGCAAATGAATGAACAGTGTTGAATAGAATTATTCGTGTTAAATGGCAGCACTTGAAATCACTTCACTGTGTACCAACAAATGATCAGTTTTGAGTAAAATTGTTGATATAGCAATACTTCAAATCATTTAACTGTGCCAACAAATTAGCTCTAAATCATTTTAAAATAAGATTACCTACAAACTATTAACTAACAAATCAAATATGGATAACCATTTAACTGTGTGCAAACAAAAATGACTGAAATTAAACTGAAGTGTTAATGCTGAATAGCGATACTTGAAACCATCTAAGCGAAAATAAATGATCTCTGGCATATATATATATATATATATATATATATACTTATTTACTAACCCCTCTGCTCGGGCAGGATATGACACTAGGTCAATTTTTTAAGTGGAGTTTAATAAGTTTGAATTCAGAGTTTTCCTTCTCCTAGACTAGTTGCCTCACCAAGGCTGAAGTACCTAGTCTGCCCTACTATTTTACCCATAGCTGGAGGGTGAATAATTGGATTCATACCTTTCCCAAGGGTATTAGTGCTATGTGAAATGCAATCAGTCAGGTCCAGGATTTGAACTCGTGTCGCCGTGTCCATTTTTTACAACGATAACCATTGCACCACGGGGGCACACACACACACACACACACACACACACACATATATATATATATATATATATATAATTTGGTAAAAATAACCTAAAAGGGTTGATATGTCATAAAAGCCAACCAACCCTTGAAAACGTATGAACCCCCTTCTCCCTTCAGCTATGGGTTAGATAGTACCACCACTGCTCTAAAGGGATGGCTTTGTCATTAAAGAAATCACGAACGCTGATATTCGATCAAACAAAGACATTAAAAGTTTAGCCTCCATTGTCGAACAAGCACCATTTTAATTTTTTCAAAGTATTTATCCAAATAATCATTCTAAAAGACGTAAAAGTTATCCTGGTAATGGCATTGGTTATAGAATAATTACATATACATAATTGACCTTAGTCGAGAGTAACCCCAAGGCTCCCTTTTCAATAGCTACTACAGCGAGGTGCAGGGGAGAGCGCAACTCCTTTCTCTGGATTGCTCCACTTTACTCTTGATCCTTACCTTATAATCCTGAGTATTAAGCAAGGCGACATCAAGTACCATTTTTTGTGTCTTTGGTATGACTCGACTTGGGATTGAACCCATTAGCATGATGAGTAGAGTGTTCACCAATGGTCTGGGAGACCGGGGTTCAATCCCAGGTCGAGTCATACCAAAGACTCAAAAAATGGTACTTGACGCCTCCTTACTTAACACTCAGCATTATAAGATACGGATCAAGGGTAAAGTGGGGTAATCCAGAAAAAGGAGTTGCGCTGTCCCTTACACCTTGGTGTGGTAGCTATCGAAAAGGAAACCTTCAGGTCACCCTCGATTAGGGTCGCCAACTTTACTTACATATATATCCCTGTTGTCGCGATATTATGTTCACTTTCGGGCAAATACCCTTGGGAAGGTATGAACCCCCTCATCCTCCCAGCTATGGGTTAAATAGTACCACTTAGGCGCCTTTGGTGGTGTAATGGTTAGCAAGCTCGACTAGCAAACCTACACGAATGAGTTCGAGTCTCATTGGGTGCCCCTTTCATATGGCCTTGTGCCACATCTAAGCAAAAAGCTTAGTAAATTACTACATATATATCCCTGTCTCTGTATTATTTCCCTTTTGTCTGACTCAAGGTGTTTCCACGTAACCTAACTAATGCCTAAACGAAAGCTTTTAGTTCAGATAAACTTTTAATGTAACTTTATATATTATTTATGATATTTGTTCAATATATATACACCAGTGTTATTAGTTAAACTTTATTATCTTAACTAAAAGTCTTTGTTTAAGTATAGGCTATTCGGGGAAACTAATGATCGAAGTTACCGGAAGGTTAGACCAAGAAACAAGTTAAGCTTTGACGCTTCGAAAATATATCTCATGTAATGAATGGTCACTTGTTTTTGAGGTGAAAAATTGGTCTTAAACAGTAGTTTATTTCCCGAGTATATATGGTAGTTTTTTTTTTTTTTTTGTTTTTTTTTTCTTTTTAAAGATAAGAACTTGGGATTGTTTCCTTCGAGGAAAAACGTCGGAACAACATTTTTGCATGTTTTGATTATAGGCTGTAAAAAAGTGCGTACTGCTTCAGTAGCAGTTTCTTTGTTTAACGGCATATCAACCTTCGTGGGTTATTTAATGCCAAAGCCATCTTTGTAGTAGAACAGGAGTGGTATAATTTAAGGGTAGGGGATTAGAGGGTTCATATCTTTCCCAAGTGTGAACGTAATAGCGCGACTGGAGTTCGAACTCACTTACGAGGATGTTGCAGTTCAACATTTTAGTCACTACATCATGGGAATCCCTTATCAAGCATTGGTACCAACTAAATCTTTTCTTGAATTATGTAGCCACATTTACTACCCACAATTCCGTCTTCTTTCCATCCATTATAAATTATGGTAATTATTTATCAGGCGCTCCACCTAACGTATGAATACGGCACAAGGCTTTTTTTAAGGTGGGTCCAGGCGTAGGGCCTTTATCCAGACAGGCCTGGCAGACACAAAAATGCCTCCGGCCCCGTCGGCATTTCCCATGGGGCAGTGCTTCAGGCGCCAGGTGATAAACCTAGCTCCACTAAAGTGGGTTAGAGCATTAGGGAACGGCTCCCTGAGGCTTGAAGAGTAAGTCAATCTCGCCCGCGAGACACGATTGCTGGGCTACCCCGGCCGTTTTGTCAAGCAGTCTCGACCGACTGATAATTCAACAACCAAATCCAAACCCGACCAAGACTGGTTACCAAAAAACAGAAAGAAACTTGGATTTTTTGTTAGGCGCGTAATTTAATTTGACCGTTAAAGTCACCGAACATTTTCACCCAATCAGGATGACCTGTCCTATTCAGCCCGAACCATATTTCCTAGCAGCACCAAAAATTGAAGAAAGCCCGCGAATCTATCTCTCCCTCAGAAATCACCAATGGGAACGGACGTCTATTCGTCTGTTCCTGAATAGAGTAGCTGCATCAACCATTATGAGGAGAGCCATCTAGTTTATGGATTCCTTGGGTCTATTCTTCTAGACCAAGGGATCCTAGTTAAAAAAAAAAAACAAATTAGATGATACACTCTAACAATTTCCTACCTTCTTTTCTTACTACGAGACCAGTGTAAACCCCTTTACTTCATGCTGCCATTAAAACCTCGATACAAAAACCTAACGACGTCTTAGTTCTTCTCCACCACCTTTATTTTCCATCAACATTTAGCGAGGGGATAACAACCAACGAAATACCAACGCAACCAACGAAATACCAACGCAACAAATGTAATACCAACATAACCAACGCAAAACCAACTTAAACCTTAAGCCCAAAACCCAATAATAACAATAATAATAATAATGTTATCCCCATCGCTATAAATGGCGACATTCCGACCTGTGAGAACATGCAACCACATATAAAAACAGATTAAATATACCTCTACAAAATGGAAATTAAATATCAAAACACAATATTTCCTCCTACATATCCTCAATTTTTAGCAATACTTTGTCCTGGATTTGGCTTCAGTTTCTTTGTTTAATGACCGATAAACGTTCATGGGTTATTTAATGCCAAGATCAACCTTCGTAAAAGAACAGTCGTTGAACTATTTAACTCAAAACTGTAAACAAGGGAGTTTATACACGTATATTTTGTTGATAACTAGTAAGTAAAAGTAAAGTTGGCGACCTTAGTCGAGGGTGACCCCAAGGCTCCCTTTTCAATAGCTACTACACTGAGGTGTAGGGGAGGGCAGTACTCCATTCCCTGGATTGCTCTACTTTACTCTTGATCTTTACCTTATAGTGCTGAGTGTTAAGCAAGGCGGAATCAAGTACCATTTTTAGAGTCTTTAGTATAACTCGACCTGGGATTGAACCCCAGTCTCCCGGACCATTAGCGAACACTCTACTTAGGCTAATTTCATACCAACTATTAGGCAAAATTGTCTTTTTTTTGTTAATTTTATAAATGTCAAACTTTTTTTTGCTTTCCCCACTTTTTTAAAACTTTTTTTTTTTTTGGTAATGCACTGACAGCTTCAAGCGGAATTGTAATCATGCCAATTTAGTTTTCGAGGGGTTGGGGTGCGCCCACGGTACAAGAAAGCCACATCTTCCACCAACAGCATGCTGAATGAAGAACTATCTTTGTGCCTTTTTTCCTTGTCGCTATAGTAACTATATATCTATCTCAGTCTGTTCATATCTATCTTTTATCTATTTCAATCTATTTATCTATCTCAGTTTGTTCCTATCTATCTAAAGCACATCTTCCTCCTACGGCATGTTGAGTGAAGAAGAAATACCTTTCTGCCTTTTCCCTTGTCGTTATGGTAACCATATATCTATCTCAGTCTGTTCATATCAATCACTCATTATGTCTCTGCTCATGTATTTAACTGTCTTAACTTGTTCATATCTATCTATATATCTTGCTCTGTTCATATCTATCTATCTATCTTGCTCTATTCATATCTATATATATATATCTTGCTCTGTTCATATATATATATATATATATATATATATATTGCTTTGTTCATATCTATCTATATATCTTGCTCTGTTCATATATATATATATATATATATATATATTGCTTTGTTCATATCTATCTATATATCTTGCTCTGTTCATATCTATCTATCTATCTTGCTTTGTTCATATATATATATATATATATATATATATATATATATATATATTGCTCTGTTCATATCTATCTATATATCTTGCTCTGTTCATATCTATCTATATATCTTGCTTTGTTCATATATATATATATATATATATATATATATATATATATATATATTGCTCTGTTCATATCTATCTATATATCTTGCTCTATTCATATCTATCTATATATCTTGCTTTGTTCATATCTATCTATCTTGCTTTGTTTATATATATATATATATATATATATATATATATATATATCTTGCTCTGTTCATATCTATCTATCTATTTATCTATCTAAACCACGTTTTCCTCCTACAGCATGCTGAACGAATGAGAACTATCATTGTGCCCTTTTCCCTTGTCGCTATGGTAATTATGCGTCCCCTCCTTACGACCATTCTGAAAACTCATTCTACAAGTAAGGGCAGATAATCCCTGGAAGATTTCCACTATACACTGTTGCCTGAGGCTTGGAAGCACATTTTAGCTATTTCGGACAGTTTAACACGAGGCCTGTGACTAATATTGGTGATGTTAGTGATACTAATAAAACCAGTGTATCGATATCAAGTGCCGATAATGAGAGTACTGCAGAAGAAGGATCGAGAAAGTGATGGAAGGAAGGAGGCTGGTAAGAAGAAATTCATATCAACCGCATATCTCCGGTGACACTCAATGCAGAAATTGCACATTTGACTGAGACACTTGATAAATCTGAAACCGCTCAGCTCATGAGACTGATCGACAATCAAAACTTCCGGAAATGCAGTTCTTGCTTCTTAAGGTTCTTTTATTGCAAAGAATATTTTTTTAAAAATGTGTACATGCGCAAAAAGAGAGAAAGAGATGATCTGCTAGTTGGGTCTAGGGAAAAAAATGATACCATGTATTGATCGTGGTTTGGTTTAGTTTGGTTTCTTTATTTAATGGCATATCAAACTTCGTGAGTTATTTAATTCCAAAGCCATACTTGCAGACTCAAACTCACGAGTAATGGCTTACTTGTTTAGTTTGCAAACTATTGCACCATGCAAGGCGCCTTCACTTCCTCAAATATTGGTACGAACTAAATTTCATGTTGACTTATGAAACTACTTTTGCGACCTAAAAGGTTATTGACCTTGTGTCAAATCCTGTCTGATGGCAGGCAGAGACAAATATATGCTTTTGCTACCTAAGATCCCTTGTCTTCTCTCCGTCTATAATAAATTATGGGTAAGGTATGGTACGAGGTGCATACGAGAAGTTTCCAGACTTTTTTCGTATGGGCACTTTTATTGATAGTACACACATGAAACTCTAGTCTCCTTCGAAGTAATCTCCTCCGGCTGCAATGCACTTGTTATACCGTTCCAACAACTTCTGGAAGGCCCCATGGAAGTCGTCTTGTGTGGGCGTGACAATAATCTTTGTCACAGCCTCTTTCATCTCCTCAATTGTCTCATAACGACAACCTCTGAGCTTAGGGAATAATCAAAAGTCACAGGGAACAAGGTCTGGACTATAGGGAGGGTGAGGAACTGTCTTGATGCCCATCTTGGTCAAATAGTCTGTGACGACAAGGATGGAGTTGTGGACTGGTGTATTGTCCTGGTGGAAATACCACTGACCCGATTTGAAGAGTGCTGTCCTCTTCCCGAGGAATCTCTTGCTGAACTCCCTTAAAACCTCAACAGAGTAACCCTAACCCTAAACATTCAAGTAACCGAAATATAGAAACTAGCACAGCAGCAAAATCCAAAGGGTTTAACAATATATGGTTTACACTGGTATAGTATCTCCAGGCAACTGATTCTTTACAAAGAAATATACTGAGCTTTTTTGGGTTTGGTTTGTTTGTTTAATGGCATATCAACCTTTTTGGGCTATTTAATGCAAAAACCAATATTGAAGAAGAACAGTATTGGTACTATTTAACCCTTTCTTTGTTTAACGGCATATCAACCTTTGTGGGCTATTTAATGCAAAAACCAATATTGAAGAACAGTATTGGTACTATTTAACCCTTTCTTTGTTTAATGGCATATCAACCTTTGTGGGCTATTTAATGCAAAAAACAATATTGAAGAAGAACAGTATTGGTACTATTTAACCCTTTCTTTGTTTAATGGCATATCAACCTTTGTGGGCTATTTAATGCAAAAAAACAATATTGAAGAAGAACGGTATTGGTACTATTTAACCCTTTCTTTGTTTAATGGCATATCAACCTTTGTGGGCTATTTAATGCAAAAAACAATATTGAAGAAGAACGGTATTGGTACTATTTAACCTTTTCTTTGTTTAATGGCATATCAACATTTATGGGCTATTTAATGCAAAAAACAATATTGAAGAAGAACGGTATTGGTACTATTTAACCCTTTCTTTGTTTAATGGCATATCAACCTTTATGGGCTATTTAATGCAAAAAACAATATTGAAGAAGAACAGTATTGGTACTATTTAACCCTTTCTTTGTTTAATGGCATGTCAACCTTTGTGGGCTATTTAATGCAAAAACCAATATTGAAGAAGAACAGTATTGGTACTATTTAACCCTTTCTTTGTTTAATGGCATATCAACCTTTGTGGGCTATTTAATGCAAAAAAACAATATTGAAGAAGAACGGTATTGGTACTATTTAACCCTTTCTTTGTTTAATGGCATATCAACCTTTGTGGGCTATTTAATGCAAAAAACAATATTGAAGAACAGTATTGGTACTATTTAACCCTTTCTTTGTTTAATGGCATATCAACCTTTGTGGGCTATTTAATGCAAAAACCAATATTGAAGAAGAACGGTATTGGTACTATTTAACCCTTTCTTTTTTGTTTGGTTTGGTTTGGTTTCTTTGTTTAACGGCATATCAACTCTTTGTAGGTTATTTAATGCCAAATCTATTCTCCTAGAAGAACAGTAGTGATACTATTTAACCCATAGCTGGGAGGATAAGGGTGTTCATACCTTTCCCAAGGGTATTTGCCCGAGAGTGAACGTAATACCGCGACTAGAGTACGAACTCGCGTACTACGATTCCGCAGTCCATTACACCACGAGGACACCCTTTATTTTTATTTATTTTTTTTTTTTTTTGTGTGTTTGTTTTTTTTAAGGATTTCTAACGTAACTTTGTTATATTAATTTCTTAAATTTTGGCAAAAATATGTTTCAATATTACTGGTGGAAAAACTTGAGGGCGCTCTGTTTTTCCAATCGGTTGGGTTGATACCCAGAGAAAAGCCAGCATTTCGAACACTGATTTTCAAGGTGCGCCGATATGCTGTTTATTTTCGGAATGCTGATGCAACATAATCTTCCTCGACCATTTATTTTTTTTTTTCTTTTACGCCGCCATGTTACTATTTTACGTATAACAAGGGAGGGCTGAAAAATTCATATGATGACGTCATATATGCTGTTGACTTTTTAACCAATCGGCTCCAAACACTACAACCCCGATGGTAGAAGTGTTTGGACCGCAAAAGAGACGATGTTGAAAAGTAAACTTCATTTGATCACATTCTATGAGGGTATCTTGGTTAGCCTATGAACTTTTCATCCAAATTCGTGATTTTATTGTTGGACTTATACTAGGTGTGTTAAAAATATATAGAGACTGAAAGTTTATTTTCGAAGACAAAAATCAGTAAAAAATGAAAAGTTCATTATTTGTCAAAATTTCTGAGATGAAGCTTGATAAATATTATGACTTAAAATATTCGGACAATTTACCTCATCTTTATAATCACAACGTTTCAGCCGATATATCCTTCAGCCTTCTTGAGGTGTTTCATGTCAAACCTCTAAGTCCACACAGAATCTTGAAGTGAACCCTTTATTTGAACCCCAGGAGTAAACTGTTCAAATTCTGTTAACCATAACTGAACACAAGTGTTAAGTTACAGTACGTAGTCTTGCCTGTTGTTGGGATTGAACTTACAACCTCCAGATGATGTCATTCAGAAGTACTTTCCAACCTAACACTTAATCCACTGCGCCATATGTCCTTGCTGGATAGTTCAGAATGAATTTTGGGACTTATAAACCTAATATCTCCATCACGTTTTTATTTTTTATTTTATCAAGCCTTTTTGATTTATGGTTTCCAAATTGTGTTCATTTCTATATTCGCTCAACTCAACAGGTCACGAAAGTCTAACATGTATGCCACTTCTTTGAAGCATCTTATCTTCCAGTGTTCTTCCCGGTCAATTATTTTAGCTTGATCCCACAAGAGCAGATGGTTTCCTTTTTCCTTCTATATATGGTCAACCATACCCAACTTTTCAATTTCTCCCCGACATTCTGTTTTCGGTGTTCCTCTAGCCTGACTTTTAGTGAGCGGCATGTCTCCATTTCAAACTATTCAAGCAGTTAGATGTAACAATTCAGTTAAGTGTAAATACAGTTTTAATGTCGAAAAACAGTTCTATTTCAAATAATTCAGTTAAGCATAAGCACGCAGTTTAAATGTAAGCACGGTTTAATTGTCAAAAACATTTCTATTTCAAGCTATTCAATTTACTCAAAGAATTCATTTTAGCATAAGTATGCTGTTAGTTCTATTTAATCCATAGATAGGGCCCTATCAGGTGCTACAACTCCGGGCTAGAGTGGACCTGGGAGCGATGGCAGTGAAGGGGTACTCCGCATTCCTCAAAGCTCCAGCACTGCTGGAACCTCACCCTCAGACTGTTTAGTGTCATATACAGGACACTCGTTGGGCGGGGGTCTTACCCCTCTGCAGAGAAGCAGTCGGTGTATTCTACAGCCCCAGCCGACTGGGCAAGGATAATTCAGAGTGGGATTTATGGCATATCAACCATTGTAAGTTATTTCATGCTAAGCTCCGTTTATACGTATATTAGATATTGATGAGTTGTAAAAAAAATTGTAGATAACATTTTCAAACAAACTTGGGATATTTTTTTTCTTGCGCACATTTAAAGGTTTCAAGTATCAGTCATATATTTGCACACAGTTTATTGGTAATTTCTTTTTAAAATGAGTTAGAACAATTTTATTTGCACACTAATATCATTAGTTTGCACACAGTTAGGAGGTGCCCGTGGTGTAATGGTTATCGTCATAGGAAATGGACACGGCGACACGAGTTCAAATCCTGGACGAGACTGATTGCATTTCCCATTGCACTAATACCCTTTGGAAAGGTATGAGTCCAATTATTCTCCCTCCAGCTATGGGTAAATAGTAGGACAGACTGAGGTTCTTCAGCCTTGGTGAGGCAACTAGTCTAGGAGAAGGAAAACTCTGAATTCAAACCTGTTAAACTCCGCTTAAAAATCGACCTTGTGTCATATCCTGCCCGAGCAGAGGAGCTGGTAAATAGGTTAGGAGGTTTCAATCATTGCTATCTAACACAAATAATTCTCTGCAAAATTAACCATTTGTTTACAAGTATTGCTATCTGACATTAATTATTCTATTCAACACTATTTATTTATTTTCACGCAGTCAAATGGTTCCAAGTACTGCTATGAATCACTAACAATTCGATTGAACATAAGTCATTTCTTTACACACAGTTAAATGATCAAACAGGTCTATTTCTAACAATTCAATTTATCAAAAGTCATTTAATTGCACACAGTTTAAATGTCAAACAATTCTATAGGACCTTATCCGGTGCTACCACTGCAAGTCAAAATGGATCTGGGAGCAATGGCAATGAAGGGGTACTCAACAATCCCAAGAGCTCCAAGACTGAAGCCTCACCATTGTTTAGTATCATATCCAGGACACTTGTTAGGGGAGAGGTCTTACCCTTCTGTAGAGATGCAATTGGTGTAGTCTACAGCCCCGGACGACTGGGCTGAAATTAATTGTATCAAATACTGGCATTATTCATAAGGAGTTAATATGTCGTTAAACTAATAAACCAAATCAAACCTTTACAGATTAATCAAATATCGGCATCCCATAACCCTTAAGGAGTTGACATGCTGTTAAATAAATCAAACCAGACCAAACCTTTACAAATGAACCGAATTTCTGCTTTAAATAACACATAAGGAGTTTATATGCCGTTAAACTGATAAACCAAACTAAACCTTTGCAGATTAATCAAATATCGGCTACCCCTAACCCTTAAGGAGTTGACATGCAATTAAATAAATCAAACCAGACTAAACCTTTACGAATGAACCGAATTTCAGCTTTAAATAACACATAAGGAATTTATATGCCGTTAAATAATTAAACCAAACCAAATCTTTACAAGTGAGTCAAATTTCGGCATTGAATAACCTATTAGGAGTTGATATGCCGTTGAATGAATAAACCAAACCAAAGAATTAAAGTAAATTTACGTGTGTCGCCAATTCCATAAAAATACCAAATATTTTATTCAACCAGTCTATTTTTTTAAAATTTCAACACTCACCTTTTGCCAAGTTTTGTCAGCCAAAAGAAATGCAAAGAATTCGACAATTAAGACCCACCCAGTTTTGAGGTATCAGAATGATGCGGTTGCTATTAATCTCTGATGAAAAAAGCCCCACCACTATTGTCTATTTCATACCCCAAAGATCAGGTTTGGTTTTGATATATCAGCCATTGTTGATTATTTAATGCCAAATCCTATTTTTACTTATATAGCAAATATTTGATTTGTAAACAGATTTTTTAGATACAAAAAGTTAAACGATCAAACAGTTCTATTTCTAACAATTCAATTTAGCATGAGTCAACAAAGTTAAATGGTCCCAAGTATTGCTATGTATCACTAACAATTCAATTAAACATAATTCATTTATTTACACGTACAGTAAAATGATCAGACAGTTCTATTTTTTAAAATTCAGTTTAGCTTTACACACAGTTGAATGATCAAATTGTTTTATTTTAAACAAATTCAATTTTGCATGCCATTTATTTGCATTCAGTTTAAATGTCAAACAGTTCGATTTGACCCAATTAGATGCAACCAGAGTGGACCTGGGAGTAATGGCAATGAAGGGGTCCATCTCATCCCTTAAAGCTCCAGCATTACTGGGGCCTCACTATAAGATTGTTTAGTACTATATCCAGGACAATGGGTAGAGTGTTCACAAGTGGCCTGGAAGACCAGAGTTCAATCCCAGCTTGAGTCATACCAAAGACTCAATAAATGGTACTTGATGCCTCCTTGCTTAACACTCAGGATTATAAGGTACTATCAAGGAGTAATCCAGGGAAAGGAGGAGTGCCGTCCCTTATACCTCAGTGTAGTAGCTACTGATAAGGGAGTCTTCGAGTCGCCAACTTTACTTTACTTACCCGTTTGCAGAGATGCAGTCTGTGTATTCTGCAGCCCCAACTAACTACGCACCCAAAGGACAGGGATGGCCGATCCCAAATCATCATCATGTCGTGCCGCTAGCACGGATATCCCTAACCCCCTCTCGCCACTTCTCCCTATCGTTCATCGCCTCTGGTAGGTCCTCAGGGCTACATCCCGTATTCCTCACATAGCTGCTGTATGTATGTTCGAGCTGGTCGTCCTTCGTTTGCCCGGCTATATGAGGGGGTCCATAGAAGTACATCACTTATGAGCTCGTCCCTGCTTCTTCAGCAGTGTCCTGCATGTCTGGTTCGTCTAACTTGGATAGTTTTCGTGATGGGAGGCGGGTGGCCATATAGTTGGTGCCTTGTGGGGTGTTGCCGCCAGAACTTGTTCAATATTGCTCGCAACATTCTTGTCTATTTGCCGTCTAGCTTCTCCAGCCGTTTAGTTAGCGTCCAAGTAGTGCATCCTTAGAGCAGTATCGATACGACCGCTGCCTGGAAGAAACTGCGTTTCATTTTATCGATCAGTTCTGATTTCCATATGATCGATAGCTTATCGATAGCTGTCCATGCCTTCGTTAGCCGTGTGTTGATGTCTTTTTCGGTTGATGAGATACTGCTTATGAGCCAAATATACCACATTGCAAGGTTAGAATTTGTGCATTACACATAATTAATTTTTGATTAGCACTCGAACCCCGTAGGATTGGGCTTTACCGTTGGTTGGTTTGGTATCCTTGTATAATGGCATATCAACCTTCGTAGGTTATTTAATGCTAAAACCATCCTTCCAGAAGAACAGCACCGGTACTTTTTTAACTCACAGCTAGGAGGACAAGGGGGTTTATATCTTTCCCAAGGGTATTTGTTTGAAAGTGAACGTTACGGCACGACTGGAGTTCGAACTCGCTTACAACCATTCCACAATCTAGCACTTTAACCATTACACCACAAGGACACCCCAAATTCTGTTTATAGTTGGCGACCTTTGTTGAGGGCGACCCGAAGGCTCCATTTTCTATAGCTACTACATGCTGTGGCCCCGGAAAGTGTCACTAATGAAAACGCAAGCACGGATATTAGATAACAGATTATATTACACAAGAAAGATAGAGTTACATAGAAAAGGTAAGAAGTCTCGTTCTGTTCGGATAACACCGATATTTATCAGCCTCTCCGGCAGCGAAATCTCTCAGTACTAATAACGGTGAGAAGAGTCCATTATGGTAAGATGGGTAAGGCTCCCACAACACTACACCGAGACGTAGGGGAGGGCGCTAATCCTTTCCCTGGATTGCTCCACTTTAACCTTGATACGTGCCTTATATTGCTGAGTGTTAAGCAAGGAGGTATCAAGTACCATTTTAAAAGTTTTTGGCATGAGGCGACCAAAGATCGAACCCAGGTCTCCCTGACGAGTGGCGAACACTCTACCCACTAGGTATTATATTAAATAAATGATTTGTAATCTAATAATTTGTTGGTAACATTTTTAAACGAATCAGAGTTCACTTATTTGGATTGGGTTAAATGGTTTCAAGTATTCTGACCAATCACTAATAATTCAATTGAATATTAATCATTTGTTTGAACATATTTAGATGGTTTCAAATAAAGTAAATCATAAGACAGTTCTTATTGACCCACAGATGGGACCCAAACAAGTACTATCACTTCGGTTGAGAATGCACCAGAGATTAATCGCAATGAAGGAGAACTCTACAGTCTCCAAAGCTCCAGAATTGGAACCTCACTATCTGATGTAGATTAGTGTCATATCTAAGACACTCGTTGGGTGGGGATCTTACCCCTCATCTAATACGCATTCAAAGTATTCTACAGCCGCAGCCAACTAGGTTCATCTGATGTGTAAGCAAATAGTTGGTTGGTAACATTTTTAAACGAGCCACGGCTCATTTATTTGCACACAGTTAAATAGTTCCAAGACTTGCAATATAATAATTCAGTTTAACATCAGTAATTTGTTTGCACATAGTTCAATGGTTTCAAGTTAAGAAAATTATAACATATTTCTATTTGACCGATAGAGGGACCCAAACAAGTGCTACCACTCTGGCTCAGAGTGGACCTGGGAGTAGTGACAATGAAAGAGCACTCCACATTTCCAAAAGCTCCAGTACTGAAGCCTCATCATCAGATGCAGTTTAGTGTCATATCAGGACACTCGTTTTGGAGGGGTTCTTACCCCTCTGCAGAGATGTAGCCAGCGTATTCTAGAGCCTAAGCAGACTGCACAGGTTTTAATGTGTGTGTGTGTGTGTGTGTGAGAGTCTGTCTGTCTGTCTCCCTTTCTCGTACGATTCCAATCTTTATAATCTCTCTCTTATCTTTGGTCTTTCTCATCCCTTATCTCTCTTTGATGTTACTTTCTTTCAATATGAGTTTCTCCATCTTCTGTCTTCCCGTCTCTCTCTCTCTCTCTCTCTCTCTCTCTCTTCCAGAATTATTCTCTTTTTCTTTTCTCTTGTCTCTCTTCAGTATTACGAGGATGATTAAATAAGTTTCCAGACTTTTTTCGTATGGGCACTTTTATTGATAGTACACACATGAAACTATAGTCCCTTTCGAAGTAATCTCCTCCGGCTGCAATGCACTTGTTGTACCGTTCCAACAACTTCTGGAAGGCTCCATGGAAGTCCTCTTGTGTGAGCGTGTCAAGGACTTTCGTCACAGTCTCTTTCATCTCATCAATTGTCTCATAACGACAGCCTCTGAGCTTAGGGAATATCCAAAAGTCACAGGGAGCAAGGTCTGGACAATAGGGACGCTGAGGAGCAGTTTTGATGCCCATCTTGGTCAAATAGTCTGTAACGACAAGGATGCAGTTGTGGACTGGTGCATTGTCCTGGTGGAAATACCACTGACCCGATTTGAAGAATGCTGTCCTCTTCCCAAGGAATCTCTTCCTGAACTCCCTTAAAACCTCAACATAGTAACCCTAACCCTAACCGTTTGGCCAATCAACTCTGGTGTACTGACTTCCTTGCTCCTCTCACACCTCTCATCATCCCTCACAGACTGCCTGCCTTCCTTGAATCTCTTACGCCACTCAAAAATTGATGCTCGATTCACGCAAGATCGTCCAAAAACAGTCTGAAGCAGTCCATACGTTTCTGTGGCATAATTTTTTCCAAGTTAAAAACAGAATTTTATTGCATATCATTCTTCTAAAGTATCCTCATGTCCAGATCGCATTTTTGAAATTCACCAATCAGTCTTTTGTTGGGTGTATTTCAATCCCTACTGTAGCTGTTTATTTGAACCTGAAATCATAAAAATTGGCCAGTCATCTCATAAGATGTATAGCAATAACATAGTGAATTTTCAAGTGTCTACGACAGTTTTAAATGGCTGTACAAAAAAAGTCTGGAAACTTATTGAATGTTCCTTTCCCTCTTTCTCGTATCTCCCGCGCCTCTTTTTTTTATCTAACAATCTCTCTCAGTACGCTTTTCTCCATCTTTTCTCTGTCTGAATCTAAGTCTGTCTGTCTGTCTCCCTCTTTCTCACTAAATATCTGCCCCCTCTCTTTCTCTCTGTTATTCTCTTTGCCTTTCTTTCTCCAATCATATTTGATCTCTCTTTCTCTCTAACACGATTCTCTTCACTGTTATTTTTCTTCGTATTTCTTCTTTGTGTCTCTTTCTCTCTCTATCTCTCGCATGATTCTTCTCTGTGATTTTTCTTTCTTTCTTTCTCTCTCTCTCTCTCTCTCTCTCTCTCTATCGTGTTATCACTTGACTAATGTCCATTTTATCTCCCCAACATCAAGCAGATAGCCTTATTGATCAATAACTCCAAGCTGTTCAACGTTTGGCGTCTCACTTAGCGACTGAGCTTCTAAATGACCTGATGTGTGTTGCATTATTCTGACGGGACCTGCTTGCATTGATCTGCTTTTTTGTTCATACGAGACAACCGCTGTGCAGACTTTTCAACTGGGGGAGAAAAAAAAACGTTATTTTCGTGTTTGTTTCTTGGCTGTTTGGTTTTCAGATTATCTACCGATCTTTTTTTTTTCTCCAAACCGAGTAAGTAATCACTCACCACTTCAAATCAAAACAGACAGATTTCTTAATTTTGGTTTGGATTTGTTGGGTTTTATGACATATCAACCATTGTAGGTTATTTAATGCCAAATCCATTTTTATACAAATAAAACAGTTCTATTTTAAACAATTCAGACAGATTTCTTAGGGTACACTGTATAGTAACAAAAAAGCCTTAAACTAATCGCCCGTGCCCGATGAGAGCTACCTCGGTTAGCGCTGTTTTTCATATAATTTTCTTTATACAGCATGAGTGCTTCTCCCTGAAATGGGTTAAATAGAACCACTACTCTAATGATTTCGAGTTGTGTCAGTTAGGCAAAGAATATACCCACTGTATTCTTCGCAGAGGGGGTAAGATATCCCACAAAAAAAAGGAGCGCAGTCAGCTAGGGTGGTAGAATACACCGACTGCTTCTCTGCAGAGGGGTAAGACCCCCTCCCCCACAAACGAGTGTCCTGTATATGACCATAAACAATCTGATTGTGAAGTTCCAGTAATGCTGGAGCTTTTTGGGAATGAGGAGTACCCTTACATTACCATCACTCCCAGGTCCACTCTGCTCCGGATAAGTAGCACTTGATAGGGTCCAATCTATGGGTCAAATAGAACTAAACTGCGTACTTGTGCTAAACTGAATTGATTGAAATAGAACTGTTTTGACATTTAAACTACGTACTTATGCTAAACTGAATTGTTTGAATTAGAACTTTTTTGACAAAAACTATTCTTATATTAACTAAATTGTTTGAATTAGAACTGTTTGAATAAACTGAATTGCTTGAAATAGAAATGTTTTTGACAATTAAACTGTGTACTTATGCTAAAATAAGTTGTTTGAAATAGAACTGTATAGAAATGGATTTGGCATTATATAACCTTCAAAAGTTGAAATGCCATAAAACACAAAACAAACAAACCAAACAAAAAATTCTCCTCGATTTCAAGAAGTGATGACATTAAAATTTATTAGAATATGTTTATAAATATAGTGAAATCACAGATATGAACTAAAAATATTTCTTTTCTAACCCAGTAGAATTTCTGTGCTCTCTTCCCAAAGCTAGAGAGCAATGAAATCCAAGATGTTGCTCATCCCATACGATCGTGTGTGTGTGGGTGGGTGAGGGCGGTGCTCAACCTGTAAATATGATAATTTTAAATTTCTGAAATGACAAATCACATCTTCATGGATTGTATCTAAAGCTTCTGCATAGTAGGATGGGTAAATCTCAATAGACCATATATATATATATATATATTGAGAGAGAGAGAGAGAGAAGGGAACGCTCTAGGGCGTTTGTGTGTGGCCTTTCCTCTCCAGTTCTTGGGTTGCATTTGGTAGGCCGTCTTACCTCTGGGCGGTTCTGCCGGGTGTGCCTCGGCACTGGAGATTTCCTCCGGCCTCAGGGGGCCATCCCCCAGGCTTTTACCCCCTTCGGTGGGGGGGTTTATTGCCTGGCGCCTGAGACGTCCCTAAAAGGGGAATGCCGACGGAGCCAGAGGTATTTTTGGCCTTGCCGGACGTGTGTGTGCCATATTCGGGCGTTGGTGGGATGCATCGATAAATATCAGAGAGAGAGAGAGAGAGAGAGAGAGAAGGCGAGGGCCGATTCTTGGGTCTCACGAATTTGATACAATTCCTGAATCCACAATGTGTGGCTCCACTCAACTACATGTCATATATATATATATATATATATATATATATATAAAGGGGGTGTATGTGGGTGGGTGTGTACATATGTGTGAGTGTATTTATTTATTAATAAATCATCATCATCATCATGTCGTGCTGGTAGCACGGATATCCCTGACCCTCTCTCGCCACTTTTCCCTATTGTTCATCGCCTCAGGCAAGTCTTCTGGACAACATCCTATATCCTCACATAGTTGCTGAATGTATGTTCGTGCTGGTCGTCCTGCTTTTGCACGGCCATGTGTGGGGGTCCACAAGAGTACATCACTTATGAGTTCATCCCTGCTTCTCCAGCAGTGTCCTGCATGTCTGGTTCGTCTAACTTGAATAGTTTTCGTGATAGGAGGTAGGTGGCCGTACAGTTGGTGTCTTGTGGGGTGTTGCCGCCAGGACTTGTGTGTGTGTGTGTGTATATATATATATATATATTAAGAAATATAACTTGAAAACATGAGTGTCTTGTCAATGAAGCATACAATTCACTGACTGCATCCCCAATAGAGGAGTAAGACACCACCCACTAAAAAAAGAGTGTCCTGGATATGACATTAAATTGTACTTGATGGTCAGGTACCAGTTTTGAAGATTTAGGGAGTGTGCTCTTTCATTGCCATTATTCCCAGGTCCATTCTGACCCAGAGTGGTAGTACCTATTAGGGTCTCATCTATGGATCAAGTAAATATGTTTAAAAATTATTTGCATTTGGTAAGAAGACTTGATGCGATACAATTATAAATTACTTGGATTAAGAATAGTTATTTGAAGCTATAACTGATGACTAAGGATTATCATTTGTTGCTTGAAACCTTACAACTGAGTTTAGATTATTTTTATTAGATAGGAATACTTGAAATCATACACCTATGGGCAAATTATTGGTATTAGATAGGAATACTTGAAACTATTCAACTGTGTACAAATTATTACATTAGATAGGAATACTTGATATCAAACATTGTGTGCAAAAAGACTCTTAAGAAAAAAACTACACAGAAATTTTCGATACAACTTTGCCCATGTCAAAGTTCAAATTCTAGATGAGGTTATTTGTATTTGATGCCCTTGAAAAAGGCATCAAATGCATCTCTTCCTCGTACAGTAAACTCAGCTCTCTTGCCATGATAAGAGCAACCAGTTTAAGAAAAGAAAAACTAAATTCAAACCTCCAACCAGGGTCACAGGTTTACTTTTTATAAATATTATTTCATTATTTCTGGCAAATTTTTCACACCAGCGTTATCTGATGGTCATTCACTGGAGTCTGAGTGACAACAAGTCTCCTCAGGTATCCAGGACTCTTTATCAGTATTCTGGCTGATCTCAACAATGCTCTAGTTTGGTTGGTATCACTTAGTCCTCTGATTTCCAATTCTTCCAGAGACCATTCCAAGTGCTCCAATTACTATTGGTATCACTGTCACTCTTATGTTCCACATTTTCTTAGTTCTCTGGCAAGGTCCACGTACTAGTCTCTCTTTTCTCTTTTTTTGATTTTCACTCTGTGGTCAGCTGAGACGGCAAGAATTATTATTATTGTACTCCTTTGAGAGTTTTCCCCACCAGCATTAGCCAATGATGTTCCACAGGAGCCTGAATTACTTCAAGTCTCCAGGACTCTTCTCAGTATTCTGGCTGACCTTAACAGGAGTGTAGTCTAAATGGTCTCCACTTGTGCTCTTATTTCCAATTCATCTAGACCTTTTACCGATCCTTTGGTGACTATACCGAGCGCACTGATTACAATTTATATTACCGTCACTTTAATGTTCTGTAATTTTTTCTGTTCTCTAGCAAGGTCTAAGTACTTATCTTTCTTTTCACTTTCTTTCAATTTTATGACGGTCTGCCAGGAAAGCAAAGTTCACACTTCGGCAAGTTCTCTTTTATTTTGTTTACTATCACTAGGGCTGGTCGTCTGGCCGAGATTAGGAGATTATTATTATTACCTATAGATAAAAAAGTAGATGAGTCTTGGCTCTAGCCTTGAAAGGGCAACAATCAAAGAGAAGTAAAAAAAAAATGAATTCAAAACCAGAAATTCCTCAAGCAATCAGAGGTTAACTTCAGCATCGTTCTGCAAAGTCCTGCGGAGTGAGCACAAACCAAAGTGTATAGGACTCTGCCCTTCTCTTGGATAACATTGGTGTCATAAGCGACTGAGGTCTGCTGCATGGGCAACTGCTTGTTTTCCATTTATAAAAACCTTGTGCATTATTTTACTCTTCCCTTGGATAACATTGGTGTCATAAGCGACTGAGGTCTGCTGCATGGGCAACTGCTTGTTTTCCATTTATAAAAACCTTGTGCATTATTTTACTCTTCCCTTGGATAACATTGGTGTCATAAGCGACTGAGGTCTGCTGCATGGGCAACTGCTTGTTTTCCATTTATAAAAACCTTGTGCATTATTTTACTCTTCCCTTGGATAACATCGGTGTCATGAGAGTGAAATAGAGTGCATGAGATAGAGAGAGAGATCTACTGCAGGGGCAAATGCCAGTCTTCTACACAACTTTGCCCAGGCTTGTGGCAAGATTTGAGTGCAGATAAATGGGGTCTGATGTGATTGATGGATGTGTTAAAACACACATATACGTTGAACTGCAATATTATAGTTAGCAAGTTTAAACTCCAACCGCGCTATTACATTCACTTTTGGACTAATACCCTAGGGAAATGTTTGAACCCCTTATCTTCCCCTCAGCTATGGATTCAGTAATACCTCTACTGTTCTTCTACGAAGATCGCTTTGGTATTAAATAACCCACAAAAGTTGATATGCAATTAAACAAAATATATATGTATATATATACGCACCTGTTTACAGACCAAAAAATGCCAATTTCAAAAAGTACACTCAAAGGGGATTTGCTATGAAGTCATTAACTAAGTTTAACTTAGTTTGAAACAAAGTTCTGAAGTATGGGCACCCAGTGAAAATCGAACTCACTATGGTTTTCTAGCTTGGCTCACTAACCATGGTGTCACACAACTTTCCAAGTCATAATTTACAAAGTTTAGCCTAGTTTGGCTTAAGGTTTGAAGTATGAGCACCCTGTTAAACCAAAAAGAAAAAAACAATGATTTTTTTCCAAAGTTAGTAGTGTACAACATTAGTGTTTTGAAGAAGGGAGTCTAAGTATTAGCTTGTCCAGTTGGCTGGGGCTGTAGAATATACCGACTGCACCTCTGCAGAGGGGTAAGACCCCCTCCTCACAACGAGTGTCCTGGATATGACACTAAACAATCTGATAGTGAGGTTCCAGTGATGCTGGAGCTTTGGGGAATGCGGAGTACACCTTTATTGCCATCACTCCCAGGTCCACTCTGGCCCAGCATGATAGCACTTGATAGGGCCCTATCTATGGGTTAAATAGAACTAACAGCATTTTTTTACATTGAAACTGTACTTACACTAAACTGAATTGTTTAATATAGAACAGTTTTGACATTTAACTGTGTGTAAACAAAATCTGTACTTATACTAAGCTGAATTAGAATGGCTTGACTAAACTGAATAGATTGAAATAGAAATGTTTTTCACAATTAAACTGTACTTACATTTAAACTGCGTACTTATGCTAAACTGAATTATTTGAAATAGAACTATTTTCATAAAAATGGATTTGGCGTTAAATAACCTACAAAGATTGATATGCCATAAAAAGCAACCAACCAACAGTATGGGCAACGGCTTGTTTCCATACAACCTTGCCCTGGTCTGTGTGAAGATCTAGGTGCAGATTGTCTGACAATTTTGTCAGATGCCAGAATACATTGCTTTTCTCAAAATTTGAGACTAACAGATTATAGCTTTGTTTTTGTTGGGTTTTTTCTACTTTTCATTTTTTTCTCTGATACATCAACTGACCCCTTTCTCTCACTCCCAGTCATTTTTAAGTGTGGATTATTAGATATATAAATCATACACTATATTGGTATTTATCTACCTTTACAGGAGAGCTGATAAATCTATATCAATAATTGGAAAAAGTTTATTTGTCAGTCCTCTCTGAGCAGCCAAATTTATTTAGAGAGCCTAAATTTGATATGCATACTTATTGAAATCAAGGGTAAGTTTTAACAAATAAAAAAAAAACATCTGAAGAAGGTGGGTTGGGTTGGAGGGCTTTGACTGTTGGAAGATGTATCATATTAAACATTAATCCAGAGATTAAACTTGTGAAAAGGGTTTAATTCCTGTGAACTCACAAAGGATTGGTATCAAGTTCCAAATCAATAAGGATTATATAATCCAATTTGCATTAAATACAGAAAGGATATAGTTTCAAATAGTGAATCCAATATTGGCAAGATGTTCTTTTCCATACAAGAATGGAGTTTATTGCAAATTCATCAAATGAAAAACGTAAAATAATCTGGAAAAAAATAAAAATACTTAAATTGATAAATCTGTTAAAAGTTCGTCACTTGAATTCAAGAATCTTTCTCTTCAAAACTCTGAATTTCTTCATAGAACATATTTACATGTGTTTTACTAAAGATAATGTACAAGATAGATGTTAATTTTATAAATGTTGAATATTATCATCCATATACATATTTATTCTTGTGTATTCTTATGACTGTAACTGCCCCTATGTACAGCTTTGCATGTGGGGCGGGGGCTATAGTGCTGTTAAGATGGCTGCATATGTACTTCTGTATATTCAAAACTGAACACACACACATATATATATATATATATATATATATATATTGTCATCCACAGACACTGTTTTGTTGTATCACAACTCTTCAGTGTGGCTAGACAGGCACTTCACTGGAAATTATTTTTACTATTGAAATCCATTAAAGACGATTTTTTTCTAAAAAAGTTCAATAAATTTTAAGATATAAAAAACTATCATCAAGTAGACTACTTTTAACCAAATTGTTAAAATTAGCTCAATTGATGATTGGCTATGTGAAGCTCTAAGAATTGTTTTATATAGAGTATTTCATTATTATGATTTTAGCTCTAGACTTATTTTAAGTTTTATCTATTGTTTTGTTATAATTTCACTGACTTTACAACCATTCTATCATTTATTTAATGGTAAGTGTACCAATTTGAATTATATATATATATACTACCCATATATAGTTTGGTTTGATTTCATGACATATCAACCACTATAGGTTATTTAATGCCTAAGCCTTTTTATACATGTATATTTTTCTTTTTTCTGGTGATGGTAATTCAATTCACAATATTTCTCTCCTTAAAAAAGAAAAATATGCATCTATATCCTTTCCCTTGAGGTCATAATAATTATGCGGATGCGTATTTCTAATCCTCTTGGAAAGACATAGCCCTGGAGTCCTCTGTAAAGAGTACAGATGTAACTTGTAAGACACATTCTGGTTAATCGGCCATGCAATTACCATGACTAGTTAATTTGGCATCACTTGTGTGCAATATGGACTGATGGCTCAGTTGTAGAGTTTCGGCTCTGCAATCTGTGGTCGCTGGTTCAATCTCCAGTGGTGGAGATCACAGTATACACTGCTGATGAGACCTAATAAGGTCGAAACAGCTGTCCAGTGTTCCTGTATGTCATATGTAAGTGTTCACTAGATTTTCTGGTCATAGTAATTCAATTCACAACATTTTATACATATATATTAAACATATGATTCTAAACACATTTTGTAAACAACATTTTTACATGAGCTGAGCACATTTTTTTGCATACAATTAAAGGGTTTCACTTATTTCTATCCAATATAAATAATTCTATTTACTATTAATCATTTGTTTGCACACAGTTAAATGTTTTCAAGTATTGCTATTTTGGACTAACAATTCAATTAAACATCAGTCATTTGTTTACATACAATCAAATAGATAGAACGAAACAGTCTGTCTGTGGATGACTATATATATATATATTGATTGACTGATTGATTGCATTTCACATAGCACTAATACCCTTGTGATATTTACTTCATATATATATATATATATATATATGAAGTAAATAAGGGCTGTGAATATCCAAAGAATGAGTGCTCAATGCACAGCTGTTTAATACAAAATATACCTGTAGAGTAAAATTTACATTTTTATTTAAAAAACAAAAACTTTAGAAATAGTATTCTATTTCCATAATAAGTTTATTTCACTTATTCAATTTCATCAGATGGAATTCAAAAAGAAAAAAGTAACCTAATTCCATTTTAATTCCATCTGATGAGTTTGAATAAGCGAAATAAACTTATTATGGAAATGGAGGGTATAAAAAAAAAAAAAAAAATAAAATGTAAACAAAGGCTGCTGCTGCTGTTGCTAAAATAAATACCTTAAAATTCCCTTAGCCAACGTGGTCTGCTTGGTGGCCGAGAGGTCTGAAACTTAGTCTAACGTAAAGTTGGACGGGTTTCGATCCTGGCTTCGAGCATCCTGTGTGTCTAGCCACACTGAAGAGTTCTGATAGAACGAAACAGTCTATCTGTGGATGACAATATATATATATACATATAATACAATTTGATGGAGATTCAGACTCGGTTAAGTTGTCATAATAAATCTATTTAAGTAATAATGGCCAGCAAATCTCATTCTCCATGAGCAAAGAATGTCTGATATACATGGCTAACCCAAAAAATCTCCCTGAGGGTTTTATGCTATCTTCACCTCAGATTTTGAACTTGACTATGTACAGAGATTTAAGTTCTATCAAGACATCTTTTTTGTTTAGACAAAAGTGTTCATGTTTCATATTAGAAGAGAATAGGGTTGATATTTGTTTGAAAGAGCTTCATCTTAATATTGGAACATCATATTTGGTCAATCTTATTACATGCTGACTATGCTTGTGCTTTCTGGATGTTCAAATATTTTCAAGAGTCCAAGAGCTAAAACATTTAAAACAATCTAATTTCTTGAACTGGCAACCATCAATGGGTTTTATTCACTGTAGTTTCTATATTATTATTTCATATCTCCAGATTGATGATCTTATAATTAACTTAATTATTATTGTTAAATTAAATGTGAATAATAATTTCGATACGATGAATCACTGACTTTTTTCTTTTGAAATTTAGATATTTGAATTCTATACAATTAGTTTTATAGCAGCATGACTTCCTGTTAATGATTGTTGTTAGAGATCTTCTCTTGATGATGATATTTTCCCAATGAGGGACAAAAATTATCTTTCTCCTAAAACATTTCCCTTGAGTCAAATCAAATCTCGCATTCCATCAAATTATTTAATTTTTATTGTCTATTTTAGAGTCTTTGTTGTCAATTGAAAATTTGCCTATCTTAATTGTTATTGTAAAAGGTATATCCATCTTAATATTGCAAGGATTAGGATTAGAGTGGATTATCAGAATTGATACACTTTATCACATACTAATAGATAGATCGATAGCTATGAACAGATAGATAGATTAATAGATATGAACAGATTGTGATAGATATATAGATATGAATAGATTAATATAGATAAAGAACAGATTAGGATATATTGATATGAAGAGACTAAGAAAGTAGACAGATAAGAACAAACTGGGATACATACATACATACATACATAGCAATAATATAAGATAGATAGATAGATATTTTTTTCATCATACAATGTGTGAAAGCAGGTGCGATACCCTGTCCTTATCAGCTGCCAACCAGAGTGATAGTATACATACATACATACATACATACATCACAATGATAGATAGATAGATAGATAGCAATAATATAAGATAGATAGATAGATAGATATGAACAGAATGAGACAGATATTAATAGATAGATATATACATACATATGAACATAATGAAATAGATATGCACAGGCATAGATAGATAGATAGTTAGATAGATATGAATAGACTAAGATAGACAGATTCTGTTTCCTATGGTGGCAACAGGGTATACAGCATTGGGGATGTATATGATATCTCTCCCTCTCTCTCTCGCTATATATATATATATATATATATATCACAGTCCAATTTATGCGTGAATTGATTAGTCAGAACATAAACTAGTCATTAACTGACAACTCTCTGTAAATGGTGACAAGTGCAGCATTTTCCCCACTGGTGAAAGTTTTATCGTACAACAATGTTGTCCGTAAGTATTCAGAGTATATTCTTTTATTCCAGAAAAATGCTAGCAAACTGAGGATCCATGATCACACAGTTCTAGAAATTTTCCTGAATTTTCATAATTTCGAATAATTTCTTTGATGCCTCTTTAGATGTCATACTTGGGAAATCTAAGTCTCTTATACATTCTGCAGGTGTCAGAGAGACAATTTTTATTGCATGTAGCCATTTCACCCGCTCAGACATTCAGCCAATAAATGGTCAATTCTCCCATACTCTCTCTCTCTGTTGCTGTATTTCTCTCCCATGGTGATTCCTGAGGTCAGTTAAATTTAGCCAATGTACTTGACTGGTCCATTCAATTGACCAGTCTGGCATCTCATGACAAGTTCACAGCAATCATAGCTATTTTTAAGTTGGACAATAATATACACACCCGTAAAACACACAGGCCAACTCACTGAGTCCATATATATATATATATATATATATAATAATTTAATAAATATAATTACTTTGATCTTTTTTTAATTCCTCTTATCTTTTTTCTTTTATTAGTTTTTTTTTGCCAAAATTTAGCATTCTCTCCTTTTTCATTTTTATTAATAAGCTAGGTAACTTGGCATTTAACCAGCCCTATCAGCATGCTTAAAATATGCTGCCAAGGGGTAAGAATCCCCAAGAAGTGGGGTTCTGGATATGACTTTAAACTGTATCAGATGGTGAGGCTCCAATTCTAGAACTTTAGGTAGTGTGGAGTACTCCTTCATAGACTTTATTCACAGGTCCTCTCAAACCTGCAAAAATGTGAGGGTTTGGTTTATGACTCAAAAATGTCTATTTGCAAATTATTTATACTAGATAAGAATACTTGATACCATATAAATGTGTGTAAATTATTTTTATTTAAAATAGTTACTAGAAGCTATAATTGTTTTCTAAAAATTATTAGTTACTTAAAAGCATATAATTGTATTAGTTAGAAATACTTGTTACCCTGTCTACCTCTGATCTTTGTTACGTTCCGCTCTCTGGTCAAACAAACGACAACACGGAATATATATAACAATATATATTTATTTTCTCAATGGATGCTTGTGTGAAGTAGGAGCAGTCAAGAGAGGAATTAGAATCGTTCGTCTATGAGGCTTGAACTCTTCGATGTAAGTAGACAATGGCCGAGATAACGCATACAGAGTAACAATGGGACCAGCTTTCGTGAACAGCGGAATTTTTTCGCCATCTTCTGTTCAATTCGTCCTCCTTATATTACCTTCAAACTCCCATGCGGAGATATGGACACACCTCCATGCCCCCACAATTTCTTCCGATATCTGGCGATCGGGATGTGTTACTTCCGCCATCTTTGGAATGGCATGTGTGATCGTCATCGAGCGGAAATAACTGTCATGCAGTTCACAGGTCACTCTCTTCCGGTACATCACTTTGTAACGGCACAGTGAGAATTTTTTTTACCTTGTCTCATATTGTCAACCAAGCTGTATTTTACACTTAATCATAATATCCTGTCCACTTATAAGTAAACAAAACATTCAAAGATACAATGAAAGCATTATGTTCATATGGTGGTATTAAAAGAAGAAACACAAACAGAACAATAATTTTGATTTGAGAATTAATTTTTTCATTTATTGCGGACTTTATGTCCTCATTTTGGTAGTTTTTGTGTTGTTTCTTCTTTCACTATGTTTTGGCAAAATTTCACCTCTGGCCTTCTTCAGGTGATTTACCACGACCTCAGATAGGAATGCTGAGTCTTGTATCAGTATCCCCAGTAATTACTGTCTTCCATAGTTTACTTGATCAAAAAGGTGGTGTGAGAGACAACAAGTATGGAAGGCAATAATTACTGGGGATATGGTTACAAGACTCAGCATTCCTATCTGAGGTCGCGGTAAATCACCTGAAGAAGGCCTGAGGTGAAATTTGGCCGAAACGTAGTGAAAGAAGAAACAACACAAAAACTACCAAGATGAGGACATAAAGTCCGCAATAAATAAAAAAATCAATTCTCAGATTAAGAAGCCTCATCTCAAAATGATTCCAATTAAAAAGATAATAATTTTGATTATCATCATATAGGAGAAGGAAAACTTTGAATTCAAACCAGTTGTTCTCTGCTTAGAAAATGTATCCATGATGGATGGGTTTGGATAAATAGAGAGAGAATGTGTGTTTAGAAAAAATATCGAAACTTAAGCAGTATTTACCAAGATAAAAATGAACGATGAATGAGATGTTATTATTTTTTAACTTTCAGGCTGTGTTCAAAAGGTATCAAGACTAAAGCTATATTTATAAATACAGATGATTGGTTTGTGTTTCATGGCATATCAACCTTTGAGAGCTATTCAATGCCAAATTCTGTTTATATATATATATATATATATATATATATATATATACCGAGAGAGAGAGAGTAATCTATAGACAGACTGTTTAATTGTATCACAACTTGTCAGTATGGCTAGAGCCACTAGATGCTTCAAGTTGAGATTGAAACCCAGCTAAATTTACATCAGTTGGATATCTTATCCCAGGACCATTGTTATTCTCAGTGTACACAAAGGAATTTTGTACATATATCTTTTTACATATACATTATCGGCTATGGGAATGCTCAATTCATAAGAGCTATTGCATTTTAGTGTATGTGGCAGTTGATAAATTCCCCACTCAAGTGCTCAACCCACAGGGTGGGGTGAGCATATATATATGATCATCAACTGACAGACTGTTTCATTACATTATTACTCTTATTTTCATATATATATATATATATATATATATATATATACACACCTCTACAAAATTAATTTTGAAACCAGTGCTAATGTCTTTAGTGACAGTTGATATATATAAAATTAAAAAATAAATTACACCTGGATGAATTAAATGCTGTATTGTACTTTTGCAATTTATACATCCCCTGAAGATGGCCCAAAAGGGTTACGACACTACATGGAAACCAGTTAAATACAGAAATTTCTAAAACAATTCCCGCTGGATATCAAAACAATTTTATGGTGATTTGAAAGGATCAAAACAAAAATACATAAAGAAAGGTTGTCTGAAATATTGAATCAGATATGCCTCAACAATATGCTGTCTAAATACACACACACACACACACATATATGTATATATATATATATATTGCCCAGTTGGCTGGGCCTGTAGAATACGAGTGTCCTGGATATGACACTAAACAATCTGATGGTGAGGCTCCAGCAGTGCTGGCGCTTTGGGGAATGTGGAGTACCCCTTCATTGCCATCGCTCCCAGGTCCACTCTGGCCCGGAGTGGTAGCACCTGATAGGGCCCTATCTATGGGTTAAATAGAACTAACAGCATACTAATGCTAAACTGAATAGCTTGAAATAAAAATGCTTTTGACAATTAAACCGTACTTACATTTAAACTGCGTGCTCATGCTTAACTGAATTATTTGATATAGAACTGTTTTTCGACATTAAAACTGGATTTACACTTAACTGAATTGTTACATATAACTGCTTGAATAGTTTGAAATAGAAATGTTTTTGACCATTAAACTGTGTACTTAGGCTAAACTGAATTGTTTTAAAAAGAACATATTTACATAAATATGGATTTGGTGTTAAATAACCTACAAAGGTTGATATGCCATAAAACCCAATAAAATAACCAACCATATATATATACATATATATATATATATGATAGTTTTGTGCATAACTTTCATTATGAATCTAAAAAGTTATTTTAACTTTATTAATTTTTAATTAAGTGGTGCAATTTGCATTTTATATGAGTGTTCAGGCATTTTTCTGTCCTTTTTTTTTTAATATGCTGTCTACACAGACGCATATGTGAGTAAAAAGACACAAAATGAAAAATTACAAGGAAATTGTTTTGTGGTTATTATAAGGAAAACAAAAATATAAATAATGACACATACACACAAATATATGATAATCAACTTCATTTTATATACCCTCATTAAGTTTCTATTAAGTGGTCGGTGGGGGGGGCATTTGTATACAAAAGTTTGAAACCGAAAGTTTGAAACCAAAATAATCAGGGTCATTTTTTGTTTTTTGTATGATTGCAAATTGAAACTTTACTTTGAAAAAATATTGCAATGAAGAGCCTCTATGACAACTAGTTTTGAATAAAGATAGTCAAACTAAGCATGGTCAGTGAGATAGACATTGTTAGATATCAATTTAAAGCAGGAACATTTGGCAAAAAAAAAAAAAAAATTGAAATGTGATGCCTTTATTTTCCAATCCAGGTAAATAGAAAAGAAATAGTTCGTGAATTTGCTAACATCACTGTCCAATTGTGCTATTATAAGGATGGGGAAATTTTTTAAAGGCCAAATTGACATCTATTGTCAACTAATAAGGCTACACTCTTAAAACTTTTTGTATGTCTTTAACAAAATCTGAAGGTTAAAATCTTACCAAAATGTTGAATCCAGATTTTACTAATTTATATTTTTTTTTACACGTATTTACCCACCTCCATTATGAACCAGATGTAACACTAGGTTAGTTTTTAAATGGAATTTAACAGGTTTGAATTCAAAGTTTTCCTTCTTTTAGACTGATTTAGAAAATAGTCTGCCCTACTATTTATGCAGAGGTTTGGTTTGTTTTGGTTTTATGGCATATCAACCATTGTTGGTTAGTTAATGCCAAATCCTGTTTTTACATATATATTAGATATATAATTTGTAAAGACACTTTAGAGATACACAGTTGAATGATCAAACAGTTCTATTTCTGACAATTCAGTTTTGCATGAGTCAACAAATTTAAATGGTTTCAAGTATTGCTATGTATCACTAACAGTTCCATGAAATGTCAATCATTTGTTTACACCCTGTTAAATGATGAAACTGTTCCATTTCAAACAATTCAGTTTAGCATAAGGCATTTTTTGCACACAATTTAAATGTCAAACAGTTCTATTTGACCCATAGATAGTACTCTATCTGGTGCTACCGCATTGGATCAGAGTGGACCTGGGAGTGATGGCAATAAAGAGGTACTTTGCATTCTCCAAAGCTCCAGCATTACTGGAGCCTCACTATCAGATTGTTTAGTGTCATATCCAGGACCCTCATCTGGGGAAGGGGTCTTACTCCTCTGCTGAGATGCAGTCAGTGTATTCTACAGCCCCAGCTAACTGGGCTGTATTTATTCATAGTTAGAAGAAGAATAGTTGGATTCATGCCTTTTCCAAAGGTATTAGGTCTATGTGAAATGCAAACAGCTCCATCCAGAATTTGAACTTGAATCACCATGTTCATTTTCAATGATGTTAACTATTATACTATAAGTGTCTCCAGAAAAAAATGCGTGCTTGGCATGAAGATTATAGTTTTAAAAAACAAATGAGTCAAATCTAAATCCTAGACATGGTTGTTTTAATTTCCCTTCAAGCTAAGGTGAAAGACTTAGATCCTTCTCATTCCCTTTCAGCTTTTAGTAAATAGTAGAGCTATTTGCTCTTTGTAGGACAACTAGTCTAAGGGAAGGAAAAAAAAATTTTTTTAAATTTTTTATTAAATTAAGGAGTGTACGGCTAGCAACTCCACCCTAAACAACCTACTGAAACTGTAGTACCATCACAGTTGTGTTGTGTTTGCAGCCCTATACCCCCTCAAAAATTCTGTGGGGAGTAGTTAGTAGTTATAATAGTAAATATAAAAACTTTATTAGTCATTGTCATTGATGTTTTTGGATAAGCGTTTTCATCTTGGTTTAGAGTTTTGATGGTTTTCTCCCACTGACCTTCTTCAATAGTCAAAGTGTGACTAGAATAACAATGAAGATTATTTCCAAACAACATCCTTTCCTTAAATATCACACTAATTCAAGAATATTATTCAAATCTATGTACGGAGATCTTATAAAAGTAAATAGACGCCTCTACTTTCAAACAACATCTTTTATTTAATGATCAAAATAATTCAAGAATATTATTCAAATCTATGTACGGAGATCTTATAAAAGTAAATAGACGCCTCTACTTTCAAACAACATCTTTTATTTAATGATCAAAATAATTCAAGAATATTTGGCAAATCTAGATACAGAAACAAGTGATGTGTCCTGAAAAATATGCAGGGATAAGCAAATTACATTGTTACAGTCTTAGATGAAAATTAATAATTTTCATCAATTTGACACATCAATAAAATTGTCTGTGTTTACCATTAATTTCTGGGCACAACTTTCTCAATAAAATTTAACAGATTAAAAAAAACTGAATTCTAATAATTTCTATTTGCATTATCAAATTACATCTAATCACATCTTTGAAGAACTATGATAAGTAATGAAATAAATAAAAGGAAATAAAAGATCTACTGCAAGGCAAAAAATATTGAAAAATACAGTCAATTGTTTTTCTTCTAGACTGGTGGCCCAAAGAGGCAAGTAAGAACACTATGCTTTACTTTTCTCCTCATTTGGATAATATCAGGCATCACTTCTCCCTTTTATTGAATCTAAAATGTGGTGATTTTTTTTTTTGTGTCCTTAAAAACATTCTCAGGAAAAACATCCATTTATTTCTAAAACTCATTCCAGCATGAGTAATTCTCTTCCTGCGTGCCCGTTAAAAGAAAAAAAATGATGTGTCATGGAGTTTTATGCCTGTTATAGTTTATTCTGAAAATCTTTCTTTTTATTTCCTCTTTCATTGTATTAAACTAAGTCATTGGAAGAATCTTCCATGAAATCATCTTGGAAACATTCAGCTGCAATTCTTCTGTCACTTTAGATATATATATATTCACGGAATGTTGTCTGCTATTCTTTTTCAAGATGGCTGACATTTGGCTACAATTATTCAACCTTGAAACATAGTGGTAAGGACTACAAAGAAAAAAAATAGAAGCAGGAGTACAAGAAATGTGTCTTGAGAGAAGATAAAAAGAAAAATTTGTAAAAATGTGTCATACGCTTAAGGTTGCAATTTTTCTTTCTTTTTATTTATATGACTTTAATACATTAACTTTTTTATTTTATTTTAATCACCTCATTTTGCCTGCCACACTTCCAGATTTCTCTACCTTTGGTTTCTTTATTTCTTCTAAATTACTTGAATTTGATTTCTACATTTTCTTGATTGTATTTCTTATAAAATTATGTCATTCTTCATTTCTGTTTTTACCTTAAAGAAATAAATAAAAACAGAAACAAGAAAGACAGTTGTGTATGCGACATAAATACTTAAGTCTCCAACCAATAGAATTAAAGTATCTAAATCTGCAGACAATGGGTAACCTATCAGATTTTTGCTTACAAATATATGGGAGTGGACAGGAAATGTGTACTCAAATTTCATTGGTTGTTTATTCTTTGAAGACACAAATGGTTTAATTTAGTTGCAATAATTGTTTATCTATTTGCATAGTGAAAAGTGTGAAATTCCCACAAGGTTTAGCTTTCTTCAGCGATGCATTTGTGTCTCTTTTTATCTACTAAGGCTGCCATTCTACAAACATTTCTATTTTGTGGCACAAAACAAACATTAAAAGAAGAGGAGCTCTTCTATCTTCCTCTATCTATTCCTCATTGTAAAGAGATTCAGGTTTATTTATTATTATTTTTCTTCTTGCAAGTTTTTTACACCAGTTTTAACTGATGGTCTTTCACTGAAATCTGAGTGACAGCAAGTCTTTTCAGGTCTCCTGGACTCTTCAAAGAATTCAAGTTAATTTTAACAGTGCTGTGGTCTAGATTGTCTCGATTATTCCTCTGATCTCCAATTTCCCTAATCTCTTTTCCAAACCTTTCAGGGGGAGTCCTCATGGCAAATTTGCTTACATGCTGAACTGCAGCCACAAAGTAAGTGAGTTCAAACTCCAGTCATGTTATTATGTTTAACTTTTAAACAAATACTTTCTGGAAAGGCATGAACTCCCTTTATCCTCCCCCCCCCATTTAAGGGTTAGATACTACTACTACTGTTCATCTAGGAGGATGGCTTTGCTATTAAATAACCCACAAAAGTTAATATGCCATTAAAAACAAAAAAAAAAAAAACAAAGAAAAGCTTTGAGGGCAGTTCCATCTACAATAAGAATCCCAATCATAGCTTTTTCACCTCTCAGGCAAGGTCTAAGTATTTGTCTACCTTTTTGCTTTTCTTTTATTTTCCCTCTGTGGTCCACTGGAATGTCAAAATTCACTAAATTACATTTTCTTTTCTTCTTGTTAAATGATACAAATTCTTGTTTTTTGTTTTTTTTATCTGTTAGTGCCATATTTATTGTTATTGACCTTTTATACACAATTGAAAGTTACTTTTTTTTCTGGAAAATGTTGCAAAGGGAAGAAAAAATGTTCAACAGTTTGTTTCATATCAAATATATTCATATCGCTATTTTGTTTAATTTCTTATATATTTATATCTGTATCTTTATATCTATCATATATCTAAAATATAAATGTTGATAACTTTTTCTTTTTTTAATAGGTAAGCCCAAATACCTGTTCCCATCCCAGGATGTGGATATTAGTTTGAAACAAAATTAAGCATTAAGGTAACTGTTTTTCTTTTTTCTTTTTTCTTTTTTTTTAATTTAGTGAAATGTTAGCAAATTTATTTAGATTCATTGCATTTGAACAGTGCCTAACACAGTCCTATCAGTCTGCCTGCCTGTCTGTCTATCAGCTTGTTATACCCTGATGCAGGGTTGTCTAAAGACAGAACAAGACTATTTTAGGGCCCCCAACTACTAGTTATCAAAACCAGAAATGTTGATAGGTTACCAGTAAGTAAAAGTTGGCGACTGTAGTTGAAGGCAACCAGAAGGCTCCCTTTTCGATAGCTACTACACCAAGGTATACGGGAGGGTGCTACTCCTTTCCCTGGATTGCTCCACTTTACCCTTGATACATACCTTATATTGCTGAGTATTAAGCAAGGAGGTATCAAGTACCATTTTTAAAGATTTTGGTATGACGTGACCTGGGATTGAACCCAGGTCTCCCGGACCATTGGCGAACACTCAAGCCACTACGCCAATGAGCCAGTTACCAGTAAGAAAGTATAAATAATTTGTTCATATGTTTGTTTGGTTGGTTGGTTTTATGGCATGTCAACCCTTGTTGGGTTACTTCATGCCAAAATTAGTTTAACAATTATAGTCTGTAATTATGTGCTGCACAAAAATTTATCTTCATAATCATTTTAAACAGACAAATCTGAAGGTGCACTCGGTGTAACCATTATCATTGTAGGAAATGAAATCAGCATTCCATATTCAAATCCTGGATAAGGCTGTTTGCATTTCACTTCAATCTAATGTCCTTGGGATATGCATGACTCTGCCAGTTCTCCCCCAAGCTATGGGTAAAAAGTCGGGCAGACTGGGTTCTTTAGCCCTGGTTAGGCAACCAGTCTCAGAGAAAAACTCTAGATTCAAACCTGCTTTATTCTACTCAGAAAAGTGACCTTGCGTCACATCCTACCCATGGTAGAGGGGTTGGGTAACTATGCCAAAATTAATTCAACAACTATGTATGACACACAAATTTATCTTAACAGTCATTTTAAACAGGTAAATACTTTTGTAATGAGAAATGCCGAGAGACTTGTTTATCATTTTTTTTTTCTTTTTAACTGACAAAGCCGTCAAAACTTCCTTTCCTTCTCTGTCTCTCTTTTACTTTCTCTCTCACGCACTCACATAAAGGTTTGCTCTATATGCCCCAAGTGTCGCTCTCAATCTGATTCTCTTCTAACACTCATTTACAAACTGCCTTCTGTTATTTTAAACATGATAACTCATGCATATTCATAAATGATAATAACATGAAGATTTGAACTTGCGCAAGCGCATAAATCACATTACAAATGACCACTTCCATAAAAGATACATGAAGCAGCACATTCTTTTTGCTTCAGGTCACAACTTCATTATCTCAAATAAATCCATTTGACCAATGAATGAGGCCCTCATTTTAGGAAATGAGGTTCTAGTTGGCTTTAAGGTATTGGGATTAATAAACCTTTATATCTCTGCTCTATCAAGTGGGCCAACAGTACAACAACTGTATCATAAATAGAGAGGGTAAGACATCCCATACACACATACAAAAAAGGATCTTCTTGGTATGATAGTAAACTGTACCTAGTGGTGAGGTTCCAGTTCTAGAGCTGTGAGGAATGGGGAGACACACTTTTGTTGCTATACTCCCAGGCCTACTCGGACCTGAAGTGGTAGTACCTGTTACAATCACTTCAATGCGTCAAATAGATTTTTATCAGTAAGGGTTATCGGACTATTGTCTTTATCTTTATTGTTATTTCCACAACATTTCGGCTGATATGTCCTCTGGCTGAAACGTTGTGGAAATAAAAATAAAGATGAAGACAATATTCTGATAACCCTTAATGATAAAAAGCATCAAGCTTCATCTTAGAAATTTTGACAGCTCAAATAGATTTGTTTGAAAAAATGTTTAAAATAATTGTAAACTTTAATACAATGGCTCTTAAAATATTAGCAACTAAGTATGAATTGTTTATCTGTTTAAAATGTTTGTAAATTATTAGTATTAGATAGAAATACTTGAAACAATTATGCAAATTATTTGTATTAAGAATATTCATCAAAGCTTGGCCACTTTGTGGAGGTTGACTGTATCCCCTGCAGTGCTAAGACTCACCCACCAAAAATGAAGTGTCCTGATGATGATGCTTCATTTCTGAAGCAGTAGTACCAGTTTGGTCCTATCAATTGATCAAAAGGATCTCTTTGAAAATTATTTGTATTCGATAAAAATACTTGATACCAAATTGTTTGTATTAAGAATAATTACTTGAAGCTAAAACTGTTTACAACAGATTATTGTTTTATAGAAGTGGTTACTTGAAACCATATAATTTTGTATAAATTATTTATATTAGAAAGGAATACTTGAAACCATATGACTGTGTGCAAATTATTGGTATTAGATAAGAATATTTGAAACTATACAACTCAGTGCAAATTATTGGTATTTGATAGGAATACTTGAAACCATACAACTGTGTGCAAATTATTTGTATTAGATATGTATACTTGCAACCAAACAACTGTGTGCAAATTATTTGTATTAGATAGGAATACTTGAAACCATACAACTGTGCAAATGCTCAAAAAATAACTATAAAGAATTGTAAATATAAACATCCAATATATGGGATTCCCTGTGTGGCATACACTTACCTCAGATGAGAAAACAGTTTTTAAAATCAATCAATCAATATTGTAGCTATAATTGTGTACTCATAAATATTATTATTAGATAGGATTAGTTACTTGAAACCATATAATTAACAAACTTTTTACTTGAAAAAAAAGACTGACTTCAGCATTATCTGAGGGAGAAATAGAGTAAACAGAAAGAGGGAGGAGAGAGAGAGAGAGAGAGAGAGAGTAAGAAAATGAGAAATTCCAAGAGAGATAAAGTAAGCTACTATCAGATAAAAAAAAAGTACTAAAAATGGTGTGGGTGGGGACAGGAATGAAGAAGATAAAGAAAGAGAAAAGTGAAAGAGAAGGCGGGAATAAGGAATGAGAATATAGAGTGGAAAATAAATTAAGAGAGAGGGAAGATAGTAGTGATAAGGAATGGGAGAAAGACAAGAAGAGCAGAGAGAAAGAGAGAGAAAAAGTGAAAAAGAGGGAGGGAGTAAGGGAAAGTAAAGAATGGGGACAGGAAATGAAAGAAAAAGATAAAAAGAGATGGAGAGAGAAATAGAAGGAGTTTGGGAAAGAAGAAGGCAGGAACAGAGGATAGGAGAGAAATTAAGACAAAGTAAGGGGAAAAAAAGTGAGGATACAGTACAGGAGAAAGAGGTTAAGAGAGAGAGAGAAAAGAAAAGAAAGAGGATAGTTATAACAAGAAATAGGAGAGAGACTGATAGAGAAAGAGGAGATAAAGAATAATAGAAACAGATGAAGAGAGAAGAAAAAAGGAGTAAGAGAAAGGGAGGGTTAGTGATAAAAAAAAAGGAGAGAAATTGAAAGAGAGGAGAGTAATGACAAAGAATGGGAGAAAGAGAGAGTGAGAATGTAAACAAGGAAGGCAGAGACAGAAAACAAGAGAAAGAGAGAGTGAATATGTAAAGAAGGGAGGCAGAGACAGAAAATAGGAGAAAGAGAGAGTGAGTATGAGAAGAAGGGAGGCAGAGACAGAAAATGGGAGAAAGAGAGAGTGAGAATGTAAACAAGGAAGGCAGAGACAGAAAATGGGAAAAAGAGAGAGTGAGCATGAGAAGAAGGGAGGCAGAGACAGAAAATGGGAGAAAGAGAGAGTGAGTATGTGAAGAAGAGAGGCAGAGACAGAAAATGGGAGAAAGAGAGAGTGAGTATGTGAAGAAGAGAGGCAGAGACAGAAAATGGGAGAAAGAGAGAATGAGTATGTGAAGAAGAGAGGCAGAGACAGAAAATGGGAGAAAGAGAGAGTGAGCATGAGAAGAAGGGAGGCAGAGACAGAAAATGGGAGAAAGAGAGAGTGAGTATGTGAAGAAGAGAGGCAGAGACAGAAAATGGGAGAAAGAGAGAGTGAGTATGTGAAGAAGAGAGGCAGAGACAGAAAATGGGAGAAAGAGAGAGTGAGTATGTGAAGAAGAGAGGCAGAGACAGAAAATGGGAGAAAGAGAGAGTGAGAATGTGAAGAAGAGAGGCAGAGACAGAGAATGGGAGAAAGAGAGAGTGAGTATGTGAAGAAGGGAGGCAGAGACAGAAAATGGGAGAAAGAGAGAGTGAGAATGTAAACAAGGAAGGCAGAGACAGAAAATGGGAAAAAGAGAGAGTGAGCATGAGAAGAAGGGAGGCAGAGACAGAAAATGGGCGAAAGAGGGAGTGAGAATGTGAAGAAGAGAGGCAGAGACAGAAAATGGGAGAAAGATGAAGAAAGGGAGTGGAAGTAAGAAAAAGAAGGAATAGAAGATAGAAAATAGATGAGTAGAGACTGGAAGTAAAATAAATCCTGAAGAAAGAGAAATCAACAATAGCAAAAAAGGCTGAATGAAAAATTTCAATTAGGGTTAACTTGCGATAAAACTAACCAATGAAGCAACCCACCTTTTTGTTTCGTATGTGTAGAAATAAGCACTTCAGAATGCATGTAGTGAAAAGAGAACAAATATAAATTTAGAAAATGAATATAGATTTGGTTTTAAGAGAGATTTTAGGAAACATTTATTTCCTTCTTTTAAGGTGTGTTCATTGAGGAATAAGAATATACTGCTCTAAAAAATTGAAACACCTTTGTAAACAAAAGTTAATAATTGTATATGAAATCTGTATTTATTATTGGACTGCTACATATTCCTATTTTTGGTTTGAGAGTTTCAATGCAGAAGAGTTTGGTAATAAATAATACCTAATAATATATATAAGAGGTGTACTTATTTTTGGACTGCTACATTTTCCTATTTTTGGTTCAAGAGTTTCAATGTTGAAGAGTTTGGAAATGAATAATATCTAATAATATATATAAGAGGTATACTTATTTTTGGACTGCTATGTATTCCTACTTTTGGTTAGAATGTTTCAATGCTGAAGAGTTTGGTAATAAATAATACCTAATAATATATAAAAGAAGTATACTTATTTTTGGACTGCTACATATTCCTTTTTTTGGTAAGAGAGTTTTAATGTTGTAGTGTTTGGTAATAAATAATGCCTAATAATATATATAAGAGGTGTACTTATTTTTGGACTGCATAGTGTTCGCCAATGGTCTGATAGACTAGGGTTCAATCTCAGGTCAAGTCATACCAAAGACTCAAAAAAATGTTACTTGATGTCTCCTTGCTTAAAGCTCAGCATTATAGGGTATGGATCAAGGGTAAAGTGGAGTAATCCAGGGAATGGAGTAGCGTCCTACCCTTCACCTCGGTGTTGTAACTAATGAAAAGGGGGCCTTTGGGTCACCCTCTACTATGGTCACCAACTTTACATTTTCCTATTTTTGGTTAGAGAGTTTCAATGCTGAAGAGTTTGGTAATAAATAATACCTAATAACATATATAAGAGGTTTACTTATTTTTGGATTGCTACATATGCTAATTTTTGGTAAGAGAGTTTCAATGGTGTCAAGTTTGGTAATAAATAATACCTAATAATATATATAAGAGGTGTACTTATTTTTGGACTGCTACATATTCCTATTTTATGGTTAACGAATTTCAATGCTGAAGAATTTGGTTATAATACCTCATAATATCTATTTTGATTGTATAATACTACTAGAAATGATAAAGTCCAAATATCTTTTTTATAAAAAGAATCTTGGAGGAAACTTATATATCTGTAATACTGTATTTACAAAAGTTTAATCTGGTTGTCAGTTTTTTTATGGGAGATTTGGTTTTTACCCAACCCCTCCAGCAAAACACTAATTTGAATTCTTATGGACTGGTTGCCATACCAAATTCAAAGAGGCCAAGTTGGTTGGTTGGTTGGTTGTGTTTTATGACATTAACCATTGTAGGTTATTTAATGTCAAATCCTGTTTATATATATATATATATATATATATATATATAAAGTATATATGATTTGTAAATGAAAGGTTTATAGGTAACATTATTTTCAAAGGAATCAGAACTTATTTGCTTGAATAATGCTAAATGGATGCATGTATTGCTGTTTAACATTAGGTTGCCCAGTCAGCTGGGGCTGTAGAATACACCGACTGCTTCTCTGCAGAGGGGTAAGACCCCCCCCCCAAAGAGTGTCCTGGATATGACACAAAACAATCTGATGGTGAGGTTCTAGTAATGCTGGAACTTTGGGGAATGCGGAGTACCCCTTCATTGCCATCGCTTCCTGGTCCACTCTGGTCCGGAGTGGTAGCACCTGATAAGGGTCCTATCTATGGGTTAAATAGAACTAAACCGTGCTTCTTTCACTATACTGATTTTTGCATTTAAACTGCGTATTTATGCTAAACTGAATTTTTTAATATAGAACTGTTTTGACATTGGAACTGCATACTAGTACTGAACTGAATTGCTCAAAATAGAATTGTTTTGACGTCTAAACTGTGTACTTATGCTAAACTGAATTATCTGGAATAAAACTGTTTGACATTTAACTCTAGGTATTGCCTAAGGTGGCCCGGCGTAGTACCACCTGATAGGGCCCTATCTATGGGTTAAATAAAACTAACAGCATACTTATGCTAAACTGAATTGTTTGATTAAACTGAATAGCTTGAAATAGAAATGTTTTTGACAATTAAACCGTACTTACATTTAAACTGCGTGCTTATGCTTAACTGAATTATTTGAAATAGAACTGTTTTTCAACATTAAAACTGTATTTACACTTTACTGAATTGTTACATATAACTGCTTGAATAGTTTGAAATAGAAATGTTTTAACAATTAAACTGTGTACTTATGCTAAACTGAATTGTTTTAAATAGAACAGATTATTTACATAAAAATGGATTTGGCGTTAAATAACCTACAAAGGTTGTTATGCCATAAAATCCAACCAACCAAACCAAACCAAACCAAACCTTAACATTAGGAATGATTGATGGATAGAATTACGATCTAATTCAATAATATTGTTTTTGCACGCAGTTAAAAGGTTTCAAGTATTGCTATGTAATACTAATAATTCACTTTAATATCGATCGTTTGTTTACACACAGTTAAATGTTTTCAAGCACAGTAAATGATTAAATACTTCTATTTGACCCATAGATGAGACTCTAACAGATTCTACCGCTCCAGGTCAGAGTGGAGCTAAGAGTAATGGTAATGAAGATGTAATTTAGTGTCATATCTAGGATATTAATTGTTGGTGTCTTACACCACTGTAGAAATGCAGTTGGTGTATGGTAGAGTCCCAACTGACTGGGCTGTAAGAGCACAGTCTGACCTACTAATTACTCATAGGAAGAGGAAGAATTGTTGGATTCAAACCTTTCCCTAAAGTATTAGTGATATGTAAAATGCAAACAGCTTCATCCAGGGTTTGAACTCTAATAGCCCAATCCATTTTTTGAATGATACCCATTACGCAATGATTGTCTCCATGCAGAGATTGTTTGAAAATTTATTACAATTTTTGATAATTTTCATGCCTGTTAATGATGTGTAGTATTTTTACTTAAAAATCTTTTAAGTATTATTTAGGGGAGCTCAGATCACTTCCTGGGCCTTAGGGTGCCATCCTATCTGCCCAACCCTGTAATCAGTCTTACCCCCACTCTCAGCCAATCTCCCTTTTGGTCATAGATGGGTTCGTTGATTGCTTTCGTATTTTAGTTCTCCATTCTATTCTCCATTGCTGCTGCCTCTTCTTCTTCTTCTTCTTCTTCGGCCATTTTATTTTGGTTCTTTCTGTTTTTAGCCTACTTTCATTTTCTTGAGAGGCAAGCCAAGCCAAAATTTCATCTAATACAGCTCTAGCCAAAGGAAAAGATGGGGGAATGATATTGCTGTAATTATTGGAAGAGTTCACCTCATGCTGACCCCTAAGCAAACATCCTGAATCTCACTTTTTATTTTTATCTTTCTAATATATATATATATATATATATATCCCTTTTTTTCCCTGATATCATAAACACACCTACATCTCGGTTGATGTTCGGAACAGAGTCTGCCTCTTCTCCAAGATGTAAATTCATCTCATAGCCTTTTATATTATCATTTATTTTATCTACGAAAATACCATCCTCTGACAACATACTATTTTTGGTAAATAGGTATGTAAATCTTCATTTATCTGAGGGAGGAATAAAATAGACAGAAGAAGGGAGAAGGTGAAAGGGTTCTTATATATATATATATATTGAGAGAGAGAGAGAAATACAAGAGAGACCTACAGGCAGAGGAAAATGTACTAAAAAGATGGTGAGGTCGGAGACAGGGAATAAGAAAGAGATGAAGAGAGAGAAATAGTCTGAAGGAGGGAATAAAAGAAAGAGGAGAAGAGAGAAAGAGAAAGAGGAAGGTAGATACAGAGAATAGGAGAGAGACAAAGACAAAGTAAGATAAAAAGGAAAGTGGGGATAAAGAATAGGAGAAAGAAATAAAGAAAGAGTGAGTATGGAAAGAGGCGGTAGGGATAGGGAATGGGTGAAAGAGAAAGGGAATGGGATGAAGAGGGCGATGAAGAGAAGGAATGAGAGAAAGATGAGAAGAGAGAAAGAGAGAGGGAGTTAGAGAAAAAGAGAAAAGGGTTAGGGCACAAAGTAGAAAGATCCTTGTGAAAGAGAAATTAAAAAGACAATAGCAAACAAAGACATAAAGAAAAGAATTCAATAATTTATAAGAGAGAGAGAGAGAGAGAGAGAGAGAGAGAGAGAGTGAAAACCAAAAAATAGTTAGAGGTGAGGAAGACAAAAAGAGAATAAAAGTAAGATAACTTGAAAAAATATCTATCTATCTATCTGTATCTATATATCTATCAATATTATTATTATTTCCTCTATCACATTCTTTTCATATCTATCTATCTATCTATCTATCTTCTGTCTGTATGTCTAAATATGTTATATCTACATATTTTATTTTTTATATCAATTTATGTCAGTCTCTTTATCACTTTGAACTCTATCTATCTATCAGTCGGTATCTGTGTATCAATCAATATTATTATTTCTTCTATCACATTCTTTTCATATCTATCTATATATCTATCAATCTATTTTAGTCAATTCATATCAATCTAGCTATCTATCTATCTATTTTAATCTATTCATATCAATATAGCAATCTCAGTCTGTTCACACACATATATATATATATATATATATATATATATATATATATATATATATATACACACCAAACACCTCCACATGAGAAGGATGCGACACACAGACAATTCTTCAGCAGAGTTCAACATATTTTAATTCAAAGTTCTTCTCCTAGACTGGTTGCAAAACCAAGGTTAAAGAGCTCAGTCTGTCCTACTATTTACATTTACCTGGAGGGAGAATAATTCGATTCTTACTTTTCCCAAAGGTATTAGCACTATGTGAAATGCAAACAGTCTTGTCTAGGATTTGAACTCTGATCACTGTATCCATTTCTTACCATGGTGACTATTACACCACAAATGCCTCTATTCCATCTATCAATCTCTTCCAGTCTATTCATATCTATGTAGCTACCTCAGTCAGTTTATAACTAAAAGTGTATTAATCACTATTCTTATTTATCTATCAATGAAGGTAGCAGAAAAAAACACAATCCAAATCGGTGAATATAGTATGATGTAATGTCGACGTTAACGTTTCTGTTTCAGTAACCATCATCAGGACTTGGATATCAAAATAGTTCCCATAGCGATGGATGCTTGCTGAGATGACAGGAGCAAATGAGAAATGAACAACGAAAAGATACATAAACGTGCACATAGCATTCATAATTCAAAAGTCAATAGAACGTGTCTGGCACGTGGAAAAATATTTGAAAATGTTGGATTTCCCAAAGAAACGAGACAACCTCCCGTTTATTGAGAAATACGCTACAAGTAAATTTTCATATGTATTGATAGTTTGGAATCATCCATGTTAAATGTTATGTAAGAATGTATTTGGTATTTGTTTTTCCGAAAAGACAGTATGAAAGTAAATATGGATAAAATCCGACAGTATGAAGGTAGCAGGAAAAACATAATCCAAATAGGTGAATTTATTATCATATAAAGTCAACTTAACGTTTCAGTTTCAGTAACGATCATCAGGACTCGGATATCAAAATAGTTCACATAGCGATGGGTGCTTGCTGAGATGACAGGAGCAAATAAGAAATATACAATGAAAGGGTAGATAAACGTGCACATAGTGTTCATAATTTAAAAGTCATTAGAACGTGTCTGGCACATGGAAAAATATTTGAAAATGTTGGATTTTCCAAAGAAATGAGATAAAACATCCCGTTTATTGAGAAATATTCAACAAGTAAGTTTTCATATGTATAGATCGTTTGGAATCAGCCATGTTAAATGTTATGTAAGAATGTATTTGGTATTTGTTTTTCCGAAAGGACAGTATGAAAGTAAATCTGTCTATTTCAATCTGTTCAAATCTATTTATTTCAGTAAAATCTACCAATCTATCTCTCTATCTATCACTGTCTGTTCCTGTCTATCTATCTGTTTCATTCTATTCATATCTATTGCTTTCAGTCTATTTAAATCTATCAATCTCTCTCTCTCTCTCTATCACTGTCTCTTCTTATCTATCTATCTATCTGTTTCATTCTATTCATATCAATAACTTTCAGTTTGTTCATATCTATTCATCTATCTATCTCTCCTTCTATCAATCTACAACATAGCTCTTAAATAAGTACACCCTTAACATCTTCATTATATCCTTGAAAATAACCATTAATGGTGGAAAATACTCGAGGAGAAAATTATGTACAATCTATAAAATGACATCAAACTTGAAAAATCTTTTAAGAAAACAAAAAAAAAAAAAAGAAAGAAATGAAAAAAAAAAAACTCTTTAAAAACTTATCTGTGCATTCTAATGAATCAAGCCTAAAAGACTGATTTGAATGAAAAGAAAGAGTATTGGCAGGTTACCAGTGAGGAGGAAATACAAGGGTCATTTAATGAATAAGGTAACTTTTACCTCAGGAAATAGCAATAGGAAGCATTGTTTAGAGTTGTACTTTTTTTAACGAAATTATTAGTGATGGGTCCTTTCATGTTTAAGAAGACTGTCAGCATCACCTTCTTTACTGAGCACTGCACCTGGAGCCTTTTTTTTACCAGCAAACCAGTGTGTTTCCACTCCATAGACTGTCTTTTCAACTCGGGTTCAGAGTAGCAAACCCATTTGTAAACATCTGTTTGATTAAAACATGTTTCTCCATATACATCAGACATTCTTCTGTAAATTTCACATTATTTGCACATCTCAACCACCAAAACCTTCATGACAGACCTCTATATTCAAGCCTGGAGCACTCTGATTTGCTGCCATTTTGAATAACCCACAAACAACTATTTTTGCCCGATGAAAATGATTTTTTTAAAAATTCTCCTTATTTATTGAATATAAATATTTTGTTTTTGACTTGGGACTAACGTTTGATTGACCTTGTTGTATAAGAGATTCTTAATTTTTTGTTTGAAGCTGGTGCATATTAAAGATAAACAACACAAAATGCACAAAACAAAAAGATGAAGAAAGGAATGCAGGTTTTTTTAAGAAGTTCTGGAAAATATGCATTCCATTGTTCCAAGAAATGTTCCTAATATACGCATTTGTAAGCCATGGACTGCTACAGACAGGTTAACGACCATATGGAAATCTGATCTCTTTGATAAAATAAAATGGAAATTCTTCCAAGGTGTCGCCATGTCAGTACAATTGTATAGTTGCACCACTTGGATTTTAATTAAATGCCTGGAGAAAAAGCTAGATGGAAACTAAATAAAGATGCTGTGTGCTGTTTTCAACAAATCCTGGAAGCAACACCCTACAAAACAACAGCTGTACAGCCACTTACCTCCCATCACACAAACTATCCTAGTAAGAAGAGCAAGACATACTGGAGAAGTAAGGACAAATTCATAAGCAATGTTCTCTGATGGACTACTACACATGGACACACCAATGTTGGCTGAACTGCAAAAACTTAAATTCATCAGTTTTGTGTGGACACTGGATGCCAACTAGTGGACTTACCAAGAGTGATGGCCAATAACAACAGATGGTAAAAGAGAGTCAAAAGGATTCATGCAATTGATATACCTTGACAATGATGATGGCGACTCTATCAATCAATCTATTTCAGTTGTTTCATATCTATCAAAATCTATGTCAGTCAATACCTACCTGTTAATCTCAGTCTTTTCATATCCACCTATCAAAGTCAGTTCATATATACCAATCTATTTTGCAAGTCCAATCAGCTGAGATTGTAGAATATGCCAACTGCATCTCTGCAAAGGGGTAAGACTTCTTTATTGAGTGTCCTGGATATGAGATTAAACTGCATCTGATGGGGAGGATCCAGTCCAGGAGGTTTGGGGAATGTGGAGTACCTCTTCATTGCCATTACTCCCAGGTCCACTCTGATCTGGAGTGGTAGTACTTGTTAGGGTCTCATCCATGAGTAAAATAGAAATATTTAATCATTTTTACTCGGAACCATTTCGCTGTGTGCAAAGAAATGAATAATGTTGAATGGAATTATTAGTGTTAAATAATAATAGTTGAAGCCATTTAACTGTGTACAAACAATAAATAGCAATACTTGAAACCATTTAACTGTGTGCTAATAAAACTATAAGTGTTAAATAGCAATAATTGAAACCATTAAACAGCATGCAAACTAATGACTTATTTAAAAATTGTTACCTACAATCTATTTGAGGGGTGTCCTCGTGGTGTAATGGTTAAAGCGATGAACTGCGGAATCGTAGTACGCGAGTTCGTACTCCAGTCGCGCTATTACGTTCACTTGGGAAAGGTATGAACCCCCTTATTCTCCCTCCAGCTATGGGTAAATAGTAGGACGGACTAGGTTCTTCAGCCTTGTTGAGGCAACTAGTCTAGGAGAAGGAAAACTCTGAATTCAAACCTGTTAAACTCCGCTTAAAAATTGACCTTGTGTCATATCCTGCCCGAGCGGAGGGGTTGGTAAATAGTACCTACAATCTATTTGCTTACAAATTATATATATGATATATATGTAGAAACAGGATTTGGCATTAAATAACCTACAAGGGTTTATATGCCATAAAAAAACAACCAACCAACTATATATATTTCAGTCTATTAAATTCCTTTTAGTCGCTCTCCCCTATAAACTAAATATAGCTAATTTTTATACATATAGAATGATCGACAAATATAGCTAGTAGAGGTATGAAATGAATTACCAGGCATTTACACTGTAATAGGGATCATTGCTGGTACATGAAGAAAGCAAAGAAATTCAAATGACAAGCAGTCACAACATGGTACGGATATAAAAATATTGAGATATATGAAATGTAATTGAAAAGTACTAAGATTTAGGCTAAAAATACAGACAGATATAAAAACACACCTTATATATATATATATATATATATATATATATATATATATATATATATATATATATATATATTGTCATCCACAGACAGACTGTTTCGTTGTATCACAACTCTTCTGTGTGGTTAGACACGTAGGACGCTTGAAGCTGGGATCAAAACCCGCCTAACTTTACGTTAGACTTAGTATCAGACCGCTCAGCCAACAAGTGTATTATGTAGCAACAGCAGCTTTTGTTTGTTTTCACTTTATACCTTTCTGGATACCAGAGTGCTCAATTCATTCAAAGAGCTTTGCATTATGTAAACGGCAGCCAAAAATTCCATCACCAGAGTGCTCAACCCCCATGGGGGAGCGTGTATATATATATATATATATATATATGCATATTTAGGCAGCATTTCTTCGTTAATGCAAATTTCATTAAACATAATAGACATTTTATGTCTACATATTTTCTTCTGAATCCGTTCAAATTCCCGTATTACTTTTATCGTATTCGGGGGGAATTGATTTATGTATTGTCCATAGTTGTATGTATCCCTAGTACTTTCTGCCAGACTTTGGGCCATCATCAGGGGAGGATCTATTACAAAAGTGATGTAACTTTTGTTTTAGCATATTACTACTGTGTAAGGGCGTCTTTGCCGTTAAAGATTATGCCGTTTGCTTTTAAATGTAATTCTATAATTAGTGCCAGTAGCTAAAGACATTTAAGTACATTAGCACTGGTTCGAAAATTAATTCTATTGAGTGTTGGTTGCAGGTTTCTAATATGTAATGCTTCGAGAATCTGAAGTTTTTGTTTATTATTTTGATGTTCTAATATTGTTGTGTTGTCGGTGAGAATTTTCCATAGTTGTGTTGTTGGGCATGAATGTTTTTTTAATATATATATATATATATATATATATATATATATATATATATATAAAAGAGAAGTTTATGGCTCTTTCTAGCTCACTTGGTGAGTCAATGGAGGACCAAATGTTGCAGTATTGTTAAATAGTGCTCACATGGTACAGTCTGTGACCCTAGCTTTCGTGCATTTTGTATTCGTCGGACAGAGTGAAGATATAAAAAAAAAAAAAACGATTAATATGATTAATTTTTTTTATTTGAAAAGTGGGGATTATTTGTGTGTTATTGAATGTCAGTATGTTTGTGTATGTGCTGTTGCTTGTGCGTACATATTTGCGTATGTACGGGTATGCATCTTTATATATATACACATATTTCCGCTGTCTGTTGCTTGGAAAGGGGTGAGACAAAGGAAGAGAGCCTGGGAAGGAAAGAGTTGGTGAGGTGGGAGAAAGGATTGTTGCAATCAGAACTGCTTTTTCTTTTTAACTTTATGGTAGCCGAAGGTTTATTTTGATTTAAATCTGAAATGTCTGTTTTGTGGAGAATTTTGTTGAGTGATGATGATGATCAAAATCAATATTATCATCACATTACATTTTTTTTTACCTCTTGTGGACAAAAATGGTACTTCCAGTCAGTGGTTCGGTTGTATAAACAGGAGACGTTTGTTTTCGTGTCAAACCTCTCTGATCCCAATTCAACCCAAACGCTTAACCAAAACACAAACTAAATTCCTTTCCCCTTCTCATTTTTTAAGTACCACGATTATTTTCATATTTACATATATTTCTTATATATATGTTTACTTTACTTACTAAAGTTTCCATCTTGTCCTTTCATTACATCCCACCTGTTTCTCCAAAATCTTTCTTATTGCGACACCACATCCATCAGCCATTACCGATACCATATTAATTATACAACTGAACCACCAACTGTAAATAACATTTTGCTCAGATTATCACATCATGAAAACCCACAAGTATTGCCAGTAAATGTTATGAGTAATATTCTAGTATTGTCAATAATTATAAACTCTATTTTTTCACATTACTGCATCATAAGTAAGTAAAATTGGCGACCTTAGTTGAGGGTGACCCGAAGACTCCCTTTTCAATAGCTACTACACCACGGTGTAGGGAAAGGTGCTACTCTATTCCCAGGATTGCTCCACCTTATTCTTGATCCTCACCTTATTGTGTTGAGTGCTAAGCAAGATGGCATCAAGTACCATTTTTTGAGTCTTTGGTATGACTCGACCTGGGATTGAACCCCAGTCTCCCAGACTATTGGCGAACACTCTACTCATACGCCAATGGACTGACACCCATAAGTATTATCAAAGACTATCATGATGATAACTGTTACATTTATTTTTATTATTATTGCAAAAGGTACCTAAAGCCATCATCATTTTTATTACCTGCCAATAAATACCATACCACACCCTCTTCTTTTGTCTTATCCCTTTCCTTTAACAGACAGAGGAAATATGTATAAATATGTTAAGATGCGTGCCAGGACATATGCAAACATACGTATATATGTACACATGAGGAACAGCACATACACAAACATACTAACAATCAATTGCGCAAAAACTTTGGCACACATACACACAAATAACCCCCACTTTTTGAACAAAAAATTAGCCATATTACTCACTTTTTTAAAATCTTCACACTGTCCAACAAATACAAAATGCATGAAAGCCAGGGTCACAGACACTACCATGTTATATATATATATATATATATATATATATATTGATAGATAGATATGAATAGAATAAAGTAGATAGATGGATAGATAGATAGATAGAAGCACACTGTGAAGACAAATATAGATATGAACAGATTAAGAAAAACATGAAAGGAGATAGATATAAGCACGCCTTATATATATATATATATATATATACAAAAAGAATGAAGTAGATAACAGATAGATATGAACATATGGAGAGGAATGTAAAAGGATTTAAATAAATAGAGAGAAGACCTTTTATGCCGACATATATAAATAGATATGAACAGATAGGTGATAGATATAATTACATTTCGGAAACAAATGTATATAGATATAAAATGACATAAAACACATTGATATAGATAAATAGCTAGCAAAATGATTGACAGAATTTGTATATGAAGATATATAGATATAAGTATACCTTGTATAATAATATAAATACGTAGATATGAACAGACTGAGGTAGGTAATTGATGGATATGAACAACAAGAGAGATATGAATGGACATAGATAGATAGATAGATAGATAGATATGATCAGAATGAAATAGATAGATAGATATGAACAGACTTAGATAGATAGATAGATAGATAGATAGATAGAAAAGAACAGACTGAGATAGATAGATAGATATGAACAGACTTAGACAGACAGATAGATATGAACAGACTTAGACAGACAGATAGATAGATAGATAGATCAAAATTAGATAGGTAGATAGATATGAACAGACTTAGATGGATAGATGTGAATAGACTTATATAGCTAGATACGAATAGACTTATATAGGAAGATAGATAGATAGATAGATAGATAGATAAGAAACAGACTTATATAGATAGATAGATATGAACAGACTTAGATGGATAGATACGAACAGACTTATACAGATAGATAGATAGATAGATATGAACAGACTTAGATAGATAGATAGATAGATAGATAGCCTTACTATATATATGTATGTGCGCGTCTGTATATTAATCAATATGAGTTAATATCTCTTTTGTGTCTTTTCATCATCCTTTCTCAATCATTCATTTTCATTTTTCTCTACCCTGAATAATCACTTTCCACATTGTGTTATCTTTCCTGTTTGCTCTGATTTACCTATTTCATTATCTGCTGCATCTCTGTTTTGAAAGGAAATAAAGAAAATAGCCACACATATTTGTGGCTGAGGTACAAACAAAGTTTATTCAGAAACGTGTACCTTGTTTTGCTCTTACCAAGAGTCTGGAGGCCAAGTTACATATCAGATTCCTGCAATCAATGTTCTTGATTTGATCTGAAAAATCAAAAACCAATTGCCTCCAAGATAAAAAATAAACAAACGAGCAACAATCTAAACAACAACAAAAACAATGCTTAATCTCTGAAAATAAGCCTTTATTTCAAACAAGCGGAATATTGAAATTTTACTGCTTTAATATCTTTTTTTTTTCTGTTCATGTAATTGAAAAAAAAACCCCGCAGTTCAAAGATGATTAAAGTCTTCATCTCTGCTGTTTTAGAAATAATGTTTCAAGCAAGATATTTATTGACCTTCCGAGAGATTCCCAAAGTTTGGAAAAAAATGTATTTATCAATCTAAAGGCCAGAAATTTTCATTATTCCATAGATAATTCAAACTATTTCTTTCATCTTTATTGTTTTCTAATGTTCTGAGAAGAAATATTTCCATTATTCCATACATTATTCTGAATACCAGGCCATTGGCCTAATGAGTAGAGCATTCGATAATGGTCCGGGAGACCAGGGTTCAATCACAGGTCAAGTCATACCAAAGACTCAAAAAATTATACTTGATGCCGTTATTTAGTAGGTTATTTAATGTCAAATCCTCTTTATACATATCTATTAAATATATAGGATTTGGTTGGGTTTTATGGCATATCAACCACTGTTGGTTATTTAATACCAAATCCTCTTTATACATACATATATATATGATTTGGTTGGGTTTTATGGCATATCAATCATTGTAGGTTGTTTAATAGCAAATCCTCTTTATACATATATATTAAAAGCATATGATTTCTAAACACATTTTTATAGATAATATTTTTAAACAAGACTGACCTCATTTTTTTTTTTTTTTTTGCACACCGTTAAATTGTTTCACTTATTTCTGTCTAATAAAAATAATTCTATTTACTATTAATCATTTCTTAGCATGCAATTAAATGTTTTCAAGTATTGCTATTTAATACTAACAATTCAATTAGGCATCATTCATATGTTTACACATATTTAAATGATCAAACAGTTCTATTTCAAGCAATTCAGTTTAGCAAAAGTCATTTGTTTGCACTCAGTTTAAATGTCAAAGTACACAGTTTAAATGTCAAAGAGCTCTATTTGACCCACTGATAGGACCCTATCAGGTACTACCACTCCAGGCCAGAGTGGACCTGGGAGTGTTGGCAATGAAGGGGTACTCCACATTCACCAAAGTTCCAGCATTACTGGAGCCTTACCATTAGATTTTTTAGTGTCATATCCAAGACAATCATTGGAGGTGTCTTACCCTCCCGCAGAGACGCAGGCAGTGGATTCTGTAGTCCCAGCCGATTGGGCCTATAACACTGCTGAAGTAACCAAAAACATTTGTTGTGTAAAAGGTGAATGTGCAGTTGATCAGAATACAGTCATCAAAAGGTTCAAGAAATTTTTCCACGGTTGCAAGAACCTTTAGAATCAACCATGAATTCCAAAGCTGTGTTCCAACCCATCGAGGCAAATCTGCTTGTAGAAGTTATTGCCCTGATATAGCAGAAGCAATACAATACTCACTATTGCAGTGGGATTCCTAGCGTCCAGTTGGCAGAGAAGAAGATAAGCCACATCCTTAATGGATAGCTGCAGCACAACACAGCGTGTAAGCCTGCACACCAAGAAAGGGTTGCAATGATGGACTGGAGGGGAACTGTGTCCGGTGCCGACTATTCAGTTCAAGGAAAAATGGAATATATCCTGTGCTCTCCTACGTAAAGCTGAAGTGTTCATGATATTGATGCCAAGCATAAAATGAAGGTGTGGTTGATCGCAAAAAGGGGGAAAAGAAGATGCAGCAGTGGCAGTCATAAGAGAGACATATGAACACCCCACCCATCTTAGCATCTGTGGCAACCACCATGTCTCCAACTTCTTCTGCGGCCTACCCCTTCCTTCCATAACACAAGCGCAAAAGAACGTCACTCCTCCTCTCCCAGAGAAGAACAAAGGAACAATAAATGCAAATGGCTTTCGCAAGTTAAGAGCAGCGGCACCAGACTGGTGAATAGCACTTAAAGGGTATCAGGTGAACTTGGCATTTCCTAGTCCATTACTTTTACAACCTCAGCAAAAGACCCCCCCTCAATGATTGTCCTCATTCAATCATACTCTTTTGATATTTTCTAGGACACTCAGTCATTTCGTTTCTTTCAAAAATAGGAATCACAAGCCGCAGTTTTAGAATTGCCTCATATTGTTTTCAGACCATGGTGCAATATGCATCAAGTTGGATTTGGTCGATAATGACATCAAAGGTCGAAAGTAAACACATTTTTAAAAATCACAAACTGCACTAAATATGAAGATAAACATACAATGTAATCTTGGCTTTTAGTTGATCTGGCATATCAGTGGCGACTCTAGCCTATTTTTGCCCTCTGTCAACTTCAGTTCCCAACCCGTGGTCTGTAGACCCAAAGTAAGTCATCATAGTTGCTATTGCGTGATTCTCCATTGTATAGCACAGATTGACAAACGTACCTTGCATGGTGTTTTTTTTGGTAAACAATCAAGATACTATATAATTTGTAGTCTTGTTAATACAGTAGATAAGATGATTTTTTTTCCTTTCAAAAGTATAGAAGAAAAGAGAAGATGTTCATTACTATGACGAGAAAAATATGTTTATTAGAATAAAGAAATTGATGACAATATACACAGACACAGCTAGTAGTTTCAATTTCGCTTAAAATAAAGATTATTTGTTGAAAATGTATTCAAATAAACAAATTTTAGTTACAGAATGTGATATATGCAACATTCATTAAAGAAATAGAGATCTGTTAGTGAAAAAACGAATGAAAACATGCCATTTAACCAACATTTACCATAGCGAGGATGATGACGTCGGCGACGGCTATAATCTGCTATCCCCCCCTCTCTCTCTCTGTCCCTCTCCCTCTTCCCAAGACAGCTGTCAGTAGTCACATTGTGCTAATTTTTTTGAGCACGGTGTTTTGAGTTGCTCTTGCTATTGGCTACAGCCAAAAGCGGATTTCTCTAACATTACTGTTATTATAAGGGTCTAGTGCCTGGCACGGATTGCGCGTGTTCAACATTATAGCTGATTTTATGGGATGTTCAATGGATCTGATGGTGGCCGGACAAAGACCATCCATTCAAAACAGCATCGTTGTATTATTCCCAGATATATTTATGAACTTTTGGCTACTTAGTTATCGAAACTTGAATAGATACGTAATTTAATTGAGATCAGACTAAGTATGTTTGCTTGAAATTAATGGATGATTTTTAATCCATTTTGAATAACATTGACCGAGTTATTGGTCGTGCCGGGCACAAGTAGCACTAGTCCCATCTCTGCCCCTGATATATATATATATATATATATATATATATATATATATACAAATTTCATTAAACATAATAGACATTTTATGTCTACATATTTTTTTCTGGATCCGTTCGAATTCCTGTATTACTTTTATCGTCTTCGGGGGAACTGATTTATGTATTGTCCATAGTTGTAATTATAGAAACCCATTTAAAAGCAAACGCCATAATCTTCAACGGTAAAGACGCTCTTACATAGTAGTAATATGCTAAAAAAAAGTTACATCACTTTTGTAATGTATCCTCCCCTGATGATGGCCCAAAGTCGGGTAGAAAGTACTAGGGATACATACAACTATGGACAATATATAAATCAATCCCCGCTGAATACGATAAAAGCAATACAGGAATTCGAACGGATCCAGAAGAAAATATGTAGACATAAAATGTCTATTATGTTTAATGAAATTTGTATTAACGAAGAAATGCTGCCAAAATACACATATATATATATAATTCTTTTAAATACTTTGTCCGGTGGCAGAAGCAGAGACATGCTCATAAGTGATGTACTCCTAAGGATCCCCAAATATGGCCGGGCAAAAGCAGGACGATCAGCTCGAACATACATACAGCAGCTATGTGAGGAGACGTGATGTAGCCCTGAAGTCCTGCCAGAGGCGATGAACGATAGGGAGAAGTGGCGAGAGAGTCACGGATATCCGTGCTCGTGGCACGACATGATGATGATGATGATATACTAATATATCAATGTTATATTACACACTATTACCAACAGCTGATGCACTGACTACAAACACATACTGGAATGTCAAATGTATGTTTGAGGGCCAAACTTATACAGCGGGTATAAGTCTAACTCAAAATTTTGAGCAAGAATTTTTAAAATTGACTTATATGCCTGATCAACTTGTATACCCAATTTATGGTATTTTTTTCTCCTGTTGTGGTTACAGGTACCTTCTTAAACTACTTCATTAGCTTTTCTCTGACATTTGGCCGGTACCAAAGATATTGCATTTCGTTCTACTTGCTTTATTTATTCTCTCTTTAGCCTCATGTCTTCTTCATTGGTAACGTCTTATTAATCTACCTTCCTGTTCTTCTTACTTCTGCTTTACCTTCCTTCTCCCAGTCTTCTTACTCTTCTATTTTCTCCTGGCGTTTTTTTTCTGTCTTTTTATCTATTTTCTTCATGGTTATTTCAATATGTTGGCAATGGTCCAGTCATGTCTTTGATAAATATCCAAATTTTTCTCTCTCTTTTCATAAGTGCTATCTGTCTTATCTAACCAAATCTTCTTCTTCTTCTTCTTCATGGGGGGGGGGGTGGCTGTTGTGTTGGGTAAGACATTTTAGAGTTTGCCTTTAGTACCAGACATTAGTTTTCAACTCAAAGCAACTTCTAATACTTTCTGCGCTGACTTTCCAGAGAGGTAACACCTACCTACTGCCATCACCCCCTCAGGAGAGTGGACAATTCTAAAAACTATTTCTGACTATTATTTATGTTTATTTTTGTATGAAATGTTATCGGTAATGGCATACCAACTCCTTACGGGTTATTTAATACTGAAATTTAATTCATTTGCAAGTGTTTCATTACAATCATAACTATTTTCTTATGAAATAGTTTCAACCATTAATTTTGACAAAATATTTTCTTACATATTAGTTCATCAGAGATCAGAGTAAAGGATGAGTTTAAAAGGCTTGGTTTTTCATAGCTCATTTGGTAGAGCAGCTGATGCAATTAATCAATCTTTCCAGAAGCAAAGAGGATGTGAGTTCAAATCTCCCTGAGAGCTTTTCCTTCATCTATTTCTGATCTACAATGGTCTTTACTCTTGTTGAATAATCCTATATACCCAACCCCTCCGCTTGAGTAGGATATGACACAAGGTCAATTTTTAAGCTGAGTTTAACAGGTTTTAATTCAGAGTTTTCCTTTTCCTAGACTAGTAGCCTCACCAAGGCTGAAGAACCCAGTCTGCCCTACTATTTACCCATAGCTGGAGGGAGAATAATTGGATTCATACCTTTCCCAAGGGTATTAGCGCTATGTGAAATGCAATCAGTCTTGACCAAGATTTGAACTCGTGTCGCCGTCTCCATTTCCTATGACGATAACCATTACACCACGGGCACCTCTTGTTGAATAATAGTTGACCATAGTTGAGGGTGACCCAAAGGCTCCCTTTTCAATAGCTACTACACTGAGCTGTAGGAAAGGGCTCCACTCCTTTCCCTGGATTACTCCATTTTACCCTTGATCCATACTTTATAATGCTGAGTGTTAAGTAAGGTGGCATTGAGTACTATGTTTTAAGTCTTTGGTATGATTCGACCTGATATAGAACCCCGTTATCCCGGGCCATTGGTGAACACTCTAACCGCTAAGCCAATGGACCAGTAGTGTTGAATAATAGCCTGAGTAAATTACAAAAAAAATCAAGTAAAAGTTATGATCCAAGAAAATACTACTTAAGATTAATGATTGACACAGTTTCATTTAAAAATCAAAATAAAGAAAGGAGGTTATAAACATCTGAAGAAAAATAACTAATATAACCTTGAAAGAGAATGAGACCAAAGTAAAGGATGAATTTAAAAGGCTTCAAGAAAAATCGAGATGAGGACTACAGAAGAATACTATGTATTATCTCTAAGATATCCTGAAAGCAGCACCCCACTAATCAGCAATCTTCTAAACCATCCAAATAAGATAAACAAAACTTGCAGAGAATTGCTAAAGAAGTATGGATGAACTCCCATATCATACCAGTGCAGGCCAACTAGCAATGATTTACATTAATCAGTTCTGTGTGGACACCAAATCCAGTCTAGAGGACCTGCTAGGAACAATGAATGTTAGGAACTGATTGCGAGAAAGTCAAAGAACTCTGTCCCATCAGAATGGCGTGATGATAATGATATTTTTCTGGGGAATTATTAAGATGAATTTGATACAGTATGATACTAAATGTGGATTAGGAAGATTGTGTTAAACTTTTGCATGGGATACGATCGGCATATTCTTGGCCCCACTGACAAGGTGCTTGCTAAAGTAAAAACACTTTTCTTAACAACAAACTCATTTCAGAGAGAGTGTTGGGGTTTTTTGGGGGGTGGGGCTCTCTTTTTGTTTGAATTCTGATTTGTTCTGTGATCTACCATTGCTTGGATATTTCTCTCAGGATGTTTTAAAATTCTTATTTCTAAAGTCTTTTTCTTCAGTGTTTGATATCATTTGATTCCCTTTCACTGGATTTATATTAGGCTAATTAACTATGGATCATCTTCTGATTAGACAACAGAATTTGTGAAACTCATTTCATATGCATTTTTAAAGTAAAAATCATTTCCAATGCATTTTTATAGTAAAAATCATTTCCAATGCATTTTTATAATAAAAATCATTTCCAATGCATTTTTAAAGTAAAAATCATTTCCAATGCATTTTTATAGTAAAAATCATTTCCAATGCATTTCTGTAGTAAAAATCATTTCCAATGCATTTTTATAGTAAAAATCATTTCCAATGCATTTTTATAGTAAAAATCATTTCCAATGCATTTCTATAGTAAAAATCATTTCCAATGCCTTTTTATAGTAAAAATCATTTCCAATGCATTTTTATAGTAAAAATCATTTCCAATGCATTTTTAAAGTAAAAATCATTTCCAATGCATTTTTATAGTAAAAATCATTTCCAATGCATTTTTATAATAAAAATCATTTCCAATGCATTTCATAATAAAAATCATTTCCGATGCATTTTTATAGTAAAAATTATATTCAAAACATTTTTATAGTAAAAATTATATTCAAAACATTTTTATAGTAAAAATCACATCCAATGAATTTTCATAACAAAAAAAATATTTCCAAAATCTTTTTATACTAGAATTATTTCCAATGCATTTTTATGATAAAAAATAATTTCTTAATGCATTTTTATAGCAAAAATCATTTTGATAAAAAATCTTTCCAAATGTATTTTTTTAGTAAAAATCATTTACAATAGATTTTCATAATAAAAATTCATTTGCACTGTATTTTCATGAAAAAATTCATTTCTAAGTCCATTTTTATCTTGAGATCAAAGTTGCTTATTTACTGTAAAGAAAATCATTTTTTTTTTATTGGTTGAATGTAAGAAAAAAGTAAATGCTTCAAAGAAGTTCGCACAAGGAGATTAATTTTCTAAGTTATTTATTTTTCTTCAACACGTTTCTTTCTTCAAGACGATTATATTTATAATGATAACTGACTCATGTTGACAGATGATAGCTGTCTTTACCACCAAAATTATAACTCAAACATCCTGACTGATAACGAATACAACTTGTGGTTTGGTTTGGTTTCTTTGTTTAATGGCATATCAACCTTTGTAGGTTATCTAATGCCAATGCCATTCTCCTAGAAGAACAGTTGTGGTACTATTTAACCCATAGCTGGGAGGATAAGGGGGTTCATACCTTTCCCAAGGGTATTTGCCCGAGAGTGAACGTAATATCACGACTTGAGTACGAACTCGCGTACTATGATTCCGCAGTCCATCGCTTTAACCATTACACCCCGAGGACACCCCCTCGAATTCAACTTGTGAAAAATATACAAGATGTATACAATGATAAGGTAGAACATCTGTACATAATTGGACTACAGTGACATATGCTTGTATGACACTTATACCACTCTCTGGGTTTACATAGTGACAGCCCAGTGACAAGCATAGCAAGGAAACTAGTGATAATGAAAATTGCAAATTTTATTTCAGAATATCTTCTCCTAGACTTTTCCTGTCAAAGAATACCTACAAGTCGGTTGAATTTGATGCTGGAGCTTCCTTTTCTAGTTTTGATCTTGCAGTTAACTTCTCCAAGAACGGTTAAGAATTCATTTCTCCCAGAAGGGATGCTTCCACCACGGCTATGTTATTAGATTGGTTTGGCTTGGTTGGGTTTTATGGCATATCAACAATTCTAGTTTCTTTAATGCAAAATTCTGTTTATACATATATATCAAATATAAATGATTTGTAAACAAATTTCAATTAAATGAGTCTGAGCTCATTTTTTCCGCACGGTTAAATGGTTTCAAGTATTTCTAATATGAATAATTCTATTTACTATTAATCCTTTGTTTACACAGAGTTAAAGGGTTACAAGCATTGCTATCTAACACTAATAATTCCATTCAATATTAATCATTTGTTTGCACATAATAAAGTGGTTACAAGTATTGCTATCTAACACTAATTATTCTATTCAACATAATTCATTCATTTACACAGTTAAATGGTTCCAAGTATGGCTTCTTATAACTAACAATTCAGTTAAACAGTCATCCACTTACACACACTTAAATGATCAAACAGTTCTATTTCTAACAATTCAATTTAGTATGTCATTTGTTAACACTCAGTTTAAATGTCAAACAGTTCTATTTGACCCATGGGTAGGACCCTTTCAGGTGCCACTACTCAGGACCAGAATGGACCTGGGAGCAATGGTAATGAAGAGGGGACTCTGCCTTCCCCAAAGCTCCAGCATTACTGGAGCCTAACCATCAGATTTTAATGCTATATCCAAGACACTCATTGGGGAGAGGATCTTACTCCTCTGCAGGAATGTGGTCAGTGTATTCTACAGCCCCAGCCAACTGGGCTGGTCATTAGACTGGAGCCCCTTCTTCAATCCCCTATATATATATATATATATATATATATAACATTAAATTACTTTTTAATATTATCATATTTGTTCTTCACTCTCTGTGAATTAAGCACTATTTTATTTCTGTTTTACAACCATTTTAGTTTTTAAATAGATATTGAATAAACCATCCAATTATGAGGGTCATTCAATAGATAAGGTAAATTTTGGCAAAGGCGTTGCCAATAGGAAGTATTGTTTATAGTTGCACCTTTTCAATTTTACAGGGTTTGCACTTCTCAACCACCAAAAATTTGATGACTGATCTCTGTTCAAGCCTTGAGTATTCTGTTTGATTTGCTGCCATTTTGAATAGCCTCAAAAGAAATACTTTTGGGGATCAAAATAAATTTTTGCTATAAATTTCCAACAAGACAGTTTACATTTACGGAAAAAAAAATTTGAAAATAAATTTATTTTGCTTTAGTAAGAAATTCCTCTTATTTATCGATAGATAGTTTATAAACAACTGATATATAAACATTAGTAGAAAAAAAAAATTATAAATTTGTAAATCCCAACCAGTTTTGGCTCTTGGCCATCATCATCATCATCAGATGTTTATTTCATGACTGTTTATATTTCAAGACTGAAATGCTTATGAATGCCAAGGGATTGGCTTCCCATGTGAATGCAATTTGAACTTTCACTTAATGACTGTAACATTCAATTTTGCACATTTATAAATAATTACAATTTTTTTTCTTTCAAAGATATCATTAAGTAGGAAAATTATCTATAAAATCTAATTAATTTTTAAGTGCAGAATTTCATGACAGGAAATAATTATTTGTGGGTTAAAATATAGTGGTTTTCAGGTGTTTTTATTTGTTGTTGAGTCCATTTGGTGTAATGGTTTCAAGATATATATATATGTATATATATATATTAAAAAAAAAAAAAAATTTTTTTAATTAATTTACTATGGACCTCCACATATGGCCAAACAAAAGCAGGACGACCAGCTCGAACTTACATACAGCAGCTATGTGGGGACACAGGATGTAACCCTGAAGACCTGCCAGAGGCGATGAATAATAGGGAGAAGTGTCGAGAGAGGGTCAGGGATATCCGTGCTGGCAGCACGACATGATGATGATGATGATGATAATTCTAACCAACAATAAAATAAAAAACGGAAGTGGGCTAAATGAGGAGATAACTCTTCACCCCTCTTCTGTCCCCTCCCACCCTTTTATTCTATTTTAATTTATAATTATTTTACATTGAGATCTCTTTTGGATTTTGAATTACATGGATATTGAAGAAAGAAAATCCTAAATTAGAATTGTTCCTTTTATCATTAAGGGTTTTCGGACTATTGTCTTCATCTTTATTATTATTTCCACAATGTTTCAGCCATAACCGGGTACAATTGTTAAGTATTCCTGTATTGTTACTCGCCTGCAGTCAGGATTGAACCAGCAACCTCTAGATGATTGTCTCCTTAGAAGCTTAGGGAACCAACGCCTATAACCGTTATGCTATGGCTAACGGAATCAGAGCAGGCAACCCCCGTGGATTCAATAAAGGACGTAGTTTGAAGTTCCGTGAAGGTTCCCAAGTTCAACAAACACCTGAAGAAGGCTGGAGAACATATCGGCTGAAACATTGTGGAAATAATAATAAAGATGGAGACAATCGTCTGAAAACCCCTAATGATAAAAATCACGAAGCTTCGTCTCAGAAATTTATACAACTAGAATTGTTCCCACCATCAGTTGACTTGGCATTAGATAATATGAATATATTGATATTATCATCCACAGACAGACTGTTCCATAGTATTACAAATCTTCAGTGTGGCAAGATACTCAGGACATTTCAAGCTGGGTTTGAAACCCACCTAAATTTATGCTAGACTTAGTATCCTACCACTCAGCCATTAGGCAACCTACATCAGCTCGGGAATTATAACACATTATGTATTAGCTTTCATTTGTTCACATTTTGCACTACTGTATACCAGAGGACTCAATTCATTAGAAGAGCTTTGCATTATGCGGGTAGCAGCTGTTAATTCCTTTGCCAGATTTCTCAACTCCTGGGAAGGGAGCGTATATATTGTCATCTACAGACAGACTGTTTTGTTGTATCACAACTTTTCAGTGGGGCTAGACATTCAGAACGAATGTACTTAGGTTTGTTGGTTGGTTGTTTTATGGCATATCAAACCTTGTTGGGTTATTTTATGCCAAAGTCAGTTAAACAGTTATAATTTCCAGATGTATACAGTTGAAAAATGTATCATCAATCATTTTAAGCAGATAAACACTTTATCATCTCATATTGATATATTTAACCCACAAATGTGACTCAAACAGAGACTACTTTTCTGGGACCTGCAGAACAGCAAAGAACAGAACTGGTGCCTCACCACTAGATACAGTTTAGTGTTATTCTTGTGTGGTGTGTCCGCGTTTGATCAATATTATATAAGAATTGTCCAAAAGTTATAATATCCATAAATGTTTCACTTTAAAATTTCTTTGTTTTTATTAATTTCCATGTTGAGGTGTTTTCATCTTACTTCTGTTTACTGCAGCTTCTCTCTCTTGGTTACATATGAGTTGCGAAGTGGTTTTATCATTGTTTGATTTGGGGGTTATGTAATTTAAATAATTTTGTAATTCCTACACCGAGACTCCAAATTTGAAAAAAAGAGATTCTTATAAAAAAACCCTAATAGGCTCAAATTGTTGGTTATCTTTAATAAAACATTCCTAAAAAAATCACAGCCTAAGGTCATTTTGTTTGTCCCTGAAACAAACAATAATAAAATCCCAAACAATTTTGTCATAAAAAAGAGACATTTGACAATGATTATATCAAATGAATCAGTGTTGAAATTAATGAAATGAAATAACTGTTTATTTTATTTGTTTAATGGCATATCAATTTCTTCAGGGTTTTTTAATGTTAAAATTTGATTGATTTGTAAAAGTTCCACTTGGTTTATTTATTTAATGGCATATCAACTTTTTGGGGGTTATTTAATGCTGAAATTTGACTGATTTGTAAAACTTTCACTTGGTTTATTTTAAACAAATGGCATGTCAACTTTTTACGGTTGTCTGAATTTCTGAGACAAAGCTTGATGATTTTTATCATTCAGGGTTTTCAGACTATTGTCTTCATCTTTATTGTTATATATCCCAATGTTTCGGCTGATACGTCCTCCGGTCTTCAGGTGTTTCTTGAACTCAAAAGTCTACACGGAACTTTGTACTACGTCCTTTATCTAATCCACGGGGGTCGCTGATTCTCTTAACCATAACCGGGTATAAGTGTTAAGTATTCCTGTATTGTTACTCACCTACAGTGAGGACTGAACCAGCAACCTCCTGATGATTGTCTCTTTAGAAGCTTAGGGAACCAACGCCTATAACCATTACACTAGGTGTCCTGCTGGACAGTCCAGAGTGAATTTTTGGGACTTATAAACTTAATGTTCTTAGATCAGTAAGATTACTACTACTGATTGATTTTTTTTACTGGAGCTCATATTTCAATTTGATTTTTTTAAGGGCAGATGGTTTCTCTTTTCCTTCCATATATGATCTGCCATACCTGACTTTTCAATTTCACCTCATACAATTGCTTTTCGATGTTATTTTAGCATTATTTTTAGTGGGTGGAATGTCTTGCCTTTGTATACGTTACCACAACTACAAGGGAAGGAGTACACACAGTTCTTGGTCATGTCTAATTCTGTTGGCGGCGTGATACAGAAGAGAGTTGAGCCACTTTGAATATAGTCCTGATGTCATATGGTCTGCATATCCTTTGGATCCTTTGGCCTTGACATAGGGTAGACATACTGTGGTGAGTTTTGGGGTATCATCTTCTATCCTCCTATCCAGGTTTCTTGGAGCTGATGTTATGCGGTCTAGGTAGTTGTTACGATGGAGCTTGTGTCTTAAATTAATCATTTTTTCTTTATATGCATCCATATCACTACTAATGGCTTTTGCTCAATGTTGAAAACAATGGACTATTCCATTCTTCACATTATATGGATGATGGGAGTTGAAATTGAGGTACTGTCCGGTGAAGGTGGACTTATGATACACATATGACCTGAATCCTTCCTCTGTACGTGTTACTAATACATTGAGGGAGGGTAATGTATTATCTTGTTCTTTCTCCATAGTGAACTGTATAGATGGTCAGATTGATTTCACATGATCAAGTAATGTTTGAACATCCTGGTGAGGCCAGAGAATCAAAAAGGTTTGATGAAAAAAAAAAAAATCAAATCAGAATATGAGCTCAGGTAAAAAATACTACATAGGAGGAGTAAGCATAGTGATCTTAGAACATTAAGTTTATAAGTCCCAAAAATTCACTTTGAACTGTCCAGCAGTGCACCTAGTGTAACGGTTATAGGCATTGGTTCCGTAAGCTTCTAAAGAGACAATCATCTGAAGGTTGCAGGTTCAATCCTGACTGCAGGTAAATAACAATACAGGAATACTTAGCACTTATACCTAGTTATGGTTAAGGGAATCAGAACTGTAAACAAAGGATGTAGTTCAAAGTTCCGTATAGGCTGCCAAGTTCGACAAAAAGAAAGCCAGAGGACATATCAGCCGAAACATTGAGAATATAACAATAATATAAGATGAAGACAATAATCTGAAAACCCTGAATGATAAAAAGCTTCTTATGGGTTATGCCAATACTTGATTTATTTATAAGGGTTTGGTTTATTTGTATGATGGCATATCAACTTCTTAAGGGTTATTTGATTCATTTGCAAAAATTTAATTAAAATCCTAACTATTTTCAAAGTTCCATTTCATTTCATTATTTCTCTATAATCTTGTTTGCACACAATTATATAATATCAAATATTCCTATTTAAGTGAAGCAAATTTGGTGACTGTAGTCAAGGACGACCTGAAGGTTCCCTTTTCTATAGCTACTACACTGAGGTGTAGGGAAGGGCACAACTCCTTTCCTTGGATTGCTCCACTTTACCCTTGATATGTGTCTTATAATGCTGAGAGTTAAGCAAGGAGATATAAAGTTTCATTTTTGAGTCTTTGGTATGGTTCGACCTGGGATTGAACCCTGGTCTCCCGGGCCATTGGTGAACACTCTACCCAATGGGTCAACGGTATTCCAATCTAATACTAATAATTTATTCACTATTATAAAGTTTTAAGTAATTATTCCTATTTGATAATGATAATTAATTGTTTGCACACAGTTATATGGTTTCAAGTATTCCTATCCAATACTAATAATTTATATTCAATTGTATGGTTTCAACTAATCCTATTTGATAATAATTATTTGTTTGCACACAGTTATATGGTTTCAAGTATTCCTATCCAATACTAATAATTTATATACAATTGTATGGTTTCAACTAATCCTATTTGATACTAATTATTTGTTTGCACACAGTTATATGGTTTCAAGTATTTTAATCTAATACAAATCATTTTCAAACATATCTATTTGACCCATTGATGAAATCCTAACCTCGGAGTAATGGCAATGAAGAAAGATGAAGGATAATACTACTTAACATTATAAATAATGATGATTGGGATAAAAAGCAAGTAGCACGAGGAAGATGAAAAATATCACGAGTTAAAATTATCAACAATAATGTGCGTGAAAAAAACAAAAAGAATAAGGAAAGTTTAATTTTGTTTTGTTTTGTTTTACGGCATATCAACCTCATCAGTCATTTAATGCCGAATCAAGTTAAAGAAAATAAGTCTGAAAAGAAATTCAAAGGATAGGTCTTAGGAATTAATGTTAAACTTTAGGTAATTAGTTCGTTATTTGTTTTTTTTATTTATTAGGAGTTTATTTGTAGGGAAAAAAGTCTGTGAATCAGGTTGGGGAAGGGATCAGTTTGTTAGAATATATCTAGTAAAGAAAGGGTTTATAGAAGTAATTTGGTCTTATTGTAAATTTCTTTAAATTTTTGTGTATAACTTCACTGTTTTTAGAAATGATATCACATTATTTATTTCAGTGTTTTGGAACAGTTCCTTTATATTGTTAGCACTATAGAAGGTTTTTCTTATATGGGCTAGGTCAGTACATTCGATGAGAATGTGCTTCACAGTGTATTTGGTCTGACATGCATAACACATTGGTTGTTGTTTTCCTTTGAGTAAATAAGAGTGTGTTATCCTTGTATGACCTATCCAGACTCTGGACAATGTAACCTCTTCTTTATGTTTTTTTTTTTTAAAGCTTTGCTTCCATTCCCCCAGTGTGGGAATAAGGAAAGTGAAGAATAATACGAATGAAAATTATTGTCATGATTGACAGAGCTTCACCTAAAAAACTAGAAATAAATAAATAAAAAGCATCAAGAACGAAGCTCATCTCTTCCAATGTTTCCATGGTAATCAGATCGAAAAGCAATAAGCCTTTAGATCCTTTTTGGCTGTGATTGATCTTTTGTTAAAACCAGCTGCCAAGGAAAGGTCACATCGTCTTTGTTTTGAACCAAAGATTTACTTTTAAGACTTACGTGTATCCTCTTATAAAACTAAACTATGTCTTCAAAAAGTCTAGAGTGAGGGATGATCAACACTGTGTGTTCAATAGATCATAGACAACAACAACAAAAATAAGATGAACCTCTTACAGAAAAGGTGAACTAGAGTTTAAAGAATTCTCACTCGGGTTTCTTTTTTCATTCTGATGCCTGAAAAGAACACATTTTCTTATAATCATTAGTCTGCTGACCTTTCATGAAAGACTTTCTTAAAGGCCACCTTTAGTGGCCATTAAGTTCAGTGTTGAGTCACATCCTATTTATAGAATTCATACAAAGAGTGAACGAACAATAAAGCCTCTTTATTTCCACAGAAAATAAAACAGATAAAGAGAGCACAATAACACCATTGAATAGAGCAAGTTTTCAGCTATAAAACACTATTTTTTCTACATAGTCACAATAATTGTCCATGCTCTTCCACCCGCAATGAATAAGAGCCTAAATGTTAAGTTCGTATGAAAGTCGATCCAAAAGTAATGCCACCTATTTATTTCCATGGAAACTACAACAGATAAAGGAAGCGCGATGACTCTGTTGGATAGAGCAAGTTTTCAGCTACAAAATACTATTTTCTCCACATAGTCATAATAATTGACCATGCATTTTTACCAGCAATGAAGAGCCTAAATACCAAGCTTGTGTGAAGATCGATCTGAAAGTAATGCTTCCAATTTATTTCCACGGAAACTACAGTAGATTAAGTTTAAGATTAAGGAAGCACCATGACACTGTTGGATAGAGCAAGTTTTCAGCAACAAAACACTATTATCCACATTGTCAATACCATTGTCGATGAATTTTTGCCTGTGATGAACAAGCATTAACATACTGTTGGTTGGTTGTTGGTTGTTTGGGTTTTATGGCATATCAACCTTTGCAGGTCATTTAATGCCAAATCCATTTTATACAAATAATCAGTTCTATTTCAAACAATTCAGTTTAGCATAAGTACACAGTTCAAATGTCAAAACAGTTCTATATTAAACAATTCACATATTTCTATCTAATATGAAGAATTCTATTTACTTTTAATTATTTCTTTGCGCACAGTTTGGCTGTGTGTAAATAAACGACTGATGTTTAATTGAATAGTTACTGATACACAACAATACTTGGAACACTTTAACTTTATTGACTAAATGCTAAATAGAACTGTTTGATCATTCAACTGTGTGTAAACAAATGACTGATGTTTAATTGAATTGTTCGTGACTATTTAACTGTTAGCAAATGAATGAATAATGTTGAATAGAATTATTAATGTTAAATACAATACTTGAAACCATTTAACTGCGTCCAAACAAATGAGCTTAGACTTGTTGAAGGATTTTATCAACAAAAAATGTTTACAAATCATGTATATTTAATATACATATATAAATAGGTTTGGCTGTATATAACCTGCAATGATTGATATGCCAGAAAACCAAACCAAACCAAAAAAACCAAGAGCTAATATTCCTAAGGCAGTCCATAGTTGCATTCAACCTCATTTTGGCAATTCCTGTAGCAATACTTTTGTATAGCACCTAGCCTTTTTCTTAGAGAACATCTATGCAGTGTAAAAGGGAGATCTAATGCATGAGCAACTTTTACTCTTTCATACAATCCTGCCAGTGCCTATATCCTGGTATAGATCCAAAGTCTCACAAGACTAACAGATGCTATACACAGATTTTTAAAATGTCTATGTCTTTTTTTAATTCATCTAAATTTACCAAGTAAGCCTTATCAGAGGCTAATCATGCAATGATTCCACTTTGGCTCAGGTGAATCAAAAGTCTTGGAACATTTTAGTAACATGAAGCACAATTTAGCACTTCCGGAAGCTTTTACTGAGGTCGTGAAGGTGACAAATTGCACTGGACAGTAAGATGGCAAGCTTACCAAATACTCTCCAAGTGTTCCTTGCCTCTGTATCTTGGAATCTATGGTTTTAGACCTACCTGAGCTTGCCTGATACTAAGGATTACTTGCCTCTATGGTTTGGAATCCATAGTTTTAGACCTACTTGAGCTTGCCTGATACTAAGTGCTACTTGCCTCTGTGGTTTGGAATCCATGGTTTCAGACACACCTGAGCTTGCCTGATACTCTCCAAGTGCTATTTGCCTCTTTAGCTCGGAATCCATGGTTTCAGACCCAATTGAGCTTGCCTGATACTCTCCAAGTGTTACTTGCATCTTTGGCTCGGAATCCATGGTTTCAGACTCAATTGAGCTTGCCTGATACTCTCCAAGTGTTACTTGCATCTTTGGCTCGGAATCCATGGTTTCAGACTCAATTGAGCTTGCCTGATACTCTCCAAGTGTTACTTGCCTCTTTGGCTTGGAAACCAAACCAAACCACCTGAGCTTGCTTGAGGTTCTTGAAACTTGAGCAAAATTTATTGAACAATCTAATTACTGTACTCGGATAAACTGCACTTTCACCGTTTTCTCAACAAACGTTTTCTGCTGTTCAAACTTGTAAAGTATAAACTTCCCAATTAGATTACATTGCATGTTAATTTACGTGCTTTTGAAAATCTACACAGAGTGAAGCAATGTATAACATGTGGCTTGAATTTCATTGGTCACATCCGACATGTGTTGCAAACAAGCACATAGCAAATATTGTAAAATTTTTGATTCACCTAATTAATATAAAACTAATACTAGAAGAAAAATTGTGGCATCTTTTATGAGGTCTGAGAAATGGGGGCAATGACCTCTTTTAGAGGAATGTGACTTTCAGGTATAAATCTAGATATTGATCAGTTTATTGTTAGCTTGTTAAGGCTCAGTTATTTACCCCCACTGACAGTGGTGAGCACTCAACCAATACATTTAATGATATACACAATTATAATATATAATTATACTAACAAGAAAGAATATATATTTCTCAGTATTGTTTTTCACAATATTTGATAATCTCAATTGAATTAACAAAACAAGTAACCAGCTCTCTCTAAATACATATATATATATATATATAGATAGATAAAGAGAGAGAGAGAGAGTGTGTGTGTCCTCCTCATAGAATTGACTGTCCCCTGGGAAGAAAACCTGGAGGAGGCACACAAGTGGAAGAAAAACCGATACTGCATGCCGGCTGCGTGAAAAAGGGTTGGATATGCCCTGTAATTCCTACTGAGGTTGGTTGTCGTGGTTTTCTAGGACATTCAGTCATTTCATTTCTTTCAAAAATAGGAATCACTGGCCACAGTTTGAAAGTTGCCTCATATCATCTTCAGACCATGGTGCAATATGCATCAAGTTGGATTTGGTGAAGACCAAAAAGTCTTCAGCATGAAAGAAATGCATGTGGAACCACCATTCCTGTGTGATTATGTAACATCAAGAAACGGTTACTGTAAGAGTGTTATGACTTCAACAGCTGAAAGTAAACATGTTTTTAAAAATCACTTACGGCACTAAAAATGAAGATGAACATACAATGTAATCTCTACTTTTAGTTGATCTAACACATATATATATATATATATATATATATATATATAACTCTTTTAAATACCCTGCCCGGTGGCAGAAGCTGCTAGTGCCAGGAGTGGCAGTACCACCTTCAGCTACCAAAACTGTGTTATCACCTCTGGTTGGTGGCTGATGAGGGCAGGGTATCGCACGTGCTTTCACACTTTGTATGATGAAAAAAAAAAAAAAAAAATATATATATAGAGAGAGAGAGAGAGAGACTCAGCTTTGTAGATGAAAAGATCACGTTTCAGTTATCAAGAGTTCAATCAAAGGTATAAATTGCTCGACAGATGATTTGTTTATAATGGTGAAGACATGTGTAGAACTGTATGCCTTTTTGGGTGAGCTGATAGCAGAAAAATCAGATGGCAGAGTGCCACAGATTTTACCAAACAACACCCCTCAGATTTTAAACTGCCCTGTTGGCAGAGCTTAAAATATACTGACTGTATCCCGTGCAGAATGGTAAGACCTCACTCACCACAAAAGGAGTGTTGGTTGTTTTGATTTACAGTGTATCAATCTTTTTCCAGTCATTTAATACTGAATTGTCATTTTGATAAAAGTTTCAAACAATTCAGTTTAGTATAAGTATAGTTTTTTGTTTACACACAGTAAAATGTCAAAACAGTTCTATTTCAAATAATTCAGTTTAACATAATAACAGTTTTTTTCTTTATGCACAGTTAAATCTAAGAACAGTCAAGTTCAAACATTTCAGTTTAGCATAAGTCCACAATTTTGTTCTACCACTCAGGGCCAGAGTGGTCCTGGGAGTGATAGCAATGAAGGGGTACTCTGCATTCCCCAAAGCTCCAGCATTACCGAAGCTTCACCATCTGATTGTTTAATGTCATATTGAAGACACTTGTTGGGGGAGTCTTATCCCTCTATGGAGATGCAGTCAGTGTATTCTAGAGTCTGAGTAGACTGGGCAACCACCTCAAAAGGAATTTTGGGGATGACACTAAACTTCAAATGATGATGAGGTACCAATTCTGGAGATTTGGAGTGTGTGTAGTACATCTTTATTGCCATTACTCCCAGGTCCACTCTGTGTCAAAGTGGGAGTATCTGTTAAGGTCCCTTCTATGGGGCAAATAGATCGATTGAAAAATTGTTCTTACTAAAGAGGACTGTGTACAAAAAAAAAAACGTCTTTAGAAACAATTACACAAATGTAAATATTTGGTTATTTGGGTTTTATGGCATATCAACCTTTGTAGATTATTTAATGCCAAATCCATTTTTATACAAATAATCTGTTCTATTTTAAACAATTCAGTTTAGTATAAGTACACTGTTTAATTGTCAAAAAAGTTTCTATTTCAAGCTATTCAGTTTAGTCAGACAATTCTAATTCAGCCAATTCAGTTTAGTATAAGAGTAGATTTTTTTTATGCATAGTAAAATATCAAAACAGTTCTATTTTAAACAATTTAGTTTAGCGTAAGTACAATTTCACTGTCAAAAACAGTTCCATTTCAAACAATTTAGCTTTGTATTAAGTAAGTTTAGTTCAATTTGACCCATAGATAGAGCTCTATCAGGTGCTACCACTCCAGGCCAGAGTGGACCTGGGAGCTCCACCATTACTGGAACCTAGTGTCATATCCGGGACACTCGTTGGGGGGTGGGGGGTCCTACCCCCCCTGCAAAGAAGCAGTCTGTGTATTCAACCACTCCTGCTGAATGGGCAATAAAATGTAAATATAAATGTACAATGAATGCAATTCCTAACCCTCTAGGCACAAAATAATCCAAGACAAGTTGACATGCCATTAAAATCAATCAATAATGTTTTAAATTCAAAAATTTTTCTTCTTCTTCACCAGTTGTTTTAATACGACTAAAGAACTCAGTTTGTCCTGTTATTTACCAATAGTTGGCTGGAGAAAAGAAGGGTTCATGCCTTTTCCAAGTGTAATAGTGCAAAGTGAAACACAAACAGCCTTGTCCTTGAAGTAAAATAACTGTTACATAAATACTTAAATGTATCAGTTGGTTTGGTCCTTTTGTTTAATGGTATATCAACTAGTATGAGTTATTTAATGCCAAAGCCATCCTTGTACAAGAATAGTTAATAAGTTGTAATATGGCTAACCATAGTCAAGGGTGACCGGAAGGCTCCATTTTTACGAGCTATTACACTATGGTGTAGGGGAGGGTGCTACTTCTTTCCTGGATTGCTCCACTTTACCCTTGATCCATACCGGCAACACGAGTTCAAATCCTGGACGAGACTGATAACATTTCACATAGCACTAATACCCTTGGGAAAGGTATGAATCCAATTATTCTCCCTCCAGCTATGGGTAAATAGTAGGGCAGACTAGGTTGGTGAGGCAACTAGTCTAGGAGAAGGAAAACTCTGAATTCAAACCTGTTAAACTCCGCTTAAAAATTGACCTTGTGTCATATCCTGCCCGAGCGGAGGGGTTGGGTAAATATGATAATGCTGAGTGTTAAGTAGGCATCAAGTACCATTTTTTGAGTCTTTGTTAGGTCTTGACCAGGGATTGAACCCCAGTCTCCCAAACTATTATCAAACTCTCTAACCATAATGTAAATGGGCTTGGGGTAGGTAAGAGTGTTCCTAATGTTCCCAAGAGGCATGAGTCCAAAAATGAACATAATGGCACAAATGGAGTTTGAACTCACTCACTATGATGTTACAGTCCAGCACATTAGCCACAATGTCACAGGGACTTCCCCACTACACTTACAGGTGAAAAGCAGTAAACCTTGTTGTAAAAAATCCTTCTACAAGATCATTTTAAAATTTTTTTTTATATATATTTTGGTAAAAATAGCTTTTTATATACTATGGGTCAATTGCTGTATAAGATGGTTTGGTTTGGTTTTAGGGTGTATCAACCATTGTTAGTTATTTAATGCTAAATCCTTTTTATACATATATATTAAACATGATTTCTAAACACATTTTGTAGACCACATTTTTAAACAAACCTGAGCTCATTTTATTGTTTTTGTAAACACTTTGTGTGTGTGTGTATGTGTGTGTATATATATGTGTATATATATATATATATATATATATATTAGTAATTTACAAAGCGCTTTGCTTCGATGTGGCATGAGGCCAAATGAACAGGGCACCCAATAAGACTTGAATTCACTCGTGTAGGTTTGCTAGTCAAGCTTGCTAACCATTACACCACCAAAGGTGCCCTGTATACATATTTACCAACCCCTCCGCTTGGGCAGGATATGACACAAGGTCACTTTTTAAGCAGAGTTTCACAGATTTGAATTCAGAGTTTTCCTTTTCCTAGACTAGTTGCCTCACCAAGACTGAAAAACCTAGTCTGCCCTACTATTTACCCATAGCAGGAGGGAGAATAATTGGATTCATACCTTTCCCAAGGGTATTAGTGCAATCCATCTCGTCCAAGATTTGAACTTGTGTCACCGTGTCCATTTACTACAAGGATAACAGTTTCACCACGGGCACACACACACACATATCTATATATATATATATATATATATATATATATATTGGGGTGACTTTTTTTTTTTTTTCTCTAACCCTGTCCTTGCAATCCAAATTACATAATTTATACCCCTGTTTTTACCAATTTACAGTGTATATAACTTGAAAAGTGACGGACGAAAGGGCCCTTGTTCATTTTACTATTTTATGATAGTTCTCCCTCTTCTATTACCAAGGATGTCTTTGTTAATTTGTATATATAAATTTGCTTGTACCAGAAATTTAATATAATATATATATATATATATATATATATATAAATATATATAAACTTGAAGCTGAAAGATCCTTGACTGTTTATACTTGAGTATCAGTCAAGTTTCTAAGATGTAATTTTAGGGTAAAAAATTGTGAGTCAACCACTCGAAATTGAATAGTTCTGATAGGTTGAAAACCATTGATAATGGGAAGGTCTAGAAGCAACTCTTAACTCAAGATATGAAAAATATTCACCAGTGACAAAAGGAAAAACTTATATTACAATAATTGTTTGCCAAAAATAAATAAATAAATACTATCAAAATAGAGCTTACACTTCATAGACATATGAAAAAACACACAATATATTGGAAAATAAATAGTGTGTGAAATATGCTATTGATGTATTGATTTATGTTCGTATCTACCTGTCTTTCTTATTCTGTTCATATCTATCACATGTTGCTCCGAAGTGTCTACTTAGCTGTCTTTCTGTTGCATCCTGTTCATATCTATCTACCTGTCTATTTTATTCCATCTCTTTTTCTTTCCTTCTCTGTTCATATCTACCTCTCTGTTTCAATCTGTTCATATTTATCTAGCTATTTCATTCGGTTCATGTCTATCTCATTGCTTTTATATGTATCTAGCTAATTCTGTTCATATCTATCTACCTGTCTATTCTATTCCATACCTCTCTCTCTCTCTCTCTCTCTCTTCATATCTACCTATCTGTTTCAATCTGTTCATATTTGTCTCTCAACTAGTCTTTCTTTTCAGTTAGGTTCATATCTCTATATAATTCTGTTCATATTGAGCTATCTATCTATCTATCTAATTCTGTTCATATCTACTGTCTTTCTTTTCAGTCAGGTTCATATCTCTCTTTATCATTCTGTTCATATTTATCTATATATCCATCTCTCTCATCCTGTTATATCTATCTATCAATCTATCTATCTAATTCTGTTCATATCTATCTACCTGTCTATTTTATTCCATCTCTCTCTCTCTCTGTTCATATCTCCCTATCTGCATGTCTTTTTCAATCTGTTCATATTCATCTATTTAGATCTAATTCAGTTCAAACGTTATCAGTTTATGATATATTTAATTAAATCTGTTTATTTAATTTGATTCAACTTTCTTTTTTCATTATCTATTTCTTTCATTCTTTTTGTTTTTCTTTTTTTTAAACAGTTTTATCTTTGGTGTCATTTTCTTTCTTTCTTTCTTTCCAATTTCTTTCCTTCTTTGTCTGTTTTTTTCACACATTTTTTTCTTCTTTCAGTGAGTCTTTCTCATCACATCTCTTTCTTTCGATCTTTTTTTTCTTTCTTTCTTTCTTTCAATCTTTCTCACCATTTTTTCTTTCTTTGCCTCTTTCTCTTTCACTGTTTTCTTTTATTATCTCTTTCTATTTTTCTTTTCAAATCTCCTTCTTTCTCACTGTTTTTCCTTCTTTTTCACCATTCTTCTTCATTCCTTTCTTTCTTTTCTTTGTTCACCACTTTTTCTTTCTTTTTACTTTTTAAAATGTTTTCTTAATCTCTTTCTTTTTCACCAATTTTCTTTCTTTCTTTCTCTATCTCTCTATTCATATCTTTGTCTCTTTCTTTTTCCTGATTTCCTTTATCTCTTTCTTTCTCACCATTTTTTTTCATTGTCTCTTTCTTCCTTATCATTTTCTTTTATTTCCTTCTTCCTTTCTTTTTGTTTTTTCTTTTACAAAAATTTTCTTTCTTTCTTTTTTTTTCTTTCTCACCATTTTTGTTCTTTCTTTCAGTCATGGTCATTTTTCCCAATTTCTTTCTTTTCTTAAAATTTACTTTCTTTTATTCCGTCTTGATTTCTTTCCTCATTTTATTTCTTTCTTTGCTTTTTCTTTCTTTCTTTTTTTTTCCATTTTCATTTTTTCTTTCTTCTTTCTTTCTTTTTTTTCCATTTTCCTTTCTTTCTTTTTTTGCATTTTCCTTTTTTCTTTCTTTTTTCTTTCTCACCATTTACTTTCTTTTTCTTCCTCACTTTTAGTCATTGTTGCTTTCTTTTCCCAATTTTCTTTCTTTCTTTCTCACCATTTACTTTCTTTCATTCTGTTTTGCTTCCCCCCCTGCATTTATTTTTTTTTCTTTACCTTTTTCTTTCTTTCTTTTTCCCATTTTTCTTTCTTTTTTCTAACCATCTTTTTCTCTCATTGTCACTTTTTTCTTTATTTTCTTTCTTTCTTTCTTTCTTTCTTTCTCACCATTTACTTTCTTTCATTCTGAAGAGTATTTTTCCTCCATTTAATTTTTTATTTTACTTATTTTCTTTCTTTCTTTTTCCCATTTTTCTTTCTTTCTTTCTTTCTTTCTTTCTTTCCATTTCTTTTACTCATTGTCACTTTTTCCCTATTTTATTTATTTTCCTTTTATTCTTTATTTTCTTTCTTTCTCATCATTTTCCTTCTTTTTCTTTTCTTTTCTTTATTTCCTTTCTTTCTTTCTCATTATTTTCCTTCTTTTTCTTTTTTCTTTTCTTTCTTTATTTCCTTTCTTTCTTTCTCATTATTTTCCTTCTTTTTCTTTTTTCTTTCCTTTCTTTCTTTCTCATTATTTTCCTTCTTTTTCTTTTCTTTCTTTCTTTATTTCCTTTCTTTCTTTCTCATTATTTTCCTTCTTCTTTTCTTTTCTTTCTTTATTTCCTTCCTTTCTTTCTCATTATTTTCCTTCTTTACTTTCTTTTTTTCCCCATTAATTATACTTAATTTTTATCGACCAACTCACACTTCATTTTTCTAAATTTTTTGCCCAATTTATTTTTCAATAATTTTGATAATTTTTCAAATTTTTTTTTTTTTGATAAAATTCTCAAATTTCCTAATTTCAAAGATTTTTTTTCTTTCTTTTGTCCTATCAATTAAATTCAATGCACTTAAGGAAAAAGGAGACTAAAACTTTATTTCATAACCGAGGCCATTTCACTTACGACTATGGCGTTTTCCTTGCAATACTTGACACAATGATTAGAGATCTTCAACAGTTGAGTAACACTTAGCCACTCACACGACAACCCCTACTTTGTAAATCTACTTATAAGTTTTATTGAACAATTTACAGTGAAAAGTTTTTTTCATTTTTTATGACATGAGATAATTTGTTAGTTTGATAAACTCTTTCTTCCACTGGAAAAACCAACCACTTGTTTCACCACAAACTTACATGAGGATATTTTTCCTATCTTTTTTTTTTTTTTTTTCTGCATACACCCACTCTCTCTCGGGCACCTTGGTGCAATGGTTAGCAAGCTAGACAAGCAAACCTTCACGAGTGAGTTTGAGACTCATTGGGTGACCCATTCATATGGCCTTGTGCCACATCTGGGTAAAATGCTTAGTAAATTACTATTCCCCCTCTTTCTCTCTCTCTCTCTTTCTCTCACTTCCTTTACCTGTCTTTCTATCTCTCTTCCTCTTTCTTTTTACTTCTCTCTCTCTCTCTCTCAGAGTTCCCATGGCACAGTGGCTAACGTGCTGGCCTCTGACATTTATTGGAGGTGCCCGTGGTGTAATGGTTATTGCACTAATACCCTTGGGAAAGGTATGAATCCAATTATTCTCCCTCCAGCTATGGATAAATAGTAGGACAGAGTGGATTCTTCAGCCTTGGTGAGGCAACTAGTCTAAAAGAAGGAAAACTCTAAATTCAAACCTGTTAGACTCTGTTTAAAAATTGACCTTGTGTCATATCCTGCCCGAGCAGAGGGGTTGGTAAATATGGTTGCGCTATTTTATTCATTTTTGGACTAATACCCTTGCGAAAGACATGAACCCACTTATCCTTCCCAGCTATCAGTTAAATAGTACTCCTACAGTTCTTTTACAAAGTTGATATGTCATTAAACCAAACTTCTTTCAATCTCTCTTTCTCCCTTTTTTTCCCTCCTCCTCTCTATATATTTGTTTTCCTTCTTTCATTCTATTTCTCTTTCTTCCATCCTTTCTTTCTATTTCTCTTTTCCTTTCTTTTTCTTCCCACCACACTCTCTATATATCTGTCATTCTCACAACCTCTGTTTCTTTCTTCCTTCCCTCTTTTTCTTCCTAACTCCTTCATATGTCTTTCTTTCTTTTTATCGCTCTTTCTTTTTTTTTTCCATCCCTCTCTCTGTCTCTTTTACTTTCATCCTAATTTTCTTTTTTTCCATCTTTCTCTTATCCTTTCTTTCTCTTTCTTCGTTACTTTCTTTTTTCCCCACCTTTCTCTTTATATATCTGTCTTTCTATCTTTTAGTTTCTTTCTTCTTTCTCTTCTCTCTTTTTTCTATGGATCTCTCTTTCTTTTTCTTGCTTTCTTTCCTTTCTTCTGATCTCTCTCTGTTTTTCTAGCTCTCTTTTTTTTTCTTTCTTTTGACCTTTCTTTTTCTTCCTATCTTCTCTTGCTATCCGTCTTACTCTTTCTTCCTTCCTTTATTTTTCTTTATTTATATTTATCTTTATTTTTCTTGCTTCTTTTAATTTTGATCCTACCTCTCTCTTTCTGTTTTCTATCTATCTCTCTTTTTCTTTCTTCTTTCCTTTGTTTTTCTTTCTATGCGTTTCCTTTTCTCCTCTCTCTCTCTCTCTCTCTCTCTCCCTCTATGTCTTTCTATCTCTCTTTTCCTTCCTACCACTCTATTTTTCTTTATACTTCTTTTTCTTCATTCCTTTCTTTTCTTTCTTTGTATCTTGCATTTTTTTTTATTCTTACCTCTGTCCCTAAGAAAAGAGAAGAAAGAAAAAGAAAGGAAGAAAGGAAAAAAAGAGATTGATAGAAAAAGAGATTGAAAGAAAGAAAAAGAAAGGAAGAAAGGAAAAAAAGAGATTGATAGAAAAAGAGATTGAAAGAAAGAAAAAGAAAGGAAGAAAGGAAAAAAGAGATCAATAGAAAAAGAGATTGAAAGAAAGATCAACGGTCATTTTCCTGTTTCTTTTTTTGTTTTTGCTTTCTACCTTCTTTCATTTTCTTTCCATCTGTTCTTTGAAAAAGAAAGGAAGGTGAAAAGAGCAAGTAAGATAAATATATATATATATATATATATATATATATATATAGAGAGAGAGAGAGAGAGAGAGAGAGAGGTTGCAAAAAAATAAAGGAACATAGAAAAACGATCAGTCTTCTGAGGTATGACATAAGGGGTGGTAGGTTTGTCGTTGTATTAGCTGCTGACAGAGTCATCTTGATACAATATTTGTCAATGTTGAGAAGTTGTACACATAAACATATCTGATGACAAGAGCTGAGTTGAAGAAGTTTATAATATACAAAGAGAGAGAGAGAGAGCTAGATAGAGTCAGTTAACAAAAAGGTTAGCTGGTTGGTTTCTTTAGTAAATGGCATATCAACCTTCCGGGGTTATTTAATGCCAAAGCCATCCTTGTAGAAGAAAGAAGCGGTACTATTTAACCCATAGCTGGTGGAGATAAGAGGGTTCCTGCCTTTTCCAAGAGCATTAATTTGAAAGTGAATGTAATAGCATGACAAGTTCAAACTAACAGAAAGGAAAAGGGAAAAATAATTACATTTTTTCACTTATCTTTAAAAAGTCATGAATCCATTTCTCCCTGTGCTTTATCAGAGCCCTCTTGGTAGAACAAAAAAATCTTATCATTGGCAAATTATGATTTATTATGAAGAAGAGAAATGGTGAGTCAGGACATGGATAGACATCTCTCCCATACTTACTTTAAATAACTAGACATTATATATATATGAATATATGTATATTGAGAGAGTCAATCTGAGAGTAGGTCAGAAAGACACATTTGGGATTAAAGTTAGCTCATGTTTGGAGGCACTGAGTTAAAAGGTGGGGAGAAAAGATAAATCAGTTTGAAAAACACAACTGCAACTAAAATCACGTCATCTCCACAGTCTCAAAAGATAAGAAAACACAAATAATAAAAAAAAAGTATTAAAAAGAGATTTGTTGTATTTTGTTTCTGGCTTTTCTTTCCATGCAAACAGTCATGCTACAACCGATGAAGCAAGCAGCTTTTCCCTGAGATAGACATGATTCATCTCTTCACAAATGGCATTGGATTTCCATTACAAACACAACAATTTGTGTTTAAATCTCACCGAGAGCTTATCATTTACAATTAATTCTTATCTACACAAAATGACAGTGATACCAGTTGTAGTGGGAGCCCTTGGAATGATCCCCAAAGGCCTGGAAAAGAGAATGGGAGAACTGGAAAGCAGAGGAAGAATTGAAACTATATAGAACACATCACTGTTAAAATACTTAGACCAGGAAGCCGGTAGAATTTTACTGTCGCACAGACTTCTGTGAAAACCAGTATAAACAACTTGTATAGAGTGAAAACGATAATAATAATAATGATTAACATAGAAGAATAGCAAGTGTAGGATATGTAGTGATGGAGATGAACCTATTTACCCAACCCCTCCGCACGGGCAGGATATGACACAAGGTCAATTTTTAAGCGGAGTTTAACAGGTTTTAATTCAGAGTTTTCCTTCTCCTAGACTAGTTGCCTCACCAAGGCTGAAGAACCTAGTCTGCCCTACTATTTACCCATAGCTGGAGGGAGAATAACTGGATTCATACCTTTCCCAAGGGTATTAGTGCTACGTGAAATGCAATCTGTCTCGTCCAGGATTTGAACTTGTGTCGCTGTGTCCATTTCCTACTACGATAACCATTATACCACGGGCACCTCCAAAGTGACAGAGATGAAACAGCTAATCAAATGCAGCAAGCTGGCATAAAAGAAATACTAGAGTTGACATGACTGGATGGGAAAGGTGATCCACTGGGAATTGTGCAAGAAATTAAAATTTGACCATGCTGACCAATAGTATATGCACAAATCAGATTCTGTCCAAGAAAACAAAATGCATAAAAGTCCTTGGTACGATGGGATATAAATGGATCACACAATCCCAGTTAAAAATCCGACCAAGAATTAATTAACAAGAAAAAAAGAACTTGTCATCTAGTGGATTTAGCTGTTCCAGTGGACCACAGATAAAGAAAGCAAAAAGGTAGACAAACCTCTGGATCTTGCCAGAGAGATAAAAAAAACAAAAAAAACTATGAAACATGAGAGTGACAGTGATTCTAATTAAACTTGGAGCCCTTGGAATAGTTTCCAAGAGCCTGAAAAGAGACTGGGGAACTGGAGGTCAGAGGAAGACTCAAGACTATATAAATCACAGCATTGTTAATATCGCCTAGAATACTAAGCACAGTCCAGGAGACTTGCTGTCTCTCAGACACCAGTGAAAAACCACCTGTTAAAACTGGTATGAAAAACTTAGATGTGGGGACTGATAATTCTTGACTGAAAAATACGGCAAGAAAGCTCTAAGAATTATCATCATTGGAAATGAATTTGGCAGGGCAAGTTCGAATCTTGACTGAGGCTGTTCATTTCTCTTCATGCTAACATCCTTGGAAAAGGCATGAATCCATCTTTTCTTGCTCTGCTAGCTGTAGGTAAAATACTAGGGTCATTTGGGCTCTTTAGTTTTGATACAGAAACCAATTTTAGAGAATAATAACCTTGATTGATTGATTAATTTTAACGCCATATCAACCCATCTAGGGCTATTTAGTGCCTAATGGTTTGAGAATCGAGTTATTTGTATGTTCATATTTACATTCTTGTGTAATTTCTTCCTCAGCTATCAGTTATATATTATCATGGATGTTCTACAAGGATGACTTTGGCATTAAATAACCCATGATGGTTGATCCATTTGAATAAAGAAGAAATAATTTCTTTATTTTTCTTCAGTTTGGTTTGGTTCGTTTGGTTGATTGTGTATCAACTTGTATAGGTTATTTAAAGCTAAATTCATCTTTGTAGAGGAACATTGGTGGTACGATTTAAGGTTTCTTAGTTTAATGGTATATCAGCCTTTGTGGGTTATTTAATGCCAAATCTATCCTTGTAGGAGAACAGTAGTGGTACTATTTAAGGTTTCTTTGTTTAATGGCATATCAGCCTTTGTGGATTATTTAATGCCTAATCCATCCTTGTAGAAGAACAGTAGTGGTACTATTTAAGGTTTCTTAGTTTAATGGCATATCAACCTTAGTGGGTTATTTAATGCCAAATCCATCCTTGTAGGAGAACAGTAGTGGTACTTGCCCTGTTAGCTGGGGCTGTTGGATACACTGACTGCAGAGGGGTAATTCTGCCCCCACTGAGTGTCCTGATATATGACCATAACAATCTGATGGCAAAGATCCAGCCTTGGAGATTTGGGGAATGTGGAGTACCCCTTCATTGCCATAGCTTCCTGGTCCATTCTGACCCAGAGTGGTAGCACCTAATAGGGTCCTATCTATGGGTCAAATAGAACTGTTTGACATTTAAACTGAGTGCAAACAAATGACTTATGCTAAATTTAATTCTTAGAAATAGAACTGTTAAATGATCAAACAGTTCTATTTCTAACAATTCAATTTAGCATAAGTCAACAAAGTTAAATAATTCCAAGTATTTCCATGTGTCACTAATAATTCAATTAAACATCATTCATTTGTTTACACACAGTTAAATGATCAGTTTTATTTTAAACAATTCAATTTAGTATAAGTCATTTGTTGGCACTCACTTTAAATGTCAAACAGTTCTATTTGACTCATAGATTGAACCCTATCAGGGATTCCCTTACCATTCCAGGTCAGAGTGGACCAGGGAGCAATGGCAATGAAGGGATACACCAAATCTCCAAGGCTGGAGCCTTGCCATCAGATTGTTTAACGTCATATCCAGGAAACTCATTGGGTAGGAGTCTTACCCGCTCTGCAAAGATGCAGCTGGTGTCTTCTACAGCTCCAGCCGATAGGGCTTGAAAAAGTTTGGAAAAATGCTTCAGTTAGAAATAGGAAAGAAAAAGACAATTTGGAAAATTAAATTTATATCATTTGCTAGCATTGTCAAAACAGTTAAGTTTTTATTCCCAAAATAGCTCTACATTTTATATTGACCTGATTTCTCCTTACAAGCAGGATGTGACACGATGTCAATTTTTAAGTAGAGTTCAACAGGTTTGAAATCAAATGTTTTTATTTCTAGATTGGTTACCATTCCAAGGTTCAAGAACACAGTCTGCCCTACTATTTACCCATGACTGGTGGGAAAATATTTGGATGCCTACCTTTAACAAGGGTATTAGCACTATGTGAAATGCAAACAGCCTTGTCTAGGATTTGAACTCAGGTCACTGCATCTATTTATAATGACGATAACCATTACACTATGAGTGCTCTTAAAGGATCTACATTATATGGGAAAGAAGTAAGATAATTCATTTATAAATGGTTAATTGAATTTTATTCTAATTTGATGTTTATTTATCTTTTTAAAATTCTTCTAGTATTCATTTGATGAAAAAAAACCTGTTGTAAGTTTGCTATTTGAGAATGATGGATAAAATAAATTATAGGGCGAACTGGGCTCTTTAACCTAGTATAGCAGCCAGTCTATGAGAAGGGAAGCTCTGAATTCAAACCTGTTAAACTCCATTTAAAACTGACCTTGTGTCACACCCTGACAGAGGTTTTGATTTGGTTTGGTTTTATAGCATATCAACCACTGTGGGTTATTTAATGCCAAAATCCATTTTTATACATATAAACAGTTCTATTTCAAATAATTCAGTTGAGCATAAGTACACAGATTAGTTGACCCATTGATACCCATTTGCATTGCCCAGTCGGCTGGGGCTGTAGAAGACACCGACTGCTTCTCTGCAGAGGGGTAAGACCCCCGCCAACGAGTGTCCTGGATATGACACTAAACAATCTGATGGTGAGGTCCCAATAATGCTGGGGCTTTGGAGAATACAGAGCACCTCTTCATTGCCATGGTTCCCAGGTCCACTCTGGCCCGAAGTGGTAGCACCTGATAGGGCCCTATCTATGGGTTAAACAGAGCTAACAGCATACTTATGCTAAAATGAATTGAGTAAACTGAATAGCTTGAAATAGAAACTTTTTTGACAATTAAACCATACTCACACTTAAACTGCGTGCTTATGCTTAACTGAATTATTTTAAATTGAACTGTTTTTCGACATTAAAACTGTATTTACACTTAACTGAATTATTACATATAACTGCTTAAATACTTTGAAATGGAAATGTTTTTGACTATTAAACTGTGTACTTACGCTAAACTGAACTGTTTTCAATAGAACTGATTATTTACATAAAAATTGATTTGGCATTAAATAACCTACAAAGGTTGATATGCCATCAGACCAAACCCATTTGCAGAGATGCAGTTGGTATATTCTACAGCCCAAGCTGACAGGTCAAATCCTGGTTGAGGGATTTTGTAAATATATATAGCATTCTGTGTGTGTGTGTGTGTGTGCATGTGCTTTTTTTCTTGTATTTTCAAAGCACATTACTATTAGAAACAAACATAAAGAGGTGCATGTGGTGTAATGGTTATCGTCGTAAGAAATGGATACAGTGACATGAGTTCAAATCCTGGATGAGACTAATTGCATTTCACATAGCACTAATACCCTTGGGAAATGTATGAATCCAATTATTCTCCCTCCAGCCATGGGTAATTAGTAGGGCAGACTAGGTTCTTCAGCCTTGGTGAGGCAACTAGTCTAGAAGAAGGAAAACTCTAAATTCAAACCTGTTAAACTCTGCTTAAAAATCGACCTTGTGTCATATCCTGCCCGAGCGGAGGGGTTGGGTAAATATGATTAGAAACAAACATAAAAAATATAAAATTGCAAGGGTTTTTAACTAGTTTAGTTGATGCTCAAGACATTTTTAACTTTGTTTTTTTTTGGTTTGTATGTTTTATTAACTTATAATTAGTAAAGGGGGCTAAATAAACATTTAATAAAAAACAAAAAACAATTTAGGTCTACAATGATGTGTCGAAAACAATTTTAATCTTTTTAATTAAAGTTTCATCAAACAATTAAAATCAGAAAACATTTGATATTTTTCTTAAAGTAACATTTGAAAAAAGGGGTGTAAAGCATCAGTTCCAGCTAGATTACCAAAGTTAAGAATCAGTGAGTTTAAAATATTTATATATATATGAAAGTAAATAATGAAAATAAATCTGACAGTATGAAGAAAAGAGAAAAAACCAAGTAATCAAAAAGTGATGAATTTATAATCATAGAAAATCAATAATCTTTCAAAACCTTGTGTCTCCTAGAATTTCAACACGTTTTAAACATTATTGCCTGTACAAATCATGTGACAGTTTTTCAAAAAAGAACACTGTTTAAAGGTAATGAGATCTTTCTTTGGATATATATTTTGTCTTTTCTATTATTTTAATAAATTATCCAACATTGTTTAAGCAACACTTTTCACCATATCAAAGTCCTGATGAAGGTTTATTAAAACCGAAACATTTTAACATTGACTTTCCATTATAATAAATTCATCACTTTAGGATTACATTGTTTTTTGCTTTTCCTCGTATATAAATAAGATATTATTCAATCCAGTTAATCTGGAGTAGGGATTAATTTCAGTCAGGATCGATAAAATATCAAAAAATCATCATCATCATCCTGTCGTGCCCTAGCACGGATATCCCTGACCCTCTCTCGCCAATTTTCCCTATCGTTCATCACCTCAGGCTGGTCTTCAGGGCTACATCCCATATCCTCACATAGCTGCTGAATGTATGTTCGTGCTGGTCGTCCTGCTTTTGCCCAGCCATATGTGGGGGTCCATAGGAGTACATCACTTATGAGCTTGTCCCTGCTTCTCCAGCAGTGTCCTAACCGATAAAATGAAAAATGAAATGCAGTTTTTTCCAGGCAGCTGTTGTATCGATACTGCTATATAGATGCACTACATGGATGCTAACAAAATGGCTGGAGAAGAAGCTGGATGGCAATTACACAAGAATGCTGCGAGCAATATTGAACAAGTCCTGGCGGCAACACCCCACAAGACACCAACTATACGGCCACCTACCTCCCATCACGAAAACTATCCAAGTTAGATGAACCAGACATGCAGGACACTGCTGGAGAAGCAGGATTCAAAAATAGAATATTAAATTTAAATAATCCTGGTAAAGAACTCAATGGAAATAAAATCCACAGAGCAAATTATCTTCTCTTAAAAAACCCAACAATTGGTCACATTAAGATAATAAATTTATTTCCATCCAGTTAAAAAGCATTGATATAAATCAATGCTCTAAAAAATTAACAGGACTTCTTCAGATCAAACAAGAAATGGATTAGAATAAATTTTTCTTCACATTTACAACCAGACTAAGACCCCCACCCACCCAAAATAAAACAAACTTATTTCTCCTAGATATTAAAGAAAGCCTAAACCTTCAAGTAACGATAAGTATCAAATTATTATGGTATGTAAAACTACACCCAGTTTCATCATACTTCAAGTTTAATGTCTCTTTTATATTTGAAAAGTATAATGAAACCGGGTGTAGTTTTACATACCATAATAATTTGATACTTATTGTTACTAGAAGATTTAGGCTTTCTTTAATATATAGGAGAAATAAGTTTTTTTTGGTGGGGGGGGTCTTAGTCTGGTTTTAAATATGAAGAAAAATTTATTCTAATCCATTTCTTGTTTGATCAGAAGTCCTTTTAATTTTTTAGAGCATTGATTTATATCAATGCTTTTTAACTAGATGGAAATAAATTTATTATCTTAATGTGACCAATTGTTAATTTTTTTTGAAGACGAAATATATATATATATATATATATATATATATATTTGACATTTATATCGAGGAATTATATTATGTTAATTGAATTACCATGACTAGAAATCCGGCAAGCACCTCCATGTGACATATGGAACCACTGAACAGCTGTTTCCACCTTATTAGGTCTCATCAGCAGGGCATACTGTGATCTCAAACCAGCAACCACAGACAGCAGAGCCGAAACTCTACCACTGGGCTACCAGTCCATATCGCACAGAAGCAATGTCAAGTTAACCAGTCATGGTAAAAGTGCGACCACTTATATATATATATATATATATATATATATATATATATATATATATATACTGTTATTAAGTAATTACCTAAATAGATAACCACTTAATAACAGGTATTATCTATAACCTGAGGCCTGTGGGCCAGACTAAGCAAAGCTTTGTAAATTCCAAGAGGAGGTTAATTTCACCAGATCAGCAAATTTAGACAGATAAATTCGGCTCATTTGCCTGGTGGGTAGAGTGTTCACCAATGGTCCGGAGGACCTGGGTTCAATCCCAGGTTGTGTCTTACCAAAGACTTTAAAAATGGTACTTGATACCTTCTTGCTTAACACTCAGCAATATAAGGTATGTATCAAGGGTAAAGTGGAGTGATCCAGGGAAAGGAGTAGTGCCCTCCCCTACACCTTAGTGTAGTAGCTATTGAAAAGGGAGCCTTCGGGTCCCCCTTGACTATGGTCACCAACTTTACTTACTTAGATAGATAAATAGAGGTGAAAATAGAGAGGATTAAATAGATCGATATGAACGAAATGAGATTGATACAGATGGATATACTGAGAAGAATAAATAAAGATGAATGCAAACAGAGATAGCTAAGAAGATAGATGAATAGTTAGGAACGTATATATATATATATATATATATATATATATATATATATATATATATATATATATATATATGCCCGTGGTGTAATGGCTATCATCATAGAAAATGGACACGGCAACACAAATTCAAGTCCTGGATGAAACTAATTGCATTTCACATTGCACTAACACCCTTGGGAAAGGTATGAATCCAGTTATTCTCCCTCCAGCTGTGGGTAAATAGTAGGGCAGACAAGGTTCTTCAGCCTTGGTGAACCAACTCGTCGAGGAGAAGGAAAACTGTATTCAAACCTGTTAAACTCTGCTTAAAAATTGACCTTGTGTCATATCCTGCCTGAGCGGAGGGGTTGGTAAATATGATATATATATATATATATTTATATATATATATATTTGGTTTCATTATATCATTTCTACAATAAAATGAAAAAAAATTGTATCTGGTTTAGAAGAAAATTAGCTGTTTGTAAATAAAATTGTAGGCAATGCTGTATACATACTTTTGACCTATGCTGGTCACTGTCTAGGGTCTAGGTGCAACAATGCCATAGATCTCAAGATGTTTTATGTGATCAATGAATATTTTCGATTAGAACATTCATCGTATGTGGTTGACATTGTATTTGCACACGTAGTCAGTTGGTACTGGTGTGAATGAGTAGAAGTCACACATCAAGATCACGTGACTGTGAATTGCCAAGACCGTAGAACTATGTGCCTGTGTTAGATGTATTTTAAGGATTGTAGCTCTTACATTGAAAGAGATTTTGCTGTGTAGGGTGTCTGTTTTTTTTATAAGAATGACTTCAAGTATTTGAAATCTTTTTTACAGTTTCTACTATATAGGGTTTTCATGTTATCTACAAAAACTTTCTTAACATTTCTGATTTTGATTTGGTTTGGTTTGGTTTTCTGGCATATCAACCATTGTTGGTTATTTAATGCCAAATCCTGTTATATGTTTATTAAATATAGGATTTGGAAACTCATTTTTTAGATATACACAGTTAAATGATCAAACAGTTCTTTTTCTAACTGTTCAAGTTAGCATAAGTCATTTGTTTTCATAGTTTAAATGATCAGACAGTTTTATTACAAACAATTCAAAGTTGCATTAGTCATTGGCTTGCTTACAGATTAAATGTCAGACAGTTCTATTTGACTCATTGATAGGACCCTATAAGGTGCTATCACTCCAAGCCAGAGTGGAGCTTGGAGTGATGGCAATTAAGGGGTACTCTGCATTCGCCAAATCTCCAGCGTTACTAGAGCTTCACCATCAGATTGTTTAATCTCATCCCTCTGTAGAGATGCAGTCAGTGTATTCTACGGCCCAAGCCAACTGGGCTTGAGTATTTGTGAGGATGTTTTTACCTTGCAGGATGTGTTTTTTTATGTGAATGTTATGGAGCAAGCATTAGATAAATGACAAGTTAGTCTTTGGGAGAAGGTGGTAGTTGTATGCCTAATGCACCAAGCCCTTAACAAGGACCAATGAAGGTGGGAAGTATATATACTCGAACCGTAACATTAGAGATTTCAGATAATCACTGAACAGCTTTTATCTTCATTTGTGACATCCCACTCACAGACAAGCAAAAACTAATTTTAAAAATTAACAGTATATCTTTGTCTGCTATCTTCAATTAAATATGCCTACAAGAAAAAAAAAAAAAAAAAAATATATATATATATATATATATATATATATATATATTGATGAGTGTATATTTAAACAGCAAATTGTTATTAAGGCAAGTTTTATTAAAGACGATAGAACACTGTTAATTATTTCTAATTGTAATTTTTCAAGTCTTCTTGTTATTTTTCTTGTGTCTGGATCCTGGTGGTAAAGAAGTTGCCCCATATCTTCTGCCCCAGCGCTTTCAACCATACTTTGGTCATCATCAAGCGTCATGTAGTTTGAGTTGACAGTTTGAGTTTTATTGTTTTTATTATTTGTCATGTTTTGTTTGGGAGTTGGAACGTTTTCAGCATTTGGTTTTAAAACATATTAAAACAAAACGCTGAAAACATTCATTAAAATAGAAATGCAACAAATAATTCTTGTACTTATGCTAAGCAGAATTATTTAAAATAGAACTGATTATTTGGCATTAAATAACCTTCAAAGGTTGATATGCCATAAAATCCAACCAACCAACCAAAAATAAGTGAAACCATTTAATTGAGAGAAAAAATGTTATCTACAAAATCAGTTTAGAAATCAAAATTTAGTAAAGGATTTGGCATTAAATAACCTAAAATGGTTGATATGCCATAAAACCAAACCAATCTATGTCTAATATATTCTTAAATTGAATTTTTCCCAACTCATCTTCTTTGGATATATATTTCACCTAAATATTTTATCTTATATTTTTCCCAGAGCAGCACCAGGTGCCCTTGCTAGTTATCATAGTTTTTTTTCCTTTATCTTTTTTTCAATTGCTTTCCTTGTCTCTTTATCAATTATTTGCATTAATTCAAACTGACAATTTATTTCCAATCAAAGGCCATTGGGAGGTTTATGAAAATGAATATCTTATTCACACAGTTTTTCCAAATAGGTGGAGGAACAGTGCACTTATTCAGTGAACCTGTTCTGATGGCAGATATTGTCTCTCGCTTGTGTCCATAGTTGATTTGTGACCAAGACGCAATCTAATGTTGCTTATGTCTCCTGGGTGTGTCTTGTTGTTTCGAAGACCAATTAATGAGAAGCTTTCTGAGAAGTGAGACTCATGATTACTTAGTGAGAAATTAGTTTTGCAGATTTCAAGTTCAGTGCACTTGTTTGATTGTTTTATCAGCTTTTGAAGTTTTCCTTGACAGCACTAATTAATAAACATGTACAAGGGTCAGTCAGTATGTCTGTAGTCCAATACAAAATTATTATTATTATTATTGATCTCAAATATTCAAAGTATAATGTTTGATCGCTATGAATAACCTTCATCGATGAATTATATGTATTAACAAAGATGAAGATTATGCTAATTAAGTTAAATATAACATTGTTCATTTTCATGCGATAAAAGGTTATTTAAGTTAGATTAAAAAAAGGCAATATTTGCATCAATTTAATATCATAAAAAACAAACAGTAATTATAACTTTGTACATATCAAATGTCCATCATTCATATATAATTTTAGATGGATAAAGAATATGATACAATATGATATATCTGAAAACAAGTCTGTTCTATAATCTCTCATATTCTATTTGCAAACAAGACAGACAATAAACGAGATGATAACATGACAGACAATAAAGGAGATAAAAACACGACAGACAATAAAGGAGATGATAACACAACAGACAATAAAGGAGATGATAACACAACAGACAATAAAGGAGATGATAACACAACAGACAATAAAGGAGATGATAACATGACAGACAATAAAGGAGATAAAAACACGACAGACAATAAAGGAGATGATAACACAACAGACAATAAACGAGATGATAACATGACAGACAATAAAGGAGATAAAAACACGACAGACAATAAAGGAGATGATAACACAACAGACAATAAAGGAGATGATAACACAACAGACAATAAAGGAGATGATAACACAACAGACAATAAAGGAGATGATAACACAACAGACAATAAAGGAGATGATAACACAACAGACAATAAAGGAGATGATAACACAACAGACAATAAAGGAGATGATAACATGACAGACAATAAAGGAGATAAAAACACGACAGACAATAAAGGAGATGATAACACAACAGACAATAAACGAGATGATAACATGACAGACAATAAAGGAGATAAAAACACGACAGACAATAAAGGAGATGATAACACAACAGACAATAAAGGAGATGATAACACAACAGACAATAAAGGAGATGATAACACAACAGACAATAAAGGAGATGATAACACAACAGACAATAAAGGAGATGATAACATGACAGACAATAAAGGAGATAAAAACACGACAGACAATAAAGGAGATGATAACACAACAGACAATAAACGAGATGATAACATGACAGACAATAAAGGAGATAAAAACACGACAGACAATAAAGGAGATGATAACACAACAGACAATAAAGGAGATGATAACACAACAGACAATAAAGGAGATGATAACACAACAGACAATAAAGGAGATGATAACATGACAGACAATAAAGGAGATAAAAACACGACAGACAATAAAGGAGATGATAACACAACAGACAATAAACGAGATGATAACATGACAGACAATAAAGGAGATAAAAACACGACAGACAATAAAGGAGATGATAACACAACAGACAATAAACGAGATGATAACATGACAGACAATAAACGAGATGATAACATGACAGACAATAAACGAGATGATAACACAACAGATAATTACAGACAATAAAGGAGATAGTAACATGGCAGCTAACATTATGATCTATAATTTGATATCTTGCCATTTTTAGAATCAGTGATAAAATGACATTTAGCAAACATGGAAGAAGATGACCATGTAGATAAAATGGCAATGTTTAAGTTATATATATTTTCAATAAACAAAAAGAGACTTGTGTGTGTGTGAAAAAGAGAGAGTTTATCAACCTCTCTGCATGAGCAGGATATAATACAATTCAATTTTTTAGTGCTAAGTTTATTCCTTGGTGCCTGAGGTGGTGCCCCAATAGGGAGACCAACGAGATCAAGCATATTTTGCACCTACTGCTCATGAGTTTCGATTCGTGTGCAGTCTGCACATTAACATGCTCTTAAGTCAAATCCTACCTGGTGGGAGGTTGGATGAATAACCAATTGTTGTATAGTCATCCATATATACACATATACATGCAGAATACATATTGACGTAATAATAAAGACGACGACACAGTTCTAAGAAAAATATGTACCTCTCACTTTATTTGAAATGTTTGTGCGTGAGAGGGAGTTGGAGACTGAACAGAACGGCAACATATTGACCCCCACTCTTATGGCCATCGGCGTCTCTTTCCCGCTCTCCAGGGCTGCTCAACCAGAGGCCTGGGGCCTACTCTGCTGGGTGCAGGATTCCTCTACTGCATCTTGTCACCAACGGGTCTGGTCTCCAAACTAACTGACTTCCTGTCTTCACCGAGTTATATAATAGTTCCATCACCCACTCAATCTTTGGAATGGCATGTTTGATCGTCATCAAGCAGAAATAACTGTCATGCAGTTCACAGGTCATTCTCTTCCGGTGCATCAGTCTATGACTGTACCGCAGAATTTTACCTAGTCCCATATTGTCAGCCAAGCCCACCTACATGATTTCTTTCCATAACTGCCATCGGAATGTGTCACTTCCGCTGTCTTTGGAATGGCATGTTTGGCCGGGTCAAAGTTCAATATACAACAGAATCACCAATTTTTAAAGCAAATATTATATATATACGCTACCTATCAAAACTATTTGGCCACCCTCAGAAACTTATTTCTCATCCTAAAAGTGTTATTTTTAATGAAACAAATTAAACACCACAATGTTTTTATTTATTATACTAAATACAAGTCTTCCTCAGTAAATTTGACATTAGCATAACCAGATATCATTTGAAAATTTGAAGGCATTTTTCTTCTTTAGGACTGAGCATGAATAAAACAGTTTCAAAAAGTTACATTATACTACTACTTGAATAGCTCATTGGCCAAGTGGGTAGAGTGTTTGCCAATGGTCTGGGAGACCTTGGGTTCAATCCCAGGTCGTGTCATACCAAAGACTTTTAAAAAATGGTTCTTGATATCTCCTTGCTTAACCCTCAGCAATATAAGGTACATATCAAGGGTAAAAGTGGAGCAATCCAGGGAAAGGAGTAGCACCTTCCCTACACCTCGGTGTAGTAGCTATTGAAAAGGGAGCCTTCTGGTCGCCCTCGACTACAATCACAAACTTTAATTTACTTTTACTTACTACATGCTTGATACTACCTCTGCAGGGGACAATTTTATCAGAGTCACCAGTTTGTGTGACAGAAGGCTAACTGCTCCAAACATCACTGCACAACTGAATCAATGTTGTGAAAAAAATGTGTTAACATCCTCTGTGAGGAGAAGACTATGTAAAGCTGGCCTATATGGCAGAATTGCTATCAAGAAACCATTGTTGAGGAAGCAAAATAACATCAAAAGGTTTCAGTAGGCTAAGGCACTCAAAGACTGGACAACAGAGCGGAGTAAAGAAGTTCTTTTGACTGACAAATCAAAGTTTGAAATCATTCACTCAAATAGAAGGGTCTATGTGCCGCAAAGAGTTGGTGAAAGAGCTGCAATCGTCGGTATCACACCAACCACAAAGCATAGAGGGGGCTCTATTATGGTGGTGGTGGTGGGGGCTTTTGCCAATTGCAAAGTTGGAGATTTGCACTAGGTGAAAGGCAAATTGAATCAGACTGGCTATCACAGCATACTGTAGCATCACATGATCCCATCTATAAAATGGCTTGTGGGTCAAGGATTTGTACTCATGCAAGATAATGACCCAAAGCATTCTAGTAAACTCTGCCAGAGGTACATTAAAGGCAAAGAGGAACAGCCTGTCATTCAACTGTTGTCTTGGTGGGCGAAATCAACAGACTTAAATCTCAATGAACCTGTGTGGGATGAACTTGAGTGAAAAGTCAGAGCTAAACAATCCACAAGTGTGGCTCACCTCTAGCAACTCTTGCAGGAAAGCTGGACAGAACTATCTTCAGTCTACCTCTAGTCTTTGGACGAAAGAATGCCAAAAACCTGTGAAGAAAAGATAGTGGCCAAAGGGAATCAAAAGTTTAAGAAGTTTTTCGTGTTTTTTTAAAATTTGTATTTAATGTGGCTCAAGAAGATTTGTATTTAGTTTATTAAATAAAACCATTGTGATGCTTAACTTGTTTCCTTAAAAATAACACTTTTAGAAAAATGAACATTTTTAGGGTGGCCAAATACTTTTGACTGGTTATGTATATATCATCATCATCATCATCATGTCGCGCTGGTAGCACAGATATCCCTGATCCTCTCTCGCCACTCCTCCCTATCGTTCATCGCCCTAGGTAGGTCTTCAAGACAACATCCCGTATCCTCACATAGCTGCTGAATGTATGTTCATGCTGGTCGTCCTGCTTTTGCATGGCCATGTGTGGGGGTCCATAAGAGTACATCTCTTATGAGTTCGTCCCTGCTTCTCCAGCAGTGTCCTGCATGTCTGGTTCGTCTAAATTGAATAGTTTTCATGATAGGAGGCAGGTGGCCGTACAGTTGGTGTCTTGTGGGGTGTTGCCACCAGGACTTGTTCAAGATTGCACGCAGCATTCTTGTGTAATTGCCGTCTAGCTTCTTCTCCAGCCGTTTTGTTAGCGTCCATGTAGTGCACCCGTATAGCAGTATCAATGTGACTGCTGCCTGGAAGAAACTGCATTTCATTTTATCGGTTAGGTCTGATTTCCATATAATCGATAGCCTATTGATAGCTGTCCATGCTTTCGTTAAGTTAGCCAACCATAGTTGAGGGTGACCCAAAGGCTCCTTTTTCAATAGCTGCTACACCAAGATGTTGGAGAACTCTGATCTCCTGGACCATTGGCAAACTCTCTAACCATCATCCCAGTCATTTGTACGTATGTGTTTGTACAAAAGTCTTACAAAACTTGTCAATTTATTCTATATAAGTAAAGTAGAGTTGTCCCCCTTTAGTCGAGGGTGATTCGAAGGCTCCCTTTTCCATAGCTACTACACCAAAGTGTAGGGGAGGGCGCTACTCCTTTCCCTGGATTGCTCCACTTTACCCTTGATCCGTACCTTATAATGCTGAGTGTTAAGCAAGGAGGCATCAGGTACCATTTTTAAAGTCTTTGGTATGATGCATCCTGGGATTGAACCCTGGTCTCCTGCACCATTGGCAAACACTCTACCCACTAGGCCAATGAGCCTATAGGGGGACACAATTGGTTTATTCGAGGTCCCACCGACAGTTTGGACAATAGAAAGCACACAATAGCACAACTGGATAGAGCAAGTTTTCTGGTTTGGATTTTCACCAGCTGTATGACTTGGTATGACTTGACCTGGGATTGAACCCAGGTTTCCCGAGCCATTGGCGAACACTGTAACTGCTTGGCCAATGTCCGGTAATTTGTCTATATAAGTATATATATGTGTGTGCGTGTGTGTGTGTGTGTGTGTGTATATATATATATATATATATATATATAAAGATAATTAAAAAAAGTGATTTTTTTTATTTATTTGCAGGAACTGCCTGTTGGTATTTAAAAAAGCTGCATGTATGTGTGTATTATATATGTATGAGGCTCATAAAAAAATGTTTTTATTTATTTATTTATTTGAAGGCATTGCTTGGCAGTATTTAAAAAATACGCTTATATGAGTGAGAGTGTGTGTGTGAGGGAGGGGTCATACCAAAAAAAAAAAAAATAGAGTAATCTTTTTTCATTTCTTTCTTTCTTTCTTTATTTATAGGCATTGCCAGGCGGTATTTGAAAAAGCCGCATTTCTGGATATCTTTTAATCCTACAGTTGCAGGTGTCACTTTACAGACCTGCACGCCAAAGTAAGTTTACTTTTTACTTAATGTCTTCAGTTTCATTTTGATTGACAAAGCTGAAAAGTGTGTACATACATAAAATGACTAAAATTACACCCTACTCTGTCAGTGAGGCCAGGAATTTGCTGACTGCATCCATTGTAGAAGGATGAGACTTTCTTAAAAAGAGTGCCCTGGGTATGACACTAAGCTGCATCCAGTTCTGGATGTTTAAGGAGTATTGGGTTATCCCCTTGCGGCTCTTAATTTCAATTTCACTCTGGCTCAATCAGCTGGGCTGAAAAATACACCAACTGCATCTCTATAGAAGGGTAAGACTCCCCCAATGAGTATCCTGGATATAACACTAAACAATCTGATGCAAAGGCTCCAGTAATGCTGGAGCTTTGGGGAATGTGGAGTACCCCTTCATTGCCAATGCTCCCTGGTTCACTCAAGCCCAGAATGGTAGCACCTGATAGGGTTCTATCTATGGATCAAATAGAACTAAACTGTTTACTTATGCTAAATGGAATTGTAAGAAATAGAACTGTTTTGACATTTAACTTTGTGTAAACAAAAAAATAAACTGTACTTATGCTAAACTGAATTGTTTGAAATAGAACTGTTTATATGTATAAAAATGGATTTGGTATTAAATAACCTACAATGGTTGATATGGTTGATATGCCATTAAACCAAAACAAACCAATTTTACTCTGACTTGGAGTGGGTCACATTTATGGGTTAAATAAATCTATTTAAGGTGATGATGTGAGTTTAAAATGGTTTATGTAGGTATATTTTTATACAGTATATTGTGAAACAGATTTCAGCATAAAATAACCCAACTAGGGTTGACATCTCATTAAAACAAACCAACTAAAATTATGTATTTTTATCATTAAGGCTTTTTGGATTATTGTCTTCATCTTTATTGTTATTTCCACAATGTTTTGGCCGATATGTCCTCCGGCCTTCTACAGGTGTTTGTCAAACTCGGGAACTTTCACAGAACTTCGAACTACGTCCTATATTGAAGGTTTACTGGAGGTTGCAGGTTCAATCCTGACTGTAGGCGAGTAACAATACAGGAATACTTAACACTTGTACCTGGTTATGGCTAACGGAATCAGAACAGGTGACCCCCATGGATTCAATAAAGGACATACGTTCGAAGTTCCGGGAAAGTTCCCAAGTTCAACAAACACCTGAAGAAGGCCAGAAGACATATTGGTGAAAACGTCGTGGAAATAGCAATAAAGATGACAACAATAGTACGAAAACCCTTAATGATAAAAATCATCAAGCTTCGTCTCAGAAATTTAGACAACTAAAATTATATCATAAACTTATCCTTACTTTTGGTTACATCATTTATAAAACACTGTTACCATGACAACAATGTAGACAATTTCACTTTTCCAGAATTCTTCCACTCATTATCTGATGAAATTCGTAAATGAGTGAAACATTATATTAAGTAAATAAATAAATAAATAAATGCATCCCAAAATTTTGTTTTTTAGTTATATGTCTTGAATTCTGTCCGACATTTTATCCAATATAGTAATTCAGATATGTTGACCATTACCGTCGACTCAAGTACAGCCATCAGATGAAATCAATTTGTAAAAGAATAATTGACAGTGCCAGGAACAGAATAGGCTTTTTAAGCCAACAAGATTTTTAAAATCTCTTGCACAAATTTGGCATACAAAAGATTTAGTCTTATGGAAACTCTGGTTAATATACAATTTTTTAATGTATTTTTAACTAAGTTCCTTCTCCTCACTGACTCGTATTTTTTCTACAGATCAGACAGGTGTTGTTTTGAAAAATAGTGTATATATATATATATATATCAACAGCAGAGGAAAAAAACCACCATTTAAAAATGTTGGATTATTCAAAGAGCTTGTATTTCAGCAAAGCAGAGCATTGTAAAAGCTAAAGCAATTTAAATTTCACCTTCTTATAGTTTCATGTTTGACTTTTCTTTTAATCCAAAAAAGAAGCAACATATTAAACTTCAAGTACTGGAATAAACCTAAGAAGGTGAGATTTGAATTGGTTTAATATATATATATATATATATATATATATATATATATATATACCAGCCCCTTTTCATGAGCAGGATGTGACGCAAGGTCAATTTTTATGTGAAGTTTTATTTCTCCTAGACTAGTTGCTAGACAAAAGTTAAAGAGCTCAGTCCTCCCTACTATACACCAATATCTAGAGGGAGAATAGTGGGATTCATATCTTTCCAAGAATATGTCATGTAAAATGCAAACAGCCTTGTCCAGGATTTTGAACTTGGGTCAGAATGTCCATTTCCTACAATGGTAACCACTATACCAGGAATACCCCCATATATATATATATATATATATATAGATGAAGAAAGTAGGAAAAACAAAATAATCCAAATTTAATGAATTTATAATTTCTTTTAAATAGCCTGTTCGGAGGCAAAAGCTGCTTGGTAGCTCTAGGAGTGGCAGTACCGCCTTGAGCTACCGAAACTGTGTTATCACCCATAGTTGGTGGCTGATGAGGGGGCAGAGTATCGCATGTGCTTTCACATGTTGTATGACGAAATATATATATATATATATATATATATATATATGAACAAAGTGGAAAAAACAAAATAATTCAAATTTAATGAATCTATAATGAAAGTCAATGTTAAACATTTCAGTTTTAATAACCTTCTTCAGGACTTTAAAATCATGAAAAATGTTGTTTAAACAGCAATGGATGTTTGTTAAAAAGTTTATTAAAACCAAAATGTTTAACATTGACTTTCATAATAAATTCATCAAATTTGGATTATTTTGTTTTTTTCTACTTTCTTCATATTGCTGGATTTAATATATATATATATATATATATATATATATATATATATATATTATTACGTTTTATTGTATTAATTTAGAGGGCTATTACAATGCAAAATAAAAATTATTTGAGTCTAATTAATTTCAAAATGAAAACTTCATCGTCAGAGACTTTTTAAAAAATAAACACAGTGTTGGATGTTCAAATTTTTTGGGGGACATTATATATTACTATATATATATATATACACACACACACAATTTACCTGTCGAAAGTATTTGGTCATCCTCAGAAATTTCTCATCCTAAAAGTGTTATCTTTAATGAAACAAGTTAAGCACCACAATGTTCTTACTTACTATACTAAATAAAATCTTCTGAGCCACATTAGATACAAATCAAAGCACAAAAACTTCTTAAACTTTTGATTCATCAAAATGTTCCTTTTTGGATGATCAAGCAAGCAATAACAAGGAATAAATTGATTGTTTGTCACAGAGTTTCTCTGATGAGACGTGACCAAAAATAAAAGGGTCTTTTTTTTAACTCACTGAAAAACTATTCTAAAATTTTGCACATACCATAGGATTTTCATATATATATATATATATATATATATATATATTGTTTATATGAGTTTGTTTAAGAGCCAAAGAATTTTCCTTTCATATATATTCTTTGTTGAAAAACTACTAAAACTGCTTTTCATTGTTTGAAACTGATTTTTAGACACTTTAGTATGACTGTTGCACTTGCATAAATCTGTTTTTAGCTAAAAACATTTCATTCTGAAAATATCATTACAGTTTTCATATCTTCATAAATCAACACTGATTTATACAGTTTTCATATCTTATATCTTATATATTTATACAGTTTTCATATCTTCATAAATCAACACTGATTTATACAGTTTTCATATCTTATATCTTATATATTTATACAGTTTTCATATCTTCATAAATCAACACTGATTTATACAGTTTTTATATCTTATATATTTATACAGTTTTCATATCTTCATAAATCAACACTGATTTATACAGTTTTCATATCTTATATCTTATATATTTATACAGTTTTCATATCTTCATAAATCAACACTGATTTATCTAGTCAAGTTAATTTGTGAAAGATTTGATTTTACATAAAGAATGAAAATAGCCTTTTTTTTTTAGGTGGGTAGATTGTTCTAGAGTCATGCTGATTCTAATTTGCTTTTAAATCACTCAAAATTACATTCACTCATTGTTGGAAAAGATAAAGATCATTTTCTTGTTGATTGACCAAAAATTATGTTTACTGTGCCAAAAAAAAAAAAAACCATTGTGAATGATTTTTCCAATCCTGTTTATGTGAACAAATACAAAAAAGTTTTTTTAAGTTGTTGGGTATATTCAATCATATTTTTCAAAAACTTTCATGTAAATGAACTCATTTGTTTATCTAGATGTCTAGCAGTTTTAAAGTGTAGACATCATCATTTATTATATTCATGCTAAGCCCAGTCCCTGTCAGTTGGGGCTGTAGAATACACTGACTGCATCTCTGCAGAGAGGTAAGACCCTCTCCACCCAATGAGTGTCCTGGATATAACATTAAACAATCTGATTGTGAGGCTCCAGTAATCTCTGAGATTTGGGAAATGTAGAGTACCCCTTCAGTGGCATTACCCCTACGTCCACTCTGGCATAGAGTGGAAGCACTTGGTGGGGTCCTATCTAGGAGCCAAACAGAACTGTTTAGTGCAAACAAATGACTTATGCTAAATTTGTTTGAAATAGAACTGTTTGATCATTTAACTGTGTGTAAACAAATTACTGATGTTTAATTGAATTGTTAGTGATACATAATAATACTTGGAATTATTCAACTTTATTGACAAATGCTAAATTAGATTGTTAGAAACAGAATGGTTTGATCCTTTAACTGTGTGTATCTACAAAATGTGTTTATAAATCATATACATTTAATATATATGTAAAAATAGGATTTGGTGCTAAATAGCCAGCAATGATGATATACCATAAAACCCAACCCAACCAAATCATATATATTTAATATATATGTATAAATAGGATTTGACATTAAATAACCTACAATGGTTGATATGCCATAAAATCCAACCAAATCAAATCATATATATTTAATATATATGTATAAATAGGATTTGACATTAAATAACCTACAATGGTTGATATGCCATAAAACCCAACCAAATCAAATCTTATATATTTGATATATATGTATAAATAGGATTTGACATTAAATAACCTACAATGGTTGATATACCATAATACCCAACCAAACCAAATCAAATCATATATATTTAATATATATGTATAAAGAGGATTTGGCATTAAATAACCTACAATGGTTCATATGCAATAAAACCCAATGAAACCAAATCATATATATTTAATATATATGTATAAATAGGATTTGGCATTAAATAACCTACAATGGTTGATATGCAATAAAACCCAACCCAACCAAATTATATATATTTGATATATATGTATAAAGAGGATTTGGCATTAAATAACCTACAATGGTTGATATGCAATAAAACCCAACCAAACCAAATTATATATATTTAATATATATGTATAAAGAGGATTTGGCATTAAATAACCTACAATGGTTGATATGCAATAAAACCCAACCAAACCAAATTATATATATTTGATATATATGTATAAAGAGGATTTGGCATTAAATAACCTACAATGATTGATATGCCATAAAACCCATATTGATGCTCTGCATATTTTCTTTAACACTTGAACAATATATAAAAGTGAGCGAGTCTGAATGTTTATATCTTTTGATTAGACCTTGTATATTTATCAACCCCTCCCCCATGAACAGGATGTTATACAAGATCAACTTTTAAGCAGAGTTTAATAGGTTTGAGTATAGAGTTTTTCTTCTCCTAGACCAGTTGCCATACCAAGGTTGAAGTGCTCAGTCTGCCCTACTATTTACTCAGAGAATTGTTTAATGAATACCTTTCCAAGGGTATTAGAACTATGTGAAATATAAACAGCTTCATCCAGGATTTGAACTCTGGATGCTGTGTCCATTTCCTACGATGGTAACCATAACAACGCAAATATCTCCACACCTTGTATACATATTTCATTTTAACATTAAAAAAATTTATATAGCTCACTGATACTGAACTTTGATACTTATTCATTTAGTCTCTTTATTAAATGGCAAATCAACCTTCTCGAGTTATTTAATGCCAAAGCCATCTTTGTAGAAGTACTGTTGTAGTATTAGTTTAACCATAGCTGGGGGCGGGCGGATAAGGGGGTTTATACTCTTTCCAAGGGGTATTAGTCTGAAAGTGAAGATAATAGCGCAACTGGAGTTTGAACTCATTTACTATAAGGTTGCAATCGTACACATAAACCACTACACCATGGGGACTACCAATACTTTTTGATCACACTTCATATGTATGTAATTTTATAATAGATAGATAGATAGATTGATGGATATTAATGAACTGAGTGAGATAGATTGACAGATAGATATTAAAAGTTAAATAAACAGATACGAGAATGGAGATTGATTGATAATGAAGAGACTGAGATAGATAGATAGATAGATAGATATGAACAGAATGAGATAGATAGATAGATAGATATGAAGAGACTGAGATAGATAGATAGATAGATATGAACAGACTGAGATAGATAGATATGAACAGACTGAGATAGATAGATTGATAGATATGAACAAATCGAGATAGATAGATAGATAGATAGATAGATAGATAGATATGAACAGACTAGATAGATAGATAGATATGAACAGACTGAGATAGATAGATAGATATGAACAGACTAGACAGATAGATAGATATGAAGAGACTGAGATAGATAGATAGATAGATAGATATGAACAGACTGAGATAGATAGATAGATAGATATGAACAGACTGAGATAGATAGATTGATAGATATGAACAAATCGAGATAGATAGATAGATAGATAGATAGATATGAACAGACTAGATAGATAGATAGATAGATAGATAGATATGAACAGACTGAGATAGATAGATAGATAGATAGATAGATAGATAGATAGATATGAACAGACTGAGATAGATAGATAGATAGATAGATAGATAGATAGATATGAACAGACTAGATAGATAGATAGATAGATAGATAGATAGATATGAACAGACTAGACAGATAGATAGATATGAACAGACTGAGATAGATAGATAGATAGATAGATAGATAGATAGATAGATATGAACAGACTGAGATAGATAGATAGATAGATAGATAGATAGATAGATATGAACAGACTAGATAGATAGATAGATAGATAGATAGATAGATATGAACAGACTAGACAGATAGATAGATATGAACAGACTGAGATAGATAGATAGATAGATAGATAGATAGATAGATATGAACAGACTGAGATAGATAGATAGATAGATAGATAGATAGATAGATATGAACAGACTAGATAGATAGATAGATAGATAGATAGATAGATATGAACAGACTAGACAGATAGATAGATATGAACAGACTGAGATAGATAGATAGATAGATAGATAGATAGATAGATAGATAGATAATGTGGACTGAGAAAGATACAAAGTCAGAAATAGATAAAAGGATATGGTTAGTCCAAATATTTGTGTGTGTGTGTGTGTGTGTGTGATAGATAGATAAATATTAATGAACTGAGTGAGATAGATTGTCAGATAGATATTAAAAGTTAAATAAACAGATACGTGACTGGAGATAGATAGATAGATAGATAGATAGAAGTGGCACACAATAAGTTTCCAGCCTTTTTTCGTATGGGCAATTTTTTTGATAGTACACACATAAAACTCTAGTCCCCTTCCAAGTAATCTCCTCCGGCTGAAATGCACTTATTGTACCGTTCCAACAACTTCTGGAAGGCCCCATGGAAGTCCTCTTGTGTGAGCGTGTCAATGACCTTCATCACAGCCTCTTTCATCTCCTCAATTGTCTCATAATGACAGCCTCTGAGCTTAGGGAATAAGCAAAAGTCACAGGGAGCAAGATCTGGACTATAGGGAGGGTGAGGAGCTGTCTTGATGCCCATCTTGGTCAAATAGTCTGTGACAAGGATGGAGTTGTGGGACTGGTGCATTGTCCTGGTGGAAATGCCACTGACCCAATATGAAGAGTGCTGGCCTCTTCCGAAGGAATCTCTTTCTGAACTCCCTTAAAACCTCAACATAGTAACCCTAATCATATTTACCAACCCCTCCGCTCGGGGAAGATAAGACACAAGGTCAATTTTTAAGTGGAGTTTAACAGGTTTCAATTCAGAGTTTTCCTTCTTCTAGACTAGTTGCCTCACCAAGGCTGAAGAACCCAGTCTGCCCTACTATTTACCTATAGCTGGAGGGAGAATATTTGGATTCATACATAGTAACCCTAACCGTTTGGCCAATCAACTCTGGTGTATTGACTTCCTTACTCCTCCCACACCTCTCATCATCCCTCATAGACTCCCTGCCTTCCTTGAATCTCTTATGCCACTCAAAAACTGATGCTCAATTCATGCAAGATGCTCCAAAAGCAGTCCGAAGCATTCCATACGTTTCTGTGGCATTTTTTCCAAGTTTAAAACAATTTTATTGCATATCGTTCTTCTAAAGTGTCCTCATGTCCAGATTGCATTTTTGAAATTCACCAGCTTTGACAATCAGGCTTTAGTAGGGTGTATTCCAATTGTTACTGTAGCTGTTCATTTGAACCTGAAATCATAAAAATTAGTCAATCATCTCATAAGATGTATAGCAATAACATACTGAATTTTCAAGAGTCTACAATTTTAAATACCTGTACAAAAAAATCTAGAATCTTATTGAATGCACCACATATGTAATTCTAAGATAGATAGATAAACATTAATGAACTGAGTGAGACAGATTGACAGATATTAAAAGTGAAATAAAAAGATACATAAATGGAGATTGATTGATAGATAATGAAGAGACTGAGATAGATAGATAGATAAATAGATAGATATAGAAATAGTCTTAAATATATAGACTGATATATTTGAATTGACATCCGCTGTACATACTCCAGCAGATCATGATTTTTCAACCAATTTTTTTTTCAAGAATCAACGACTTGAGAGCCTCTTTTAAGGGTTACATAAGTGTGTGTGTCAGTCACACCTAAAGTCAAGTTGTTGCTGTTCATTCAAAATTTTTCCTCCTTGTCAACTTCCTTTCTTTTTTTCGATATCATTTCCATTGTCTGCCGATGCTATTAAAGTGCAAATGAGGTTTGTCAAAGCAAATATCAGATTGATTCTTCTTGTTTCTCAAAGATAGAATTGATTTTTTTTTTTCTTTATTATTTAAAAAAAAACAACAGAAAACTGCAATTCTGACAGGAATAGTTTTTTTTGGTTTGTTTTTTTTTACCTTCCCCCCACAACTGTCAACAATATTGGTGCTATTTTCAAGTTTGCAGACAACAAATGGAAAAAAGAAAAAAAGAAAGTTCTTTCAATGTAGACGAGTTATGAAAGATTCTCACTGATAACTGGATAAGGTTTTACTTGTTAAATTTCAGTAGAGTCTTTAAATTACACTAATCTGTCCGTCTGTCTGTCACTTTTATTCTCTTTCTCTCTGTTGAGTCTAGTCTGTTCACATCTATTAATTTCAGTTTATTCATATCAATCTCAGTCTGCACATAACTATATATCTATCAAAGCCTGCTCTTATCTATCTATCTATCTATCTACCATGGTCTGCTCATATCTATCTATCTATCATGGTCTGCTCATATCTATCTATCTATCTATCATGGTCTGCTCATATCTATCTATCTATCTATCTATCATGGTCGGCTCATATCTATCTATCTATCTATCTATCATGGTCGGCTCATATCTATCTATCTATCTATCTATCATGGTCGGCTCATATCTATCTATCTATCATGGTCGGCTCATATCTATCTATCTATCTATCTATCATGGTCGGCTCATATCTATCTATCTATCTATCTATCATGGTCTGCTCATATCTATCTATCTACCTATCTCAGTCTGTTCATATCTATCTATCTATCTATCTACCTACCATGGTCTGCTCATATCTATCTATCTATCTATCTATCTATCTATCTATCATGGTCTGCTCATATCTATCTATCTATCTATCTATCATGGTCTGCTCATATCTATCTATCTATCTATCTATCTATCTATGTATCTATCTATCATGGTCTGCTCATATCTATCTATCTATCTATCTATCTATCATGGTTGGCTCATATCTATCTATCTATCTATCTATCATGGTCTGCTCATATCTATCTATCTATCTATCATGGTCGGCTCATATCTATCTATCTATCTATCTATCATGGTCGGCTCATATCTATCTATCTATCTATCATGGTCGGCTCATATTTATCTATCTATCTATCATGGTCGGCTCATATCTATCTATCTATCTATCTATCTATCATGGTTGGCTCATATCTATCTATCTATCTATCTATCTATCATGGTTGGCTCATATCTATCTATCTATCATGGTCTGCTCATATCTATCTATCTATCTATCATGGTCGGCTCATATCTATCTATCTATCTATCTATCTATCTATCATGGTCGGCTCATATCTATCTATCTATCTATCTATCATGGTCGGCTCATATCTATCTATCTATCTATCATGGTCGGCTCATATCTATCTATCTATCTATCTATCATGGTCTGCTCATATCTATCTATCTATCTATCATGGTCTGCTCATATCTATCTATCTATCTATCTATCTATCTATCTATCTCAGTCTGTTCATATCTATCTATCTATCTATCATGGTCTGCTCATATCTATCTATCTATCTATCTATCTATCATGGTTGGCTCATATCTATCTATCTATCTATCATGGTCTGCTCATATCTATCTATCTATCATGGTCTGCTCATATCTATCTATCTATCTATCATGGTCGGCTCATATCTATCTATCTATCTATCATGGTCGGCTCATATCTATCTATCTATCTATCTATCATGGTCGGCTCATATCTATCTATCTATCTATCTATCTATCATGGTCGGCTCATATCTATCTATCTATCTATCTATCTATCATGGTCGGCTCATATCTATCTATCTATCTATCTATCATGGTCTGCTCATATCTATCTATCTGTCATGGTCTGCTCATATCTATCTATCTATCTATCTATCTATCTATCTCAGTCTGTTCATATCTATCTATCTATCTATCTACCATGGTCTGCTCATA
>OY757943.1:4979999-5034999 GCA_963585895.1 Sepioteuthis lessoniana
TTTTTTTTTCAGAATTTTTTCTATAAATCTAAGCAAAAATTCTTCCAATCTCATGAAAATATTTCTTTTTAGGCTATTCAAAATGGCAGTAAATGAAACAGAGTGTCTAGGTTTGATTAGAGGTCTATCATCAAATTTTTAGTGGCTGAGAAGTGCAAACAAAGTGAAATTTACAGAAGAATGATGTATATGAAGAAGCCAGTTTTAGTCAAAAATCTTAATAAATGGTCTAAACTTAAGTTTGCTACTATGAGCCTGAGTGGAAAAGACAGTTCATTATGTGGAAACATACTGACTCTCCAGTAAGGGTTTGTTTGGTTTGTTGGGTTTTATGGCATATCAACATTTGTAGGTTATTTAACGCCAAATCCATTTTTATGTAAATAATCTGTTCCACTGAAAACAATTCTGTTTAGCATAAGTACACAGTTTAATAGTCAAAAACATTTCTATTCCAAACTATTTAACTAGTTATATGTAACAATTCAGTTAAGTGTAAATACAGTTTTAATGTCGAAAAACAGTTCAATTTCAAATAATTCAGTTAAACATAAGCACGCAGTTGAAAAGTAAGTACGGTTTGTCAAAAACATTTCTATTTCAAGCTATTCAGTTTACTCAAACAATTCATTTTAGCATAAGTATGCAGTTAGTTCTATTTAACCCATAGATAGGGCCCTATCAAGTGCTACCACTCCGGGCCAGAGTGGAACTTGGAGTGATGGCAATGAAAGGGTACTCTGCATTCCCCAAAGCTCCAGCACTGCTGGAACCTCACCATCAGATTGTTTAGTGTCAAATCCAGGACACTCATTAAGGGGGGGGGTCTAACTCCTCTTCAGAGAAGCAGTCAATGTATTCTACAGCCCCAGCCGACTGGGCAATCTCCAGTAAAGAAAAAGTTCTGGGTGAAGCAGTCTGTAAAGAAGGTCATGCTGGCATTGTTCTGGGACATGAAAGAGCTCATTACTATTGATTTCCTTGAAAAACAGAACTTCCTACGGCTACCTACTTAGCAAAATTCAACTTATTCATTGAACGAATCTTGTATTTTAGATTGGGTCTAACTTGACTTTAAGCAGATGAATATATTACCCAGTTGGGTGGGGCTGTAGAATACACCGACTGCTTTTCTGCAGAGGGGTAAGACCTCCACAATGAGTGACCTGGATATAACACTAAACAATCTGATGCAAAGGCTCCAGTAATGCTGGAGGTTTAGGGAATGTGGAGTACCCTTTCATAGCCATTGCTCCCAGGTCCATTCTAACCCAGAGTGGTAGCAACTGATAGGGTCATATCTATAGGTCAAATAGAATGAAACTGTAATTATGCTAAACTGAATTGGTTGAAATAAGACTGTTTTCACATTTAAACTGCATACTTATGCTAAACTGAATTGTCAGAAATAGAATAGATTTTGTATGCTAAGCTGAATTGTTTGAAGTAGATCAGTTTTTGACATTGAAACTGTGCTTGCACTAAACTAAATTGTTTGAAACAGAAATGTTTTGACATTTAATTATGTGTAAACAAAAAATATACTTATACTAAACTGAATTATTGAATTAGAACTGTTTGACTAAACTGAATACCTTGAAATAGAAATGTTTTTTACAATCAAACTGTATACTTATGCTAAACTGAATTGTTTGAAATAGGACTGTTTATTTGTATAAAAATGGATTTGGCATTAAATAACCTACAAAAGTTGATATGCCATAAAACCCAAACAAACAGATGAATATATATTATAAATAAAAATGAAATACACTCTAATGATTGACAGATTGTTACAAATGTAGAGTAATGAATTAAAATTATGACTCATATTGACACGTGCCTAACGAAGTCATGGACAGCTATCGATAGGCTCTCGATCATATGGAAATCAAACCTGACCGATAAAATGAAACGCAGTTTCTTCCAGGTAGCTGTTGTATCGATACTGCTACATGGATGCTAACTAAACGGCTGGAGAATAAACTAGACAGCAATTACACAAGAATGTTGAGAGCAATATTGAACAAGTCCTGGCGACAACACCCCACAAGACACCAACTATACGGCCACTTGCCTCCCATCATGAAAACTATACAAATTAGACGAAACAGACACGCAGGACACTGCTGGAGAAGCAAGGACGAGCTCATAAGTGATGTACTCCTATGGACCCCCACATATGGCCAAGCAAAAGCAGGACGACCAGCTCGAACTTACATACAGCAGCTATGTGAGGACACAGGATGTAACCCTGAAGACCTGCTAGAGGCGATGAATAATAGGGAGAAGTGACGAGAGAGGGTCAGGAATATACATGCTGGCGGCACGACATGATGATGATGATGATAAAATATGAAGTTCTATTCTCAAAGAAATCAAAAAAAATAAATCAGATAACAACTTTATCAATGTGTAAACGAAACAGGAATGAATACAAAGCAGATAAGAAATGTGTAAAATAGAAAAAAAAAATCATTGTCCATTTTACCTACTTTGGTTATATTTGATCAAGCAGATAGTAGCAGAGAGAAAAGTAAGAAAAACACAAAACTTGCAATTTCTATATTTGACTCTGCTGAGTTCCTTCGGAAAAGAAATTGGCGGATTAAAGCTTCCTTTTGAGATAAGCACTTAATCTTAAAGATTTATTTTTGACTACGGCTTATGAATCATCTATCGTGAAGCATTTCTAAACTTTATTTTGGTGTCTTAGATTTCTCATAACTTCACACATTTATACTTTCTTTGTTTAATGTTGACCTGGAAAGTCAGTCTTGCATTGTCAATATAGGATGATGCAGGAGACAAGTAGCCGGGTTGAGGAATCTGGGAAAATTCATTGCTCTAGACAATCTTCAGAACTGGAGCCACATCACTAGATGCATTTTAGTATCATACCAAGAACACGTCTTTTGTGGTGAAATGGATCTTACTCCTCTGTAGAAGATACAGTCAGCATATTCTAAGGCCCACCAAGGGGGCAAATACTGTATATTATGACTGGTCTAATCGTTAGAGTGTTCGCCAATGGCCTTGGAGACTGGAGTTTGATCCCAGGTTGAGTCATACCAAAGACTTTAAAAATGGTACTTGATACCTCCTTGCTTAACACTCTGCATTATATTTGTAGGTTGAATAAAAGACAAATGTGTCAGATCATTTTGCCTGACCCTGTATGTATCAAGAGTAAAGTGGAGCCATCCAGAGGAAGGAGTAGTGCCCTCAACTACACTCCGCTGTAGTAGCTATTGAAAAGAGAGCTTTTGAGTCAGCTTTGACTCTAGTCGCCAACTTTACTTTATACATATATATATATATATATATTTATAGTTTGGTTGAGTTCGGTTTGGTTTTATGGCATATCAACTATTGTAGGTGATCTAATGCCAAATCCATTTTTATACATATAAACAGTTCTATTTCAAACAATTCAGTTTAGTATAAGTACACAATTTAAATGTCAAAAACATTTCTATTTTAAACTATTTAGTTTAGTCAACAAAGTTAAATGGTTTCAAGTATTGCGATGTATCACCAACAGTTCAATTAAACATCAGTCATTCATTTACACAGTTAAATATTGGGGGTGTCCTCGTGGTGTAATGGTTAAAGCGGTGGACTACAGAATCGTAGTACGCGAGTTCGTATTCCAGTCGCACTATTACATTCACTTTCGGGCAAATACCCTTGGGAAAGATATGAACCCCTGGGTTAAATAGCACCACTACTGTTCTTCTAGAAGAATGGCTTTGGCATTAAATAACCTAAAAAGAGTTGATATGCCATTAAACAAAGAAACAAACAGGGTTAAATATCAAAACAGTTCTATTTCAAACAATTCAGTTTAGCATTAGCACACAGTTTAGTTCTATTTGACCCACAGATAGGACCCTATCAGGTGCTACCACTCTGGGCCAGAGTAGACCTGGGAGTAATGGCAATAAAAAGGTACTCTGCAGTCCACAAAGCTCCAACATTCCTGGAGCCTCAGCATCAGATTGCTTACTGCTATATCCAGGACACTCATATTCTATGACCCCAGCCGACTCAACCAATATATATGGGAAAAATTGGAAATAAATCTGACAGTATGAAAATGTATAGAGATGAAAAAATAACAAGGTTTTCCGAGGATGATTTTATTTGAAGAATATTTGCCACCATTAAATGTTTTGGTTTTTTAGGCCTTTATCAGGGCATGCAAGTCACAAAAAAACCCCAAAAAACTGAAATGGTTAATGTTGGCAAATATTTCTACAAATAAAATCATCTTCTGCAGACCATGTAGTTCTTTTCATCTCGATATATATATATATATATATATATATATATATACATACATAAAGTAAAAAAAAAGTAAAGCTGGCGACCATAGTCGAGGGTGACCCGAAGGCTCCCTTTTTGATAGCTACTACACCAAGGTGTAGGGGAGGGCGCTACTCCTTTCCCTGGATGGCTCCACTTTACCCTTGATCCTTACCTTATAATGCTGAGTGTTAAGCAAGGAGACATCAAGTACCATTTTTAAAGTTTTTGGTATGACTCGACCTGAGATTGAACGCAGGTCTCCCGGGCCATTGGCGAACACTCTAACCGCTAGGCCAATGTCCGGTATATATATATACATACTGGACACTGACTTGTCTTGACATTATCTACACATAATCAGTAGTGTTTTCATTTGAATTTAAATTTTTTAATCCTTCAATTAAAAAAATTTAAAGATTCTATCAACCAGGCCATTGGCTTAATGAATAGGGAGTTCGCCAATACCCAAGGAAATCTGGGTTCAGTCCCAGATCGAGTCATACTAAAGACTCAAAAAATGGTACTTGGCGCCGCCTTGCTTAGCACTCAGCATAAGGTAAGGATCAAGGGTAAAGTGGAGTAATCTAGGGAATGGAGTAGCATCCTTCCCTACACCTTGGTGTAGTAGCTCTTGAAAAGGGAGCCTTAAGGTCGCCAACTTGACTTTACTTATCCTAAAGTAAGGATCAAGGGTAAAGTGGAGTAATCTAGGGAATGGAGTAGCATCCTTCCCTACACCTTGGTGTAGTAGCTCTTGAAAAGGGAGCCTTAAGGTCGCCAACTTGACTTTACTTATCCTAAAGTAAGGATCAAGGGTAAAGTGGAGTAATCTAGGGAATGGAGTAGCATCCTTCCCTACACCTTGGTGTAGTAGCTCTTGAAAAGGGAGCCTTAAGGTCGCCAACTTGACTTTACTTATCCTAAAGTAAGGATCAAGGGTAAAGTGGAGTAATCTAGGGAATGGAGTAGCATCCTTCCCTACACCTTGGTGTAGTAGCTCTTGAAAAGGGAGCCTTAAGGTCGCCAACTTGACTTTACTTATCCTAAAGTAAGGATCAAGGGTAAAGTGGAGTAATCTAGGGAATGGAGTAGCATCCTTCCCTACACCTTGGTGTAGTAGCTCTTGAAAAGGGAGCCTTAAGGTCGCCAACTTGACTTTACTTATCCTAAAGTAAGGATCAAGGGTAAAGTGGAGTAATCTAGGGAATGGAGTAGCATCCTTCCCTACACCTTGGTGTAGTAGCTCTTGAAAAGGGAGCCTTAAGGTCGCCAACTTGACTTTACTTATCCTATTACTATTTGATCACCCCTTGAGTACATTGACTTATATGCCAAGTCAATGTAGACATATATCATCATCATCATCATATCGCGCTGGTAGCACGGATATCCCTGACCCTCTCTCACCACTCCTCCCTATCGTTCATCGCCCTAGGTAGGTCTTCAGGACAACATCCCGTATCCTCACATAGCTGCTGAATGTATGTTCAAGCTGGTCGTCCTGCTTTTGCACGGCCATGTGTGGGGGTCCATAGGAGTACATCTCTTATGAGTTCGTCCCTGCTTGCTGTTTCATTAGACAAATTTTGTCTGTATAATTTATTTAAGATCCTTTCAAGTTTTCTGATAAGTGTCTTAGTTTCAGGTTGGAATTGGTAGATAAATTTTCCAAAATCAGGGGTTGCTTGCTAAAACTAGCTCAATGGTCTAGTGGGTAGAGTGTTCGCCAATGGTTCGAGAGACCTGGGTTCAATCCTAGGTTGCGTCATACCAAAGACTTTGATACCTCCTTGCTTAACACTCAGCAATATAAGGTATGTATCAGAGGTAAAGTGGGGCAATCCAGGGAAAGTAGTAGCACCCTCTCCTACACCTCAGTGTTGTAGCTATTGAAAAGGGAGCCATCTGGTCACCCTTGACTACAGTTGCCAACTTTTACTTTATACCACAACAAAAATATGGGAACGTAGAGTTGGATAAAACAAAATAACTGATGTATTTAAAAATAGAACGCTATTTAAAAATACAAACACACCTTACACAAAGAAGCAACCCCTGATGATGGCCTATGAAGGGTCTGAAAACACTCAGGATAATCTTGGGAAATTCATCTACCAATTCCATCCTGAAACTAAGACACTTATCAGAAAACTTGAAAGGATCTTAAATAAATTCTACTGACAATAATTTGTCTTTATTATTTAATGAAACATGCTTAAATGAACGACCGCTGCCTCACTACACACACACACATATATATATATATATATATATATATATGAATATATATATATATATATATATATGAATGAATATATAAATATATATGCTAAAATGAATGACCGCTGCCTAACTACACACACACACACACACATATATATATGTATATGAATATATATATATATGTATGTATATGAATATATATATATGCTTAAATGAACGACCACTTCCTAACTACACACACACACACACACACACACACACACACATATATATATATATGCTTAAATTAACGACCACAGATTGACTATTCATGTGTAGATATGATGAAGCCAGCAAAATGGAACATCCTAAATGTTATGGACAAAGAATATCAAGAATATGAAGAAGAGGTTCAACTGTACAAATAATTTCTGGTTTGACAAATATTGCAGCAAACAAGTAAACATTTTTAAGTCTGAAAAAATCTCTCTAAAACTAAGGGTCAACTTATGCAGCAGGGCTAAAATCCACACCTTTATCACTGAGTGGTCAATCAGTGGAACAATAGTCTTAACAATCAATATGCACCACATACCATAACTCCAGATGTCTGCCAAAAATATTCACAACTTCAACTCATTTTTGAGAAACATATTTAACAAATTAACACAGAGATTAAGATCAAATGATAAAACTGTAATCAAAATTAAATATTATATTGGGTGACCCAAAGGCTCTCTTTTCAATAGCTACTACACTAAGGTGTAGTGGAGGGTTCTACTCCTTTCCCTGAACCCAGTCTTCTGGATCACTGACAAACACTCTAACCATTATACCAATGAGCAGGTATAACCTACAGTAAGTTTGGACATTGTTCTATACAGCAGGCAAAGGTCTTTTTTTTTGAGTCTTTAATATAACTCGGCCTGGGATTGAACCCCTATCTCCCAGACCAGGTGGAGGTATAACCCAGAATTTTGAGCTGAAAATGTTGTGGTCAACTTATATGCCAGGTCAATTTGTACACTGCAATTTATACATTTGTTCATGATAATAAATGGGAGTGAAAAAAGAAGCCTCTTTCTTAATCTATGTGGGCAAAATATAAAATCAATTTTTCTTTTTTTTCTTTCTTTTTTATTGTTAAAGTTTTTACCAAAATCCTTCCCAGTTTTGTTGGCAAAATTTTGAATTAGTTTGATATCACTTTTCAGCAACCTAAAAAAAAACTTTGATCAACTAGAAAAAAAATATCTGCAGTAGTTTTCTGCTAATCTGCATCAAAATTGATTCTGGCTGAGTTAATCAAGTTAGATTATTAAAATTAATTGCATTTTGATTAAGTGGACTTTTAATTAAAATAATTATTTTTTTAATTTAGAATTTAAGAACTTGTTTTTAATATGACAATTTAGAATTTCTAAATCAAACATGAAATGTTTATTTTGGTATAAGTTTATTGCAATCATTCTTCCAGAAGTATTCTAATTTATCAGTACTTTTAATGAAAAGTATTATTATTATTTCCCACCAATTTTCACTGATGATCTTTCACTGGAGTTTGAGTGAAAGTAAATTTCTTCAAGCCTCCAGGACTCTTCGCAGTATTCTATCCAATCTTAACAATGTTGTTGTCTGAATGGTCTTGATTTTTCCTCTGATTTCCAATTCATCTGGTTTATTTTCCAATCTAGTTCAAGTGCCCCAAGTACAATTGGCATCACTGGCACACTCTTATTTCATAGCTTTTTTTTAGCTCTCTAGCAAGATCTTGAGTATTTCTATATCTTTAATTTAATTTTTATTGTTTTGGTTGTTCAGATGAATATGCTATAATATTTACAGGTACTGTAGATGAAAATAGATAGTAAAGGAAAATTCTTGGCACGTTTTTCTCATCACCTCAAACTGATGAATCTTCACTGAATGACAGCAAGTTTCCTCAGTTCTACAGAACTCTCCTAAGTATACTTGCCAGTTATAATAGTGCTGTGATCTGGATAGTTTTAATTCTTCCTCAAATCTCCAGTTCATCAAGCTTCTTTTTTAGGTTCTTGGGTACTGTTCCAAAGGCTCCAAATCCTAGGTCGCGTCATACCAAAGACTTTAAAAATGGTACTTGATACCTCAGCAATATAATGTATGTATCAAGGGTAAAGTAGAGCAATCCAGGGAATGGAGTAGTGTCCTCCTCTTCACTTTGGTGTAGTAGCTATTGAAAAGGGAGCCTTCTGGTCACCCTCGACTACGGTCGCCAACTTTACTTTATTTTTTACTCTATTAGTCATAATAATAATTAGTATTATTATTTTCATCTATTTCTTTATTATTTTATTCCTGGTGAGTTTTTCCCACCAGTTTTAACTGGTGATTTCTCATTGAAATCTGAGTGACAGCAAGTCTCTCTAGGACTCTTCTAAGTATTCTTACTGATTTTTACAGTGCTAAGGTCTGGATGGTTTTGATACTTCTTCTGATCTCCAATCCCCCCCCCCTATCTCATTTCCCGGCCTTTGGGAATTGTTCCAATTTATTATCATTACTTCATCTTTTTGTGAGTTTTTTTTACATCAGTGTTAGCTGGTGACCTTTCTCTGGAGTCTGAGTAACAGCAAGTCTCCTCAAGCCTCCAGGACTCTTCTCAGTATTCTAGCTGATCTCAACAATACAGTAGTCTGAATGGTTTTGTTTCTCCGGCAGATTTCCTAATCCTCCAGTTCCTTCTGTAAACTCTTGAAACCCATTCTGAATGCACCAACTACTATTGATATTACCTTGACTCTCATATGTTCAACAGCTTTTTTTATTATAATCATTATTATTATTATTTATGTATTTACCAACCTCCTCGCACGGGCAGGATGTGACACAAGGTCAATTTTTACAAGGAGTTTAACAGGTTTGCATTCAGAGTTTTCCTTCTCCTAGACTAGTTGCCTAATCAAGGCTAAAGAACACAGTTTACTACTATTTACCTATAGCTGGAGGGAAAATAATCGGATTCATACCTTTCCCAAGGGTATTAGTGTTATGTGAAATGCAATCAGCCTCGTCCAGGATTTGAACTCATATCGCCATGTCCATTTCCTATGACGATAACCATTACACCACGGGCATCTCATTATTATTATTTACTAAGCATAGCAAGGTTACAAGTACAGAGCACTTAGTGAGGATCAAATTCACTTCATAGTAAGTAACTGATTTGCAAGACAATTGTGGCATAATCAGAAAAGTTAAAAAGGTTGTTAGCTAACCCCAAAGGCAGAAAAAAATGACAATCACATATTTCTTTTAATATTCTTCACATCCTCAGTTCTTAGCCTTGAGATGAATTTTCATTTTAGGAAACTAGTAAAGGTTGCCAAAAATTTGGTAAAGAGTGCTGCTCCTGCATAATCTATTGTGAAAAAAATACTGAGACTGCTGATCAAAATCTATCAAGAAATAGCACAGACTCAATTAGACTTTGTCTAGACATCATCCCTTATTATATAAGTTGCTCAGCTATGCATGCTTTGTTTTGAATTGTAAAAATTCATTTTCACTGCTTTTTGATCACTGCTTTTCGATCACTGCCTTTTGATCACTGCTTTTCGATCACTGCTTTTCGATCACTGCTTTTCGATCACTGCTTTTCGATCACTGCTTTTCGATCACAGCTCATATATGTGTGTATGTATGTTAGCATATTTTCATTTTCTTTAATAGAGAGAGTCTCAACAAAGACATTACAGATAATCCTCTCTGTCTTTCTGCCTCTGTCATTCTCTTTCTTTGCCTTTCTCAGTCTCTCTCTCTCTCTCTCTTTTTTGTAGATATTCATGTATCTCTTACCATAATGAAAATAATGATTGATTTTTTTTTATCCTTACTAAAACAGCTGTTGGTATAACTAATTAAATATTTACCCTCTTCCCATAATTTTAAACCAATCAGAACCAAGGGACAAATTTAATCTCCTGATTGACATATGTAGATTGTTCCGGATAACTTGCAAATATTTTATACTAGCTGGAGTACCCTACATTACTTGGGGGTGGGGAGGAAGTAAAAAGCTAAAATATTCTAATGAAATAATTATGAAATATATTTTGGCAAAATTCTACAAATACAGAAATATGAATATAATATAAACATACAATAAAAAGAGTTTTGAATATGATTAACACTTCTGATTAATTTTTGGAAGTCTCCAGTGCAGTACTGTTGTGGACCAGTAAAAAGTCCAGAAGAAAGACACAAACTCGGGATTACGTGAAACAATTATATTGAATGAAAGAATAAATACAGCATAGGTAAAAGAGTGTTGAACGTCAGTCTGACTGCCAAAGTGTTAGGCTGGAGTTAACTTAACACCGAGATGAATATTCTCCCAGCATTCATTGTAAGAGGAAGAGTTCATTATAGTCCATAAGGTAGGTACTATAACAAGTACCCTCAAAACTTACCAGACCTAACTTTTTCTTATGTTATAAAGGAAAAATTGCTATTTAACATTAGTAATTCTATTTATCAAGGGTTCCTATCAAATATAAATAATTTGCACACAGCTGAATGACTTCAAATAACAAATAATGATAATTCTTAGTAAATAATTAAACAGTTCAATTCGAGTCATACATGCAATCCTAACAGGTATTACCAATTCAGGTCAGAGTGGACCTGGGAGTAATAGCAATGATAGGATACTCTGCATTTCCCAAAGCTCCTGATACAGTTTAGTGTTATGCCAAGGAAACATGTTGGAGGAGTCTTACCTCTCTGCAGTGATGCAGTTGGCATATTCTACAGCATCAGCTGACATTACTAGCAGGCTAACCTGAGGTTGTTGGGAATAAAAATGATAAAAGGCAAAATACTTAAATGAAATAATTCTGATATATATTTTAGCAATATGGTTTGGTTTGGTTTTATGGCATATCAACCACTGTAGGTTATTTAATGCCAAATCCTCTTTATACATACATATTAGATATATATGATTTGGTTGGCCAAATCCTCTTTATACATATATATTAAATCATTTGTAAACACATTTTATAGATGACATTTTTAAATGAGGCTGAGTTATTTTCATTGCACACAGATGAACGGTTTCAAGAAATTCCATCTAATACAGATAATTCTATTTACTATAAACCATTCATTTACAGACAGTGAAGTGGTTACAAGTATAGGTCTTTAACACGAATTATTCTATTTCAACACAATTCATTTATTTGCACACAGTCAAATGGGTCCGAGTATTGCTATGTATAACTAACAATTCAATAAAACATCAGTCATTTGTTAACTCACAGTAAAATTGTCAAACAGTTCTATTTCTAACAATTCAATCTAATGTAAGTCATTTGTTTGTACTCAGTTTAAATGTCAAACAATTCTATTTGACCCATAGATAGGACCCTATCAAGTGCTACCATTTCAGGTCAAAGTGTACCTGGGAGTAATGGCAACGAAAGGTTACTCCACATTCCCTAAATCTTCAAGGCTGGAGTCTTGCCATCAAATTGTTTAATATCATATCCAGGACACTTGCTGAGGGTGGGGGCCTCTGCAGAGATGTAGTCAGTGTATATAATAGTCCCAGCCAACTGGGCTCTAGCAATATAGATACAGAAATATGAATATGACACATATACACAACAAAGTTTAAAAGAAAAATTCAGATCTGTTTCTCAGAATCTCTAATACAATATCTCTAGTTCTTCCATCTTTTGAAAATATATGGAGCCCTATTTTAATATTTACTCCTCTGCGTTATTAGAGTATAGAATATACTCTCAGTAATCTCTGTAAAAGAGTTGAAAAAAATGAGTGTTCTAGGTATGACTTTAAACTAAATCTGATAGTGAGGCTCCAGTTCTGGAGATCTAGGGAGTATTGAATACCCCTTGATTGACATTACTCCCAGGTTCACTTTGAATTAAAGTGATAGTACCTGTTAGAGTCTCATCTATGGGTCAAACAGATCTTTTTTTAAAAATGGTTCCTATTCAGAGGGAATGCTTAATGCCCGATAACTTTAAATCACTTTTAATAATATTAGACATTTGACCTTTGACACGCCACATTAGTTAGGTGGATTTCAAAACAGGATGCACCTGTGTCTTCTGGTCAACAAAAAACAGCGGAAATGCCACAGGAATTGCATGAGTAGTATGCTGGAAGGAAAAGTAACCACAAGATGTGTGGGCATCCAAAAAATCTTTAATAACAGAAGATTTCAACCCTGGAGTCTGAACAGTAAATGAACTGGCAGAAGAGTGACGAGACATTATACTGCCGAGGGAACTGGTTATCAGTAACACAGCCTAGATTTGAGAGTTAGAGAAAAGTCTGAAATATACCAGACTCACTAAGTTGAAAATGAGGATGATCCCAAAAGAAAATAGGAGCACCTAGCAAAGGCCTCTGTAGTTGAATTGACATGAAAGAAGCATGAAGAAGAAACAAATATGAATAAAAGTTTTAAGTTGGCCCTGTGCCAGTTTTATGAAGGCTGAATGAAGAAGAAAGGTTCTCAGAAGATATTGTATCTCTCTCTCTCTCTGGTATAAATCTTAATGGTTCCCTGTCTATACTGACTCTCTCCTCATACAACTATTTTGCCAAATAATTTTGTACTTTTCATAATAATCAAAAAGAAGAGATTATATTTTTAAAAGTAAAAGATATTGTCATCTTTCCTTCTTGTGGTATGCAACATTAAGAATAGTTACTTGAAGGTATAATTATTCATGAAAGATCATTAGTGGTGAACTGAAATCATATAACTCTGTGCAAATGAATGACCATTATTAAATAGGTTTAGGTTTGGTTTGGTCTTATGGCATATCAACCATTGTTGGTTATTTAATGCTAAATCCATTTTTATACAAATAAACGGTTCAATTTCAAACAATTCTGTTTAGCATAAGTACACAGTTTAGTTCTATTTAACCCATAGATAGGACCTTATCAGGTGCTACCACTGTGGGGCAGAGTGGACCTGAGAGCAATGGCAATGAAAGGGTACTCTGCTTTCCCCAAAGCTTCTGCATTACTGGAGCCTCACCATCAGATTGCATAATGCCTTATCTAGGACACTCATTGGGGGAGTTTTACCCCTCAGCAGAGATGCAGTCAGTGTATTCTGCAGCCCCAGCCAACTGGGCCATATTATTAAATAGAAATAATTACTACATGATTATTAGTATTAGATAAAAATACTTGAACCAATACAATTTTATACAAATCATTTATATTAGATAGGTTTGGTTTGGTTTCTCTGTTCAATGGCATATCAACCTTCATGGGTTACAGGGCATGGAAGTAAAATATGGAATAATTTTTAAAATGTTTTTTTTTTATTGTTTGATTTGACCAATTTTTGAAAAAAAACATAAATCTGAATTTTCATGATTAGCTCTATTATTCAAGGACTTTTCATTAAAATTCAGCCCAATAAAAGTGAGCGAGAAAAGAAACAACAAAGAATCTATGATTTGCTTAGCGGTGAAACCAAACTAAAGTTTCTTTGTCTATCATATACAAAACAAAGAAAAAACTTTTACGGAAAAAGAGCTTTTTAAGTGAAAAGGGAGGATTGAACAAAAACAAAAAGAGGTGCCTGTGGTATAATGGTTATCGTTGTAGGAAATGGACACGACGACACGAGTTCAAATCCTGGATGAGACTGATTGCATTTTCACATAGCACTAATACTCTTGGGAAAGGTATGAATCCAATTATTCTCCCTCCAGCTATGGGTAAATAGTAGGGCAGACTGGGTTCTCCAGCCTTGGTGAGGCAACTAGTCTAGGAGAAGGAAAACTCTGAATTCAAACCTGATAAACTCCGCTTAAAAATTGACCTTGTGTCATATCCTGCCCAAGTGGAGGGGTTGGTAAATATGAACAAAAACAAAAAGAATGTTTTTTAACTGCTCTCTCTATGGTGAATAAGTAGGAACCCACAACATCCATAAGAAAGCACACTAATGAATTGAAAAGGAAATTATTTGCCCGGACTCTCCAACATTTTTTAGTACAAAGATAAAAGAAAAAAGCATTAAAATTTTGTCGGGAAAATTTTTCTCTATTTTGGCCTTCAAATTTATTGCCTCCATCAAGCTCAGAACATAACTTCCTTGATTACACTATATGGGGCATTTGAGAAAACAACACAAATGCAATTTCCCATCCAAATATTGGCTCACTTAAGTCTGCTATTGAGGAAGAATGGAATAAAATGTCTAAAGAATTTATTTTGAAGGCAGACAAATCGTTTCAAAGACACTATAATGCAATAATTGAAAAAAATAGCAGCCATATTGAGTAAATTTACTGTTTTGTGTCTGTCTTCTTATTTTGTGGTTTATTTTTTTAAATCAAAATTAATCTTGTTTTATATTATAATATTATTGTTTATTGTTATACAAGAATATTTCTAATTTTGTTTCCACACCCTTGTATATAATACCAAAGCCATCCTTGTAAAAGAACAGTAGATGTACTTTTTTTTTACCCCTAACTTGGGGGATATAGGGGTTCATATCGTCTCCAAGGTATTAGTCTGAAAGTGAACGTAATAGCGCAACTTGAGTTTGAACTCACTTACTATTAAGCAGCAGTTTAACACGTTAGCCACCATGGCATAGAACACCACCCCACACCCGTTTGGATAGGAATACTTGAAATTCTATAACTATTTGCAAAAAACTTTGAAGAAATTTCAACACACAAATATAAATATATACAAACAATGAATGTAATTTCCTAACCTCAAGGCATAAAATAACCCAAGGTGGGTTGTTATGTCATTAAAATTAATATCAACATAGCATTGGCCATGTGAAAAAAAGAGATCTGACTACATTCTTCCAACCATTCATGAGTTAAAAAAATGTTTTTGTTTTATATAAATATTCTCACTCGATCTTTCTGTTTGGCCAGAAATGGCATATTTTGCCATTTGATGATCACCAGTGATCTCAAAGGACATTGACATTCAACTTGTGAAGTTTATGTTGGAAGTCAAAATTAAGTCAATATCTATTTATATTTTTTGACAGACATACATACATACAAGTACATAACATTTAGCATCGTAGTAGGTTTGTTGGTGAGTATATCAAGAACTATGTAAGTTATCTAATGCCCAAGTCAGTCAGTTTTTTAATTGATAATAAAGTTTTAAGTAACTAATAATAACAATTCTTAACAATTTAAGTTTTGAGTAATTTTTCTTCATACTAACAATCAACACACAATTATATGATATTAAGTATTCCAATCAAATACTAATAATTTGCACCCAGTTTCAGCTCATTGACCTTCTGGGTAGAGTGTTCACCAATGGTCCAGGAGATCTTGGTTCAATTCTAGGTCGTGTCATACCAAAGACTTTAAAAATGTTTCTTGATACTTCCTTGCTTAACACTCAGCAATATAAGGTACATATCAAAGGTAAAGTGGAGCAATCAAGGGAAAGGAGTAGCACCCTCCCCTACACCTCGGTGTTGTAGCTATGGAAAAGGGAGCCTTCTGGTCACCTTTAACTGCGGTCAACAACAACAACAATATAATAATTTATAATAATTTTCAAACCATTCTATTTGACTCATAGCTGGCACCCTTATAGGTACTACCAATTTGTATTGAAGAGGATCTGGGAGCAACAGTAATGAAGGTGAGAATCTACATTCTCCACACTCTGGAAGTAGAGTCTCACAACCAGATACAGTTTAGTGTCTTATCCAAGATACTCAGCATAGTAACATATAAAAATAATAACAGATTTGGTTTCTTTGTTTAATGCTTTGGTTTGGTTTGGTTTTATGGTACATCAACCCTTGTAGGTTATTTAATGCCAAATCCTCTTTATACATTAATATTAAATACATAGGATTTGGTTTGGTTGGGTTTTATGGCACATCAACCATTGTAGGTTATCTAATGCCAAATCCTCTTTATACATATATATTAAATATGTAGGATTTGGTTTGGTTTGGTTTTATGGCATATAAACCATTGTAGGTTATTTAATGCCAAATCCATTTTTATCCGTATAAACAATCCTATTTCAAACAAGTCAGTTTAGAATAAGTATAGTTTTTTTCTTTTACTCACAGTTTAAATGTCAAAAAAGTTCTATTTCAAACAATTTAGTTTAGCATAAGTATGCAGTTTAGTTCTATTTGACCTATAGATAGGACCCTATCAAGTGTTACCACTCTGGGCCAGAGTGGACCTGGGAGTAATGGCAATAGAGGAGTACTCTACATTCCTCAAAACTCCAGTATTACTGGAGCCTCACTATCAGATTGTTTAGTATCATATCGTTGCGGGTGTCTTATCCCTCTATAGAGATGCAGTCAGTGTATTCAGCAGTCCTAGTTGACTGGACCACTTTGTTTAATGGCATATCAACCAAACAGTAAAGTTGGCAACCTTAGTCGAGGGTAACCCGAAGGCTCCCTTTTCAATAGCTACTACTCCAAGGTGTAGGGAGGAGGCTACTCCATTCCCTGGATTGCACCACTTTACCCTTGATCCTTACCTTAAATTTCTGAAACCAGTCTGACCCAAACAAATTTTCTGTGTTCTTCTGTACGAAGACTTTTGATTTTTTGGTTATATCATTTAGTGATACTGGGATAATCATTTTGCCTTCAAATTTTATTTTGTCTCCTGTTGCCGTTTGCGCCATCTTGCTTGTCATCTTTATTATTGGCCTATTTAATTTTCTCCAAGTTTGTAAGTTTATTATTGATAGATCAGAGCCAGAGTCTAGCTGAAATCTTACCGACTTATTTAGTACTTTGACTGTATTTATGAACGACTTTGTCTGACTCATCCTCAGTTTTTGTATGTCTGACTCTTTTTTTAATTATTTTTCTATTTCTACACTGTGAGCCCTTATGTCCGAATTTTTCGCAGTTTTGACATTTTTTTGTACGATAGGGACAGTTCTTGGCCCAATGTAATTTTCCACAGTGGTAGCAAGCACTGGGTGTTTTTTTTTTTGGTTGTCACTAGTCTGCCTGTATTGAAATTTTGGGTAATCATATTTTTTTGAGTAATTGTGTTTTTTTCTCTTTTTTACCGGACCATTAGTATTAGTATATATATATATATATATATATATATGTATGTATGTATATGTAAGTTAATGTGTGTAAATTAAGTGTCCATATCTTCTGCATAAATTACTTTTCCCTTATAATGCAGATCTGTTTTTGTTAATGAACTCTTATATTAACTTCATTCTTCTATTGAAGCATATCAATCTGATTTTCTAAATTCTTTTTTTGTTTCCATCAGATTTCATTCCAAACTTTAGATAGATAAATAGATAGATAAGCTTACATGTCCATAAGAATATATATGTATGTATTTAAATGGATTCTTACGCTGTCAAACAGATGAACGTACTGGTTTACATGATAATAGGAATACGCACTTATATATTTAAATGGGTCCTCACACTGATAGATAAAGAGATACATACCTGTATACTTATTTACTCATCTAATATCTACCAGTATTCACGGTACCAGAAAAAAAACAAAAAAAACCCTGCGAGGAACAAGAGATAAAAGTATCTCGAATCACCTCCCAGGGGAAAAAGAAAAAAATTCTATGGGTCAAAAAGAAAGAAAAAGGCCAACCTCATCCGACCCCTTGAAAAAAAGTCAAGGGATACACAGTCAGTGGTCAAAAGAAAACCAAAAACCCTCCGCAAATGCTGCAATGCTACAATTAAAAAAGTGCTCAACAGAATTGGAGCCAATTATAAAATTAACCTAAATCGCGAGTCGAAAATCTTCTACTAAAGTTTCACCTTATCGGATCATCAAGAAGCCTAACTTTGAAGTTAGGCTTCCTGATGATCCGATAAGGTGAAACTTTAGTAGAAGATTTTCGACTCGCGATTTAGGTTAATTTTACATGTATACTTATATAGATTGCAACAGACTGCAATGAAAATTGTTGTATAGTCATATGCTACACATATACATATATACATGCTGAATACATATTGACGCAATGAATAAAGACGAGCAAAGACTTCTTTAGAAAAATATGTACCTCTAACTTTATTGTCCTCGTGGTGTAATGGTTAAAGCGATGAGCTGCGGAATCGTAGTACGCGAGTTCGTACTCCAGTCGCGCTATTACGTTCACTTTCGGGCAAATACCCTTGGGAAAGGTATGAACCCCCTTATTCTCCCTCCAGCTATGGGTAAATAGTAGGACGAACTAGGTTCTTCAGCCTTGGGGAAGGAAAACTAGGAGAAGGAAAACTCTGAATTCAAAACCTGTTAAACTCCGCTTAAAAATTGACCTTGTGTCATATCCTGCCCGAGCGGAGGGGTTGGTAAATAGTACCTCTAACTTTATTGTAAGGATTCAAAAAGGGTTACTCAAGGTCTTACTGTGAGAGGGAGTTGGAGACCAAACAGAACTGCAATATATTGACCCCCACTCTTATGGCCATCAGCGTTGTGTCTTTCTCGTTCTCCAGGGCTGCTCAACCGGAGGCCTGGGGGCCCTCTCAGCTGGGTGTGGGCTTTCTCTACCGCATCTTGTCACCAACGGGTCTCCAAACTCACTGGTGGTCCCGAGGGCCCCTTCTGCTTGGTGGTGGCTTTCCCTACCACATCTTTCTCCAACTCATCTGATCTCCAACTCACTGACTTCCTGTCTTCACCGAGTTATATAATAGTTCAATCGACCACTCAATCTTTGGAATGGCATGTTTGCTTGTCATCAAGCGGAAATAACTGTCATGCAGTTCACAGGTCACTCTCTTCCGGTGCATCAGTCTAAGAGTGTACCATGGGATTTTTACCTTGTCCCATATTTCAGCCTGCCCACCTACACGATTTCTTCTCATAACTGCCATCGGAATGTGTCACTTCTTTCCGGTGCATCACTTTGGAATGGCATGTTTGGCCGGGTTGAAGGTCAATATACAACAATATGAGCAGACTGAGATAGATATATAGATAGATAGATAGATAACAATAGACTTAGACATACAGATATATACATATATAGATTATTAGATGGGAATTGAACTGCAATAGATAAGTATAAACTTAGATTAATTGATTTGGGGTTTTTTGTTTAATGGTATATCAGCTTTTGTGGGTTATTTAATCATCCTTGTAGAGGAACAGGAGTGATATTATTCAACCCAGAGCTAGAGTGGGGATAAGAGGGTTCATACCCTTTCCAAGGGTTTTAGTCTGAAAGGGTACATGATAGGATGACTGGAGTCTGAACTAACTCACTTTAAGGCAACAATCCAGCACTTTTGCCATTATACAATGAGGAAGGACTCGCACCAAATAGATAGATATGAGCAGACTTTGACAGATAGAAAGATAGATAGATATGAGCAGACTTAGATAGATGTGGGCAGACTTAGATAGATAGATATGGATAGATAGATAGACGTGGGCAGACTTAGATAGATAGATAGATAGATAGATAGATAGATATGGGCAGACTTTGATTGATATATATGAGAAGACTTAGATAGATATGAGCAAACTTAGATGGATATTGAATGAGCTTCACTGTACAGAGAAGAAAGTTTTTCTTGTCAGAACCACTTCACAGGTTTCCCATGATATTTCAATAGATCAAGGGAAGTAACTCTGACTACTTCCTGTGCATGCAAGAGAGCTTTAATGTTTAACTTGTGACCTTGAAAGGATTACTACTGTCCAAACAACTAAGATCACACCTGGCCTGCAGCGAAGAATGTTCAATAATGTCTTGGATGTGTTATGGAAGAAAAACATATTAAAGGTTATGAAGGTTTAGATTCTTTCTTTACAAGTCAACAGAAGTTGCTGACCTTTGAAATTAAGAAGAAACAAATAAAGTACATGAATATCAAACTGATGATATATGTGAATTATAGTCTCTCATATATATATATATATATATATATATATATATATATATATATACATATGTATTTATATGTGTGTGTGTGTGTGTTAAACAGACATCTAAAAAATGACATTTTTCAAAAATTCACACGAACAAACACACACATATATATATATATATATATAGTGGTTTGTTGGTAGTTGGAAGATATTTAATCTAATCTTCACTCGGCAAGGTTCAATATTAGTATCGATAAATCTAATGATAAAAGTAATGTAAAGTTGGCAACCTTAGTCAAGGGTGATCCGAAGGTTCCTTTTTCAATAGCTACAACACCAAGGTGTCGGGGAGGACGCTACTCCTTTCCCTGGATTGAACCACTTTACTTTTGATCTGTACCTTATAAAGTTGAGTGTTAAGCAAGGCGGCATCGAGTATGATTTTTTGAATCTTTGATATGACTCGACCTGGAATTGAACCCTGGTCTCCTGGGGCATTGGCGAACACTCTACTCATTAGGCCAATGACCCAGTGTATCCATTGATATACCAATACTGAATAAACAGATTTCCCAGTCGGCTGGGGCTGTAGAATACACTGACTGCACCTCTGCAGAAGGGTAAACCCCCCCCTCAATGAGTGTCCTGGATTTGACACTAAACAATCTGATGGTAAGGTTCCAGCAGTGCTGGAGCTTTGAGGAATGCGGAGTACCTCTTCATTGCCATTGCTCCCAGGTTCACTCTGGCTCGGAATGGTAGCACCGGATAAGGCCCTATCTATGGGTTAAATAGAACTAACTGCATACTTATGCTAAAATGAATTGTTTGAGTAAACTGAATAGCTTGAAATAGAAATGTTTTTGACAATTAAACTGTACTTACATTTAAACTGCATGCTTATGCTTAACTGAATTATTTCAATAGAACTGTTTTTACACTTAACTGAATTGTTACATATAACTGCTTGAATAGTTTGAAATAGAAATGTTTTTGACAATTAAACTGTGTACTTATGCTAAACTGAATTGTTTTAAATAGAACAGATTATTTACATAAAAATGGATTTGGCGTTAAATAACCTACAAAGGTTGATATGCCATAAAACCGAACCAAACCGAACCAAACCAATGAATAAACAGAAGGAAAGACAAGATAAGCTCATTTACACATACAGAATATACGAGGGTGAGCCAAAAGTTTAGCAGTATTTTGTTCCATGCTAGTTTATGTTGCATATATAATATGACCGATGCAATTACCTGCAGTGGTATTTGGTACACTGACTCATTAAATCACTTCCTGTATGATTCAAAAGCCTCACAAATAAACGTGCAATGTAACTTATGGCTTACATGTTTGAACTGGGCCTTAACCCCACGGACGCAACCAGAAACATTCATGCTCTCTAAGGTGAAAGGAGCAGTTAAACCAGATGACTGAAGAAATTTTTCTCAGGTTGCAAGAACCTCGACAATAAAGCAAGGTCGGGTAGGCCTAAAAGTATGGATTCTGAGGTCAGCTCCAAGTCATAGAGGCAAACACAGCAAATAGCACTTGGAGAGTATCAGTCGAGCTCAGTATCTTACAGTTAAATGTGTTTCATCACCTTCACCAATCATGTGTCATATTATAGAATATTGCAAACCTTTTGACTCACCCTTACATATATATATATATATATAGAGAGAGAGAGAGAGAGAGAAAGAGAGATTTGTTGGCACTATAGAGGATATTTAGTTGAATTTTCACTCACTAAAGTTCAATTTTAGTATTGGTATATCCATGATATACTAACACTGAATAGACGGAAGGAAAGAAAGAAAGATAAACTTATTTACATATACATAATATACATACAAGAAATATTGAAAAGGATGCAGAAATGTATTGTAAAAGATAAAATGTTCTATGAACAAGCAGTATACAAAAGGGTACAAAATACTAAATGTCATTTTTTATATAAATTGGCAATACAATGATCATGGTTCGAAGATAAAACATTTTCATTCAAAGAATAGAAGCAAAAAGACTATATTTCTACTGTTCAAAGAACAGAGAGAAAAAAACCGGACTGAGATGGATTCTGAGATTATCATATAACCATGAGGTATCCAAGGGAAACAATTAAAATAAAATGGGAATTTTTCCAAGCAGTAGCTTAGGAAAAATTGGAATAGTTTTCAGAATAATCAATCCATAACAGTTTCTTACAGGCAGTAAGACACACAACCCTTTCAATAAAGTGAGAGGTATATTTTTCTAAAGAACTGTGTCCGCTCATCTTTATTGCGTCGTTATGTTTCCATACGTATATGTGTATAGTTGATGATGGCTATACAACAGCACAGTGCAAACACAGGATTTAGTATAGAAGACCTCCTGGGAGTGATGAATGATAGAGATGAATGGATAGAGAGATAGTTTGGGAAATCCATGCTAGCAGCATGACTTGATGATGATGTTAGTGCCAGTGTTGAATGCTATTTTATTCATGTTTGGTTGTTTATTTTCAATACTGATGGTTTTGAGGATTCAATGAGTGTGTTTGGTTTTATGGCATATCAACCATTTGGAGTTATTCAATGCCAAATCCTTTTTATACATATATATTGAATATATGATTTCTAAACACATTTTGTTGATAACATTTTTAAACAATTCTGAGCTCAATTTCTTTTGCACTCAGTGAAATGGTTTCATATATTTCTATCTAATAGGAATAATTCTATTTAATATTAATCCTTTGTTTGCACACAGTGATACATTTTCAAGTATGGCTATTTAACCTTAAAAATTCAATTAAACAGTCATTTGTTCACACACAGTTAAATGATCAAACAGTTCTATTTCAAATAATTCAATCTAGCAAAAGTCAACAAAATTAAACAGTTCAAGTGTTGCTATATCATAAGCTCCATATCTGTTCATAATCTGCCTAGACTATGTATGTGAACATCAATTGATCAAATGAAGGTGCCTGTAGTGTAATGGTTATCGTCGTAAGAAATGGACACAGTGACATGACTTCAAATCCTGGACGAGACTGATTGCATTTCACATTGCACTAATACCCTTGGGAAAGGTATGAATCCAATAATTCTCCCTCCAGCTATGGGTAAATAGTAGGACAGACTGTGTTCTTCAGCCTTGGTAAGGCAACTAGTCTAGGAGAAGGAAAACTCTGAATTCAAACCTGTTAAACTCCACTTAAAAATTTGACCTTGTGTCATATCCTGCCCGAGCGGAGGGGTTGGTAAATTGGATCAATTGATCAAATGAAAGAAAATGGCTTTACACTAGAAAAGGCAAGAAGCAGACAATATAACATGGAAACTTTTATGGATGCTGACTATGCAGATGACATAGTGCTTCTTCCAAATACACCTACTCAAGCCAAATTCCTGGTGCATAGTCTAGAGCAGGCAGCAGGAAGCATTGGTCTCTATATAAATGCTGACAAAACAGAATACATGAGTTTAAATAAAAAAGAAGAAATCTCCACTCTAAATGGCGGTTCTCTGAAATTAGTAGACAAGTTCACATACCTCGGTAGCAGTGTCTCATCTACTAAAAGTGACACCAATATGCGCTGAATGAAGGCATGGACTGCGATCGATAGGTTATCAATCATATGGAAATCTAACCTATCTAATAAAATAAAACGCAATTTCTTCCAAGCGGGCGTAGTATCAGTTCTACTGTAAGAATGCACTCCATAGAAGCTGAGAAAATATTTAAAGAAAAAGATGGAAACTGCGCAAGAATGAGCTATGAAGTATATAGAACAAATCCTGGAAGTAACATCCAATGAAACTACAGTTGTACGGCCACCTACCTGCGGAATACTGCTGGAGAAGAAAGGATGAACTCATAAGTGACGTCCTCCTGTGGAACCCTTTACGTGTATGCGCCAGTGTTGGCTGACCAAGAAGAATATACCAAAAACAGCACTGAATGGAGATGGGATGTAGTCTAGAGAACCTACCAGGAGCAATGGATGATAAGGATGAATGGGGAGAGTTGGTTGGGTTTTATGGCATATCAACCTTTGTAGGTTATTTATGCCAAATCCATTTTTATACAAATAATCAGTTCTATTTCAAACAATTCAGTTTAGTGTGAGTAATCAGTTTAATTGTCAAAAACATTTCTATTTCAAACTATTCAGTTTATTCAAACCGTGCTAATTCAGTTTAGTATAAGTACAGATTTTATTTACACAGTAAAATGTCAAAACAGTTCTATATTAAACAAATCAGTTTTGTGTAAGTACAGTTTCAATGTCAAAAAACAGTTCAATTTCAAATAATTCAGGTAAGTACAGTTTGTCAAAAACATTTCTATTTCAAACAATTCAGTTTAGCATAAGTATGCCGTCAGTTCTATTTAACCCATAGATAGGGCCCTATCAGGTGCTACCATGCTGGGCCAGAGTAGACCTGGGAGCAATGGCAATGAAGGGGTGCTCCACATTCCCCAAAGCCCGAGCATTACTGAAACCTCACCATCAGAATTTTTAGCGTCATATCCAGGACACTTGTTGGGGGTGGATCTTACTCCTCTGCAGAGGTGCAGTCAGTGTATTCTACAGCCCCAGCCGACTGGGCAAGAATGGGGAGAGAGAGTCAGAGAAATCCATGCAAGCTACTTGACTTGATGATGATGATGATGATGATGGCTGCTATGTATCACTAATAGTTCAATTAAACATCTGTCATTTGTTAACATACAGTTAAATGATCAAATAGTTCTATTTCAAGCAATTCAATTTAGCCTAAATCATTTGTTTGGTTGGTTTAGTTTTATGGCATATCAAACACTGTAAGTTTTTCAATGCTAAATCCATTTTATACATATAAACAGTTCTATTTCAAACTATTCAGTTTTGCATAAGTACACTGTTTAGCTCTATTTAACCTATAGATAGGACCTTATCAGGTGCTACTACTTTGGGCCAGAGTGAATCTGGGAGTGATGGCAATAAAGAAGTTCTCCTCATTCCTCAAAGCTTCAGTTTTACTGAAGCATCATCATCAGATTTTTTAGAGTCATATCCAGGATACTCGTAGAAGGAGTCTTACTCCTCTGCAAAGATACAGTCAATGTATTCTACAGCCCCAGCCAACTGAGTCAATCCTTTGCATTCAGTTTAAATATCAAATACTTCTATTTGATCGATAGATAGAACCCTTTCAAGTGCTACCACTCTGGGCCGGAGTGGACCTGGGAGCAATGGCATTGAAGGGGTACTCTAAATTCCCCAAAGCTCCAGCATTACTGGAACCTCACCATCAGATTGTTTAGTGTCATGTCCAGGAGACTCATCAGGGAAGTCTTACCCCTCTGCAGTAATACAGTTGGTTTATTCTACAGCCCCAGGTAACTAGGACACTAACATTTATATATATAAGTGCATCAATAAGTCTTCAGTTAAATGATAAATACACATACATATTACCCGATAAATATAAATATTTACTTTTCTGTGAAATAGGGTCTACCTACATATCTCATCTGGCCAAAGCTTATTACCATATTTGTACAATTCTGTTTGAGTTCCTCCTCACTAAAGGAGTTGCTACCAGAATGAAGTTGAACACAATGTCAAGCTGCCTTAGGAATTTCAACTTCTGATTTTTGAATTCAGAGCTTTTTCTTCTACTAGACTAGTTGCCTAAGCAAAGGCAAGATATTCAAAATCCACTGGGATAAAAGGGTTTTCCCTCTCCTAGACTAGTTGCCTAACCAAAGCCTAGACTAGTTGCCAAACCAAAGGCCAGATATTTCACATCCATTGTAATAAAAGGTTTTTTTCTTTTTCCTAGACCAGTCGCCTAACCAAATTGGACCAAATAAAATACAAAGTGTGAAAAAAATAAACTGTTTTTTTATTATTGACAGAAATTTTAATGAAACTTTAATGGCTTAGACACACATAGGAAGTGACTATTTTCCTTGATTAGTTTTGTCAAAATTCTGTTTGTCATAATTTTTCAAAAAAAAAAATTCTAAGAAAAAGCAAAAGAATAGATTTCTTTGAATTTTCTTTTTCTTGATTTTAGATCTGAATTTGTGATTAAGCCTTTTGCTTATGACTTTTTGCTACAACTGATAGATCTTGGACAACAATAATCATGGAAAATAATCACTTCCTACGTGAAGTTCCATTAAAATTAGTGGCAATAAGAAAAAAAATGGTAAAGATTTTTTGTTTTGCACTATACAGTAGATTTTTATCACGATTGGGATAAAAGAGATTTTCCTTCTTCTTAATTAGTTGCCTAAGCAAAGGCTAGATATTCAAAATCCATTGGGATAAAAGGGTTTTCCTTCTCCTAGACTAGTTGCCTAAGCAAAGGCTAGATATTCAAAATCCACTGGGATAAAAGGGTTTTCCTTCTCCTAGTCTTCTAGACTAGTTTCCTAAGCAAAGGCTAGACATTCAAAATCCATTGGGATAAAAGAGATTTTCCTTCTCCTAGACTAGTTGCCTAAGCAATGGCTAGATATTCAAAATCCATTGGGATAAAAAGAAGAAAGAAAAGGTACAAAAATTGAGTCTTTCAAACCATCTGGTTGATAAATGATATGATTGACAAAAGATCTTCATTCATTTTGTATTTTCTCCTTTATGATAGCGCGACTTATTTGTGTAAATATTATTCATCTAAAATATTCAGTGTCTTCAAATAAAAAAACTAAGTGTGAATAATCATAGAATCTTTATCAAAATACCATCAATATTAATACAGACCCCTAGAGAGTAAAATCAATAATCAATAGGGAGAATATGATTGATTAAACAAAAACTCTAAGCTAGATTTTTGTAGCAGCGTCAAACGTGGTTTGATATTATGTGTGAAATTACTTAAAGGAAAGAAAAGAAATTTTTTATATTTTAGGAATATAGATGAACATATAGGTAATGAAAACTGGTAATTAGTTAATGAGTTATTTATAGACAGGTGTAAATCGAAGTAGGTTTATCCATAAGATTATTTGTACCATAGCTTATATATATATATAATTCCTGTACCCGGAATTTAATATATGAATATATATATAGATAGATAGATAGATAATTGGAAAACTCAACAAATTGTCATTTGGTTGGTTTAAATTTGCTCTTTCTGAAATTCATCAATTTTTATATCAATCATCATACATTGAGCACTTCTGGAGATTTATAAGAATCCTGTCATATATTCTCAAATAGATTCATTCCAATCTCATCTGAGGAAGATTTTATATATATATATATATATATATATATATATATATATATATATATATATATATATCATTGGACTAGTGGGTTCAGTGTTCTCCAGTGGTCCGGGAGACTGGAGTTCAATCCCAGGTCCAGTCATACCAAAGACTTTAAAAATGGTACTTGATACCTCCTTGCTTAACACTCAGCATTATAAGGTACGGATCAAGGGTAAAGTGGAGCAATCCAGGGAAAGGAGTAGCACCCTCCCCTACATCTCAGTGTCGTAGCTATTGAAAAGGGAGCCTTCTGGTCGCCCTCGACTACAATCACCAACTTTACTTTTACTTTATATATATATATATATATACATATATATATAAATACATATTACTATTGTGTATTTCTCAAAAAGCAATTTGTGCATAGCATACTCTTTAGGTAATGGTATTTAAAATATCATTTGTTTTCACTCTGCTGTAACGTTTAAATAACTAATAATAATAAACTTAAGTAAACAATTATAGCTTCAAGTAACTATTCTTAATATGAAAAAATTGACACACAGTTATATGGTATCAGGTATTTCTATTGAATACAAACAATTTTTAAACCAACAGTGGGGCCCACTGATTCACAGACATTGTGCTATAATCAAACAGGCAACATCTCCATACTAGACGGAACACCTCTGAAACTAGTAGACAAATTCACCTACCTAGGAAGCAGCATCTCATCAACCGAAAAAAACATCGACACGCGGCTAATGGGGGCATGGACAGCTATTGATAGGCTTTTGATCATATGGAAATTAGACCTAACCAATAAAATGAAACGCAGTTTTTTCCAGGTTGTATCAATACTGCTATATGGATGCACTACTTGGATGCTAATTAAACGGCTGGAGAAGAAACTAGACGGCAATTACACAAAAATGTTGAGAGCAATATTGAACAAGTCCTGGTGGCAACACCCCACAAGGCATCAACGATATGGCTACCTGCCTCCTATCACAAAAACTATCCAAGTTAGATGAACCAGACATGCAGGACACTGCTAGAGAAGCAAGGAAGAGCTCATCAGTGATGTACTTCTATGGAACCCCGCATATGGCCGAGCAAAAGCAGGAAGACCAGCTCAAACATACATACAACAGCTATGTGAGGATACGGGATGTAGCCCTGAAAAACTGCCAGAGGCAATGAATGATTGGGAGAAGTGGCAAGAGAGGGTCAGGGATATCCATGCTAGCGGCACGACATAATGATGATGATTTTTCTCCATAGGTGAGACACTAACAGGTACGACCACTCCAGATCAGAGTGTACCTGGGAGTCATAGCTATGAAAGAATACTCTATACTCCTCAGATCTTCAGAACCAAAACAAGAACCTCACCATCAGATGTAGTTTTATTATACCTAGGACAGTCCTTTTTACGGGGACGGGGGGGTGGAGTTCTTACCCATCTGTAGGGTTAAGATTAGGGTTAAACCCCACTGACAGGTCAGCTGCTGAAAAAGAGTTGTTTCTTGTTTCTGATCTTAATTAAAATGTTAGTATTTAAAGACATGAAGGTTAGCAAGTGACTGAGCTGAGAGAATGTCAAAGATCTATTTTCCGTAAAGTTGAAGACAGTATTTGTTAATCATTTCATTTTAAAGAATTGAATTCACAATGGCATACATGAAAGCAAAATTAAGATAATAGGTCATCTGTTTATACAACAACAAATTTATCACCGTATATTCTGGAACAAAATCATCTAAAAATACATACAAAATGTTGGAATTAGTAAACTAAAATATTATTCAGTTCTTACAGATAAATTTTCCTTCTTTTAGACTTGTTGCCTATCTAAGTTAAAGACCCAAGTCTGACCTACTATTTACCCATAACTAAAGGAAAAATAGATGCATTACTTTCTTAAGGGTATTAGAGGTATGTGAAAAGCAAAAAGCCTCACCAAAGACTTTTACTCAGGTCACTGTATTCATTTCCTTTGGTGATAACCACTGCACCTCCATATATATATATATATATACACACACACACACACACACATATATATATATATATATTCATATATTCCAGTGATCTATGAGGAGAAAGTGTTTGTGTGCTTGTGAGAGCGAGTGAATGAAAGAGAAGAGAGATAGTAAGAAAAGTAGTTAATGAAAATAAGAGAGAGGGATAGAATGAGTGAGTGAAAAAGAAGAGATCATATGAAAAAGAGTGAGTGAGTTAAAAAAGAAGAAAGCATGATTGAAAAAGAATAGGGAGGCCGTAAAGGAGAAAGACAGAGAGTGAATAAAAAAGAAGAGAGAAAGAGTCAAAAAAAGAGTGAGTGACTAAAAAAAAAGAGATAGTAAGAAAGGAAGGAAGGGAAAGTGAGTGAGTGAGTGAGGGATAAAGAAGCAAAGAGAGATAGGAAAAAAAAGAGAGAGAACCAGTCAGTGAATGAAAGAGAGAAAAAGAGAGAATTAGTGAATAAGAGAGTGAGACCAAACAGAGATTAGAGTTTAAGCCCTTGTATGAAGTCAGAGTCTGAACAAAACTGATTTTTCTTCATATTGGAATGATTAGACGTTTGCCAGAACTTAATGGACCTATTCTGACAAGAGATGAACTAAAGCTCCGAGAGTTTTCACCCATTCTAGTACCCTCATCCCACCTTCTTGCGCTACTCTAATCCTAAGCTGGTAAAGAATTGTGGCAAAATGTACAGTGATACAATCAGATTAACATTATAATTTGGAAACATAGTCGTATCTTATTGGTAGCGTGACATGTTGTTGCTAGGGTCAGGGAAACTTACTAAGCATCTTCGTCTTTGAGGTGTTCTTTGATGGTACAACAAAAGTAATAAACACATTACAGATGTCTGAAAGAGCTTTGGCAATTGCCCATTTGAAATTAGTGGTGGTTTGAAATTTGATGATCAGAGAATGGGAAACACTTTTATGGTACAATTTCCAGTTGAGAGTTTATCTTGTGAATATATGTCCCCTCTCTCTCTCCTAGCATTTATTTTTGCTTTCTTTTTTTAAAACTCTACCTCTTTTATCTCCATCACCTCTCTCTCTCTCTCTCTCTCTCTCTCTCTCTCTCCCCGTATTCATTTTTGCTCTTTCTGTCCTTTTTAAGACTCTCTTTCTTTTTCTCTCCCCCAGTATTTGTTTTTGTTTTTTTTTGTCTTTTATCAAAACTCTCTCTCTCTCTCTCTCTCTCTCATTCTCTATTTCTTTTCTCTTGTCTTTTTCTTCTCATCTTTCCTTATTCTTTCTTACATTCATCCTTCTCTTTCTGTCTCAACTTTATCTTATTTCCAACACTTTTTTTTTTTCTTCCCTTTTATTCTTTTTTTTCTCCCTCTTTGAACTTTCTTTCTTTCACTCTCCTATTTTTTTCTCAACCTATTCTTTTTTTTTATTCTTTTTCTTGCTTCTTATAAATTTCTTTCTTTCTTTTTACTTTCTTGTTTTCTTTCACTTGCTTCTTTCTTTCTTAAATTTTTCTTTCTTTTTCTTTTATCTTTTCCACTTTCCAAGAGCTTTCTTTCTTTCTTTCTTTCTTTCTCCTCTTTTCATTTTTTTAAAACTCTCGCCTGGAAATTTCTTTCTTTTTTCACTCCTATTTTCTTCTCAAATTTTTCTTGCTTTCTTTTTTTTTCCCTCCTAGAACTTTCTTTTCTTCATTTCTCCTCTTCTTTCTTTCTTTTTCTTCCTGCCTTTTTCCTTCTTGAATATTTTTTCATTCTTTCCAATTCTTTTTTAATTTTCTCTACTTCTTTCTTTCTCTAAACTCTTGCTTTGAACTTTCTTTCTTTCAACCTTTTCTTCTTCTTTTTCTTTCTTCTCGCTTCTGCAACTTTTTCTTTCTTTCTTTCTCATCCCACCTTTTTCTTTCTTTCATTTTATCTTTTTCTCTATTCTAGAACTTTCTTTCTTTCTTTCACCCTGCCTTTATCCTACTTTTCTTTCCTTCTTTTGGTTCTTCCTATTTTTCCTCCTTTGATTACTTTTGTTTCTTTCCTTGTTTCAACTATTTTTCTTTCTTTCTTTTTTTGATACCTTTTTCCTCCTTGGAATTTTCTTTCTTCTTCCTCGTCTTATTTCTTTCCTTCTTTCAATTATTTCCTTCCTTCTTTTTTCTCCCTAATTGAAATCTCTTTCTTTCTTTTTCATCTTGCCTTTCCCTTGACTCTCTTGCTTTTTTTCCTTTCCCTCTCCTCATTTTCATTCTTTCTTTTTTCTCTCTTCTCAAACTCTTTCTTTCTTTCTTTCTTTCTTTTTCATCCTGTCTTTTTCCTACTTTTCTTTCTTTTTCTTCCTGCCTTTTTTCTACTCACTTTCTTTCTTTCACTGCCATCTCTATCTTTACAATTAATTTGTTACATTCTGGTCAGTTTCTCTACCCCCACCCCAAGACGGAAGGTAGGAGTACTATAAAGGATAGGGGAAGGAGAGGTGTCATTGTAAATAAAGCAAGCCTTCTCTTGCATGTCAAGAAATGTGTCTGACTCAGGATATGTCTATCTATTTCCAATATTCCATACCCACTAGAAATTACAACGTTTACCATGAATCTAAAATCAATATTAAAGAATATTTGAAACCAATTCATTGATGAACTTAGTATCAGCATTTGTAGAAATTCCTTGGTGTATCTTCACTGTCCTTTTTTACTGAAAACAAGAATAACTCTGGTCACAGTAGGACTTCACTGCCGGAGTGACTGTCAACTGCAGCTTCATTTTTCAAGATCAGTATAGCTAATCACAAAGCCAGAAGTATGAAGCACCCAGTGTGAACCAAAGTCACTGACAATAATCAATTGGCCTAAATGTTATATCATGTGAAGTAATCAGCTGTCCCATTCTTCAAAATTTTTGTGTTCAAAACTTTTTATTTATCAAATCAAAAGTACATCCTTCTTGAAGGGAAAAAAATGCTGCTGTGGCAAAACAGATACTATATGCTGATCCTAATCTAAAAGCTGGATATGCTTGGCTTTGGTTTGGTTTCTTTGTTTAATGGTATATCAGTTTATATGCTTTTATAATGCCAAAATCATCCTTATAGAAGAAGTAGTATGGGGGGGGATAAGAGGTTTCATACTTTTCCTAATAGTATTTGTCCAAAAGCGGACACAATTCCACTTCTGGGGTTTGAACTCACAAACTATGATGTCGCAGTCCAGCACATTAGCCACTACCCCATTGGTTTAATGACATTGATCTCTAATGGGTTTTGCCCAGTCAGCTGGGGCTGTAGAATACACCAACTACTTTTCTGTAGAAAAGTAAGACACCTCAACAAGTGTCCAGGATATGATACTAAACAAACTGATAGTGAGGTTCCAGTAATGCTGGGACTTTGGGGAATGCGGAGTAATCATTCTCTGCCATCACTGCAAGGTCCACTTTGGCCCGGAGTGGTAGCAACTGATAAAGTCCTATCTTTGGGTCAAATAGAATTAAACTCTGTAATTATGCTGAAAAGAATTGTTTTTCACATTTAAACTGCATACTTATGCTAAACTGAATTGTTTCAAATTGAACTGTTTTTGTATGCTAAACTGAATTGCTTGAAATAGAACTGTTTTTGACATTGAAACTGAACTGACCCTAAACTGAATTGTTTAATATAGAACTGTTTTGACATTTAACTGTGTGTCAACAAAATCTATACTTATACTAAACTGAATAGTTTGAATTAGAACTGTTTGACTAAACTGAATAGCTTGAAAAAGAAATGTTTTTAATAATTAAACTTAGTGCTTATGCTAAACTGAATTGTTTGAAATAGAACTGTTTATTTGTATAAAAATAGATTTGGCATTAAATAACCTACAAAGGTTGATATGCCATAAAACCCAAACAAATCAAACTAATGTCAAAATTTTATTAATTTCTAAATGCTTGATTGTAATTGTAGCTATTTTCAATGTTTCATTGTATTTTTTTTTATTTATCTCCCATCATTTGTTTGCACAGTTATAGGATATCAAATTTGTCAAGCATACATGCCTCACATTGTTTACAGTACCTGCTCTTACCAAATGGTTTCCCATCAGAGCATTGAAAAAGTTCATTGTTGCTTAACTACCTTTGTTAATTACTAAGCTCACTTTTATCTGGTTCACAGATCACAAATTGCTTACAGTACTTGTTATTATTAAGTGGTCACCCATCTGCATACTGAACATGCTCACTGTTGCTTAACATCCTCCTTTCTTTGTTAATTACTAAGTTCTGCTTAGTCTGGTACATAGGCCTCAGATTGCTTATAGTACCTTTGATTACAAAATGACTACCCTTCTATTTTATTGCCCAGTTGGCTGGGGTTGTAGAATACATGGACTGCACCTCTGCAGAGGAGTAAGACCCCCACTAATGAGTGTCCTGATATATGACTTTAAACAATCTGATGGTGAGGTTCCAGTGATGCTGGAGCTTTGGGGAATGCAGAGCAGCCCTTCATTGACATTGTTCCTAGGTCCACACTGGCCTGAAATGGTAGCACCTGATAGGGCCCTATCAATGGGTTGAATAGATCTAACTGCATACTTATGCAAAAATGAAACTGAATAGCTTGAAATAGAAATATTTTAACAATTAAACTATACTTACACCAAACTGAATTGTTTAATACAGAACTGTTTTGACATTTAACTGTGTGTAAACAAAACCTGTACTTATACTTAGCTGAATTAGAACTGCTTGACTAAACTGAATAGCTTGAAATGGAAATGTTTCTGATGATTGAACTGTGTACTCATGCTAAACTGAATGGTTTGAAATAGAACCAACTATTTGCATAAAAATGGATTTAGCATTAAATAACCTACAAAGGTTGATATGCCATAAAAACCAACCAACCTTCTATTTTATAGTTGAAGTTATGTAACTTTGTGCTGAAGAGAGCAGTGTAAAGATTTTACAGATTAAAAATGCATTTAGCATAAAATTTTAATCATAATTATATGTGTGTGCAGATAGATAGATAGATAGATAGATAGATAGATAGATAGATAGATGTCTTTGTGTGTGTATGAGGTCACTTGTACAGTGTTACTGGTACCATGTTACCCAGTACTACCTGCCGCATAGTCAAACTTTCTTCTAGGGTCAATGATGATTATACATACACATGCTGCAAAGACGACCCAAGCATCTAAGGTCAGTCTAGCTATTGAACGACTGGGAGTGAAAGATATCGAAATAAAAATCATCCATCTAAGTGAAAGACACTCCAATATAGAACTGGAACGGATGAACCCCATGCTTTTGTTAAAGCATCCGTTGAGAAGGAGGAGGAAACTGATATTAAACCTGCAATTTCAATAACATCCAATAATGTAAGCTTGTTCTTCTTTTTGAATACATGTTACTGAAGATTAACAAATGGGATTGACTTGGTGCACTCTCTTTCCTCACTATGAAGCGCTTTAGGCTCTGCTATTGCTTAATATCATGCAAAACCTTCTCATACAATGGCCATACAAGATTTTGTGGTAGTAGCCATTATTATATATATGTGTGTATATATATATATATATATTACTCCAATTCTCTTTAACTTAGTATTCAAAATAGTATTCAAAACATTTTTGTTGTAGGTCCAAAGAGAGAATAAAGACATTTTTAAATGAGTGGGTCCACGAAAAGATATATATTTATTTTGTTCTTACATACGTGTATGTTTTGAGCTTGATGTGATCATCAGAGAACAAGTATGACACAAGGCCTTGTAAATGGAGTATTCAATGAAACTTGAACTCACTCCTGTTTGCAGTTTGAATGGTTTTCAGTTGGTTATGGGTTTTTATTTTTATGAAGGTCGCTCCTTTCTTTTTCTTAGAGTGTGCCGTACATGCTCTCTGACAAAAGCATCAAGCTGGAAACATACATATATGTAAGAACAAAATAGATAAATAAATCCTAAAAAATACAAATCTCTTTGTGGACCCACTCATCTAAAAATATATATATGAAAATGGCAATAAATCCAACTGTATGTAAATGTACGAATATGGGAAAACAAGGTATTCTGAGAATGATTTTATTCATAGTTGAATTATTTGCCAACATTAAATGTTTCAGTTTTTTACATTAAACCATCTTCAAGGCATTTAAATATGTGATGTTGAATCTTCTGAATTATATTAATTTATTGAAATCAAATATAATTTAAAAGATACAACATCTCATATCAAATGTCCTGATGGTTTATGTAAAAAAATTAAGTATTTAATGTTAGCAAATAATTCAACTATAAAAAAAATCATCCTCATAATACATTGTTTTTTTACATTTGTACATTTATACATGCGCATACACACACATGTATAGGAAAAAGAAATGAACGAAAGATATATATTGGTGTAGTTTGATGATTTATTCATTGTTTATTTGTTTTATATATTATGATTATTTTATTTATCACTCTTAAAATAATCTTAATAGAATGCTTTTGAATTCAAAAATTTTGAATATCTCTCTATATTTCTGAGATGAGGTATCATGTACATTACTTACATTTTTTTCAGACTATTGTCCTCATCTTTGTCGCTATGTTTATCCCAATGTTTCGGCCAGGTTAAGTTAAAGTTAAAGGGTTAAGTTCCAACCACCTGAAGACGGCTGGAGCATACAATGGCCGAAACGCTGTGATAAAGATGGCAACAAAGATGAGGACAATAGTTGATATGCTTTGGCATAAAAATAAGTTTGGTTGGATTTTATGGCATATCAACCTTTTGTAGGTTATTTAATGCCAAATCCATTTTTATACATATAAACAGTTCTATTTCAAACAATTCACTTTTGCATAAGTACACTGTTTAGCTCTATTTGACCCATAAATAGGACCCTATTAAGTGCCATTGCTCTGGGCCAGAGTGGCCCAGGGAACAATGGCAATGAAGGGGTACTCCACATTCCTCATAGTGCCAGCATTACTGGAACCTCACCATCAGCTTGTTTAGTATCATAGCCAGGACACACGTTGGTGTGTGTGTGTGTGGGGGGGGTCTTACCCCTCTGCGGAGGTGCAGTTGGTGAATTCCGCCGCCCCAGCCGATTTGGTCAGGCATAAAAATAAATAAAATAAGCAATAAATAAATCATCAAATGACACCAATATATATCTTTCGTTCATTTACTTTTCTACATATATTCTGTCTGATTCATTTCATTCCTTCTCTCACACATACATACACACATATATATATATATATATATATATATATATATATAAAGTAAAAGTAAAGTCGGCGGTTGTAGCCGATTGCAACCATAGTCGATGGCAACCCAAAAGCTCTCTTTTCAATATCGGGAGGGCGCTACTCCATTTTCTGGATTGCTCCACTTTACCCTTGATCTTTACCTTATAATGCTGAGTGTTAAGCAAGGGGGCATCAAGTACCTTTTTTTGAGTCTTTGGTATGATTCGACCTGGGATTGAACCCCAATCTCCCAGACCATTCGCAAACACTCTACTCATTAGACCAATGGCCTGGTTATATATATATATATATATATATATATATATATATGACAAAATGGAAAAGTAATTAAGTATGTAACATTTCATCTGGATGGGCTTCATTTGAAGCAACTAATACAAAGTGGGTCATGGTTATCTTTCGATGGCTGTTTTATTCTCTTCTATAGAAGCCACTCTTATAGAGGAGCAGCAGTAGTTCCCTAATCGAACAAACGATCCTGAGCGTAAAGTTGTCGAACTCACGTCCAGGACCTGTTTAGGTATTGAGTTTGGTCGTCAATGGGTTTATTCAAATACCTTTACGTACATCATGCTGCTTCCCATGTGTATGTAGTAATAAAAAAAAAAAAGAAAAAAAAAGTGGGGGGTAATTTTGATTTAAATTTTCTTAAGTTTTAACTTAGTTAAAGTCCGAGATTAGGGTACTTTTGTCAGACATTCCCTGGTACTGAATTTTTTTTTTTTTGGGGGGGGGGTTAGGCTTTTACTTTTTCTTCTAAACTACTGTTAGGGCTTTCTTTAAGAATTTTTAAATTATATTATAGAAGAGATTCAAAAACGTTTTGCCTTGTTCGCTGACATTTGGACTGAAGTTTTATAATCAATTTGGGTTTATAGTAGAGTAAGCAACTCATAAGAGATGTACATTTATGGACCCCCACACATGGCCGTGCAAAAGCAGGATGACCAGCACGAACATACATTCAGCAGCTATGTGAAGATACGGGATGCTGTCCTGAAGACCTACCTAGGGCGATGAACGATAGGGAGGAGTGGCGAGAGAGGGTCAGGGATATCCGTGCTACCAGCGTGATATGATGATGATGATGAATACAAAGTGAAATGTGATGATAAACCATTTATCTCAATCCTATATACACATTTTATTTAAACATGGATATATATATATATGCCTCCTAGCTTAACACTCCCCATTAAAAAGTATGGACCAAGGGTTGGTAGAGCAATCCAGGGAAAAGAGTAGTGCCCTCTCCTACACCTCAGTTGAAGCTATTGAGACTCCAGTAATGCTGCACCTTTGCGGAATGGGGAGTACTCCTTCATTGCCATCGCTGCAAGGTCCACTCTAGCCCAGAGTGGTAATACCTGATAGGGTCCTCTCTATGGGTCAAATAGAACTAAACTGCATGCTTATGCTAAACTGAATTGCTTGAAATAGAACTGTTTTGACATTTAAACTGCAAACTTATGCTAAACTGAGTTGTTTGAATTAGAACTGTTTGACTAAACTAAATAGCTTGAAACAGAAATGTCTTGACAATTAAGCTGTGTACTTATGCTAAACTGAATTGTTTGAAATAGAACTGTTTATTTGTATAAAAATGGATTTGACATTAACAACAAAGGTTGATATGCCATAAAACGCTAACAAACAAACAAACGAGGTCTATTGTACTTTCTGCAGATAATAAGTTGGAGGCATTACTTTTAGAACATCTTTAAATTTACACACACAAACAAAATTAGGCAGAGGTGTGAAAACTGATACATATAGGTTTATCACCAACTTTCTTCTGCTTCATTAAATAAGACTGAAAAAAAGAAAAACAGACGAAAAGCCCATGATCTTCTTTTCCATGCTTTGCCATGACAAATCTCATGAAATGAATTTACTTCTTATTTTCTCTTCTGAGCTTCATCTGGTCGGATTAATGATCCATGCACATGGTTCACTGAACAATATTCATTCAGATTAGTGAATTGTGTCATATCTTAAGTCGAAAATGCAGGTCGTGACACGGGCAAACATGTTAAATTTTACCCTAACATTCTCTACAATTCAAACCTCATTTGTTGGACAGAACTGAGGAAGAACAAGTAGAAAGAAGGAAGAGCAAACAAACTTCTTAGTCTTAAGAACCCTGAGCCTCTTACGACCATAAAGCCTCTTCACCCTGGGGCTCCTGGCTCAAAAAATATCTGAAAATGTAAGATGCTGTAATCTGTTATTTAACAGTTTAGTTGGCTGTACTGTTGCTAGGCAATAGTGATGTAGAGATGGGGATTACATGTTCTCAAATCATAAGATTCTGTCTGAAAAATAGCTAAAAATATAAGATATTCTAATATGTAATTTAACTGTTTTACAGTCTGTGGGAGTGTGTCAGTGTATATTATGTCAAAAAATTATGTGCGTCTTGATAAAAATATGGAAATGAAAAAGGATATTTTATGATAAATTGTTTATTTAAAGCTTTTATTCCCCTTTGAAGTGGCCATTTCCATGCATCAATGAAGGTTTGTTAATGTGAAAAAAAATTAGAATTTAATACACCATTTAAGGAGAAATGATAGAATCAAACAGACAATGAAGGTTTTTATCTGGCTGGGAACCAGATATGTGGTGCATTCAATATGTTTCCAGACTTATTTTGTACAGGCATTTAAAATTATCGTAGACTCTTGAAAATTCACTATGTTATTACTATACATCTTATGAGATGACTGACCAATTTTTAGGATTTCAGCTTCAAATGAACCGCTACAGCAGCTATTGGAATACACCCTACTAAAGCCTGATTGTCACAGCTGGTAGATTTTCAAAAATCCAATCTGACACTTTAGAAGAACAATATGCAATAAAATTCTGTTTTAAACTTGAAAAAAAAATGCCACAGAAACCTATGAAATGCTTCAGACTGCTTTGGGGCCATCTTGCATGAATCAAGCATCAGTTTTTGAGTGGCATAAGAGATTCAAGGAAGCCAGGGAGTCTGTGAGAGATGATGTGTGTGAGGAGTAAGGAAGTCAATACAACAGAGTTGATTGGCCAAAGGGTTAGGGTTAGGGTTACTATGTTGAGGTTTTAAGGGAGTTCAGAAAGAGATTCCTTGGGAAGAGGCCAGCACTCTTCAAATTGGCTCAGTGGCATTTCCACCAGGACAATGCACCAGTCCACAACTCCATCCTTGTCACAGACTATTTGACCAAGATAAGCATCAAGACAGTTGCTCACCCTCCCTATAGTCCAGACCTTGCTCCCTGTGACTTTTGCTTATTCCTTGAGCTCACACGCTGTCATTATGAGACAATTGAGGAGATGAAAGAGGCTGTGATGAAGGTCATTGACATGCTCACACAAGAGGACTTCGATGGGCCTTCCAGAAGTTGTTGGAATGGTACAACAAGTGCATTGCAGCCAATGGAGATTACTTCGAAGGGGAATAGATGTGTGTACTATCAATGAAAGTGCCCATACGAAAAAGTCTGGAAACTTATTTAATGATCCTCGTAAAAATATTTGAATGAATTTTATTTTATATGAAAATATGAAAACAAATTTTCAGTGCACAACTATAAAATGCCTGCTGAATTTAATAACAGTTAAATTAGATTTAAAGAACAGATAATTTCTTTCACATAAATGACACTCGAATGCCATATTTAAATAACAGAAAAAAAACAAAATATCAGCAGCCGACTTTAAACAAATCTCATTTTGTGTTTTACGTTATCCATTGAGAAAAAATTCATCTTCAGTTAGAAAACTAAAAAACAGGTCTTTTCTATTATCCATTGATTTGTTATACTCTTAGGTTTTTATACCATATTTTGACTAGTGTATATTGAAAAAAGTCAATAAAGATCTGGTTTCAGAATTTCAGACAGAAAGAAGATTGTACAGCAGCCATAATATTGGAATAAAGATAATTAAGATAGAAAAGATCTGAAACAAAGTATGATATCTATCTATCTATCTATATATCTATATATATATATATATATATATATATTTGTCTGTCTTCCACTGTTTTTATCTATCTACTTATCTTTCTATCTTGCTCTATTCATATCTATCTATCTATCTATCTATCTATCTATCTATCCCTCTTGCTCTGCTCATATCTGGGGGTGTCCTCGTGGTGTAATGGTTAAAGCGATGGACTGTGGAATCGTAGTACGCAAGTTCGTACTCCAGTCGTGCTATTACGTTCACTTTCGGGCAAATACCCTTGGGAAAGGTATGAACCCCCTTATCATCCCAGCTGTAGCACTATGGGGGTAGGCTGCCAAAGCAGACGATTCAATTGTCTGTTTTGGCGCGAAACCAGACAAAGGATTCTTGGACATGAAATCTCGCCGTACCCGGAAGTGGTACGGGGAGGCGAAGGAGAGTGGACGACGCGACCCAGAGAGAGGCAAGGACCAGAGAGAGGCAAGGACCAGAGTTGGTAGTTGGACAGGAGAGAGGAGAGAAGACAGTTGGTGGCTGGAGAGCAGAGAGGCAAGCAGCAGAAGAGAAGTTGGCGTGGAAGAATGGAGGGGCAGTCAACACCAGACACTGAGCAGAGAGGCGAGGAGACAAGATAGGGTCCAGTGAAGAAGAGTCTCAAGATGTCTGATTCCAGTAGCATTGTGGAATTTTCGCTAGTAACCCACGCTAGCGATAGTCCGCATATGCATGTAGTGTTGCAATACCTCTTTTCTGCTCTTGGTAACCCCAAGCTTTGTTCGTGTTTGTTCGTTTGTCTTTCTATTTTCTCCTGTCTCCCTCGATCGTATTCTTGTGTAGGTAAAGAAATGTGCGTTACCCCCTCGAACCACTAGTTGATCACCGGCCGGCTAAGAAGTGAAATGGTTAGAAGACTGAGATAATGTGGGGGGGTGAGGGGTAACGTTTCACACAGCTATGGGTTAAATAGTACCACTACTGTTCTTCTAGGAGAATGGCTTTGGCATTAAATAACCTATAAAGGTTGATATGCCATTAAAACAAAGAAACCATCTGGTCATATCTATCTATCTACTTACCTTAGTCTGCTCATATCTATCTATCTATCCCTCTTACTCTGCTCATATCTATCTATCTATCTATCTTTCTCTGCTCATATCTATCTATCTATCCCTCTTACTCTGCTCATATCTATCTATCTATCTATCTATCTATCTATCTATCTATCTACCATGGTCTGCTCATATCTATCTATCTATCTATCTATCTTTCTCTGCTCATATCTATCTATCTATCTATCTATCTATCTATCTATCTATCTATCTATCCCTCTTACTCTGCTCATATCTATCTATCTATCTATCCCTCTTACTCTGCTCATATCTATCTATCTATCTATCCCTCTTACTCTGCTCATATCTATCTATCTATCTATCTATCTATCTATCTATCTTTCTCTGCTCATATCTATCTATCTATCTATCTATCTTTCTCTGCTCATATCTATCTATCTATCCCTCTTACTCTGCTCATATCTATCTATCCACTTACCTTGGTCTGCTCATATCTATCTATCTATCCTTGTTTGTATCTGTCAATACAGCTATCTATCTTTGTCTGTTCATAACTATCTATCTACCTATCTATCTTGGTCAGTCTATATCTATCTTCCTTGAACTGTTTGCATCTATCTATATCTTGCCCAGTTGGCTGGGACTGTAGAATACACAGACTGTATCTGTGCATAAGAGTAAGACTCCCATAATGAGTGTCCTGAATATGACACTAAACAATCGGATGGTGAGGTTCCAGTAATGCTGGAGCTTTGGAGAATGCAGAGTATCCCTTCATTGCCGTCGCTCCCAGGTCCACTATGGCCCGGAGTAGTAGCACCTGATATGAGTCAAATAGAACTAAACTGCATACTTATGCTCAACTGAATTGCTTGAAATAGAACTGTTTTGACATCTAAAATTTGGCATTTGATAACCAACAAAGGTTGATATGCCATAAAACCCAAACAAAGTATCTTTCTTGAGCTTTTCAAACATATCTATCAATCATCATCATCATGTCGTGCCACTAGCATGGATATCCCTGACCCTCTCTCGCCACTTTTCCCTATCGTTCATCGCCTCAGGCAGGTCTTCAGGACTACATCCCGTATTCTCACATAGCTGCTGTATGTATGTTCTAGATGGTCGTCCTGCTTTTGCTCGGCCATATGCAGGGGTCAGATCCATTGGAGTACATCACTTATGAGCTCGTCTCTGCTTCTCCAACAGTGTACTGCATATCTGGTTCGTCTAACTTGGATAGTTTTCGTGATGGGAGGCAGGTGGCCATATAGTTGGTGCTTTGTGGGGTGTTGCCGCCCGGACTTGTTCAATATTGCTCTTAACATTTTGTGTAATTGCCATCTAGCTTCTTCTCCAGCCGTTTCGGCAGCGTCCAAGTGGTGCATCCATAATAAAATATTATTTTCATCTTGTCTCGGTGATGTATTTGCATTATACACCATTTATTCACTACAACTGATACTATCATTTTAGTTTTTATATTAATAGTAAACATTTTAAAGTAAAATACATACACACATATATGAAAATAAAATGTTACAGAAAAGTGTGGGTAGTATATATATATATATATCTGATCACATAGGTAAAGAACTGACATATATATATATATATATATATAGGTACACACTTGATAATAATAATGAGAGGATGTATATATGCACACACATACATCTCTCTCTCTCTCTCTCTATATATATATATATATATATATATATATATATATAAACATATATACAAAGATGCACTTCTAGACATCCATATACATGCACATACATACATATATACATACGCCACCCCCATCCATGCATACACACACATAAATGAACATATATATATATATATATATATATATATATATATATGTGCGTGTGTGTATATATATCCCAAATTACATGGATACGTACATACTCTCAAATGTGCATGCACATATAAACAGCAAAGTTAACAAAAAACGTGTGTTTGATATCCTCTTTGAAAAAAATCTGCCTGTCTCTGATAAGATAAAAAAGACTGGCTTCTTTGTTCACTATCAACTTGAATCATCCTTTACACAAATCAGAATCATCACTTCTTCGACAATGTCACTATTATGTAACAGAGTTTACCAACAATATCTTCCTCTTACTGACATCACAAACGAGCTTCTCTTTCTTGCCAAATTCTCGTCTCAGTCACCAATATCATCATCAAACTTTGCACAAAACTTTTTCATACTATCAAAACTTTTAGGATATGCTCATTGGACTAAAAAAAATTTGGCACAAAGCTCTAATTGTAGAAATATTGAACTAACTTGATACATTTTTGAGTGCCTTGGGCTTACGAAACATGGATTATTATAGAAGTTATTTGTTAAAGAAAACCAAGTTTAATACAAGGCCAAGAATATAGAGTTCCTTGAAATCATCGAATTTACTTGATACAAGTTGTGACACAAGGCCATAATTTTGGAACTCTTTGAAACTGAATCTATTAAATACAGGTTCTGACATCAGGCCATAGTTGTAGAGCTCCTAGAAAAGACCGAATTTACTAGATACAGGTTCTGACACAAGGCCATAATTCTAGAGCATCTTAAAGTCAGTGAACTTACAAGAGATTCTAACATAAGGTCATAAATCTAAAGTACCTTAAAAATTGCTGAACTTACTAGATGCAGGTTCTGACACAAGGCCATAATTTTGGTGCACTTTGTTATACCATGATTATCTTCTCATCATCATCAAGACACGCCAAAAAATATGGTATCATTTGAGTCTCTCTCACCAAAAATCCCAATTAGCCAACATTATTGGTAGGTCCTATAGATGGCATCCAGTGTCTGCAAAGAGCTGGTGAATGTAAGTTCACCCAATGTAAGTTCAGCCAAAACTGGTGTGTATTGAGTGTAGGGAAGAACAACAATGTTGATGTATAAAAATTTTATCTGCTTCTTTTCTTTTAAGCAGAGTAAAAGAAAGTCGGAGATGGCTGAAATGCATACACTCAGGGGAGATGGTGCAGGTTTACAGTGAGACCTCACTACCTTTCTGCTTTGTCCTGCCTAAGTCGAAATCTTCCTTGGTTGATATAATTTTCCAGATGCCCACACAATCCTTGTGGTCACACCTCCCACCTTCATGTTGCACTCCTCATGTCTCGCATACCACCCATGCAACTACTGTGGTATTTCCACAGGAGCACCTGCATCCTGTTTACTTTAGGAAAAAGGTGAATATCCTGTTGTGCCACCCAACCAACTTATGTGGCATGTTAAAGGAATCTTCTGGTCGATATCCAACATTGTGTCCATGTGTAGGGGTCCGTAGGAGAATATCACTTATAGGTTCGTCCTAACTTCCATATTAGTTCTTGCTCATCTTACTTGGATGGTTTGTGTAAGTGACTGTACAGCTGTTTTGTAGGGTGCTGCTTCCAGGATTTGTTCAAAATAGCATACAGCATCATTGTGTAGTTTTCATCTAGCTCTTTCTCCAAGTTTTATTAAACTCCAAGTAGTGCTACCATACAGTAGTACTGACACTGTTACAGATTGAAAGAATTGCCAATTCATTTTATTTGAGAGATCAGATTTCAATAATGTACAATAGCAGTCCATGCTTTATCTATGTGTGTGTCAACATCCCTTAGAGTAGACAAGATATTGCTACTGGGATATATTAATTGGTCTACTAATTTCTGAGAATTGTCATTTAATGAGAAGATAGTACCACCTTGATTAAAATAAGTGATTTCATTCTTCACTGGGTGCCCCCACACTTTTAAACTTTTTCCAGATCGTATTAAACTGTGTTATTACCTTCATTCACCTTCTGTAATGTAATGGTAAATGAGGCCCATTACGGCTTCTTAATATTTGACTAAGCTCAATTTTATAAATAACTATATGAATGCTTCTATTTATTTGCTCATATATGTTGATATATACAAAAAGATAGATAGATAGATAGATAGATAGATAGATAGATATGAACAGAATGAAATAGATAAAGATGAAGATAGACTGAGAAATGTGAATGGATAGATAGATGTGAACAGATTAATTTAGATAGGAACAGACTGTGATAGATGGATAGATAAAGATGAAAATGGACTAGATAGATAGATAGACTGAGAAATGTGGATAGATAGATAGATAGATAGATATGAACAGAATGAAATAAATAGACAAAGAGATAGATAAATGAATAAATGCAACCAGATTGGTTTGTTTTCCCTATTTAATAACATATCAACCTTCATGGGTTATTTAATGCCAAATCCACCCTTGTAAAATAACAGCAGTAGTATTATTCAACCCATAGGTGGCAAGGAGAGAATGATTTGATTTCTTTGTTTTAATGGCATATCAACCTTCATAAGCTATTCAATGCTAAAACCATCCTTCTAGAAGAACAGTGGTGTACTATTTAACCAATAGCTGGAAGGATAAAGGGGTTCATACCTTTCCCAAACGTATTTTTCAAAAAGTGAACATAAAAGCTCAACTGGAGTTCAAACTTGCTTATTACGATTCCGCAGTCCAGCTCTTTAACCATTACATTATGAGGACAACCCTAAGGGAGAATGAGGTTCTACCTTTACCAAAAGTGAACATAATAGCATGAGTGAAATTCAAACTTGCTTATGACAATGTCACAGCCCAACACGTTAGCCAATACACTACCCACAACCAGACAAAATTGATGGATATATAGATCTTGTGATGGTCAATAAGGTTTTATATGGATGCAAAATAATTGCAGTTTTTAACCATTCGCAGCTAAGTATAATCACACTTAATAGTCAAAATAGAATTAGAATCCACTCACAGTCGCCAACAATAAACAAGTCTATTTATTCTGGCAGCTCAGGAAACTGGAATTGTAAGACAATGAACTCTTAGAAGGCAGATTATATGGCTGCTGCCAACTTCTTCAAGGCCCTTGGGCAGAAAGTTATCAAGATCTTTTGAAAAAGTGATAGATCATTGGAAGCAGGTCTGGTGAGTGAGTTGGGCAAGGTAGAGTTTTGTAGCCCAGTCTGTTCAACTTATGCAGAATGAGATACATACATTTGGGTGTTGTCATGAAAAAGAATTGTTTTTTTTCTGTCAATTCATGTTGAATGCTGGCTAGTATTTTGTTTAATGGTATATCAAACCTGGTGGGTTATTTAATGCAAAATTTTGTTTATATATATATATATATATACACAGTGTATCACAAAAGTGAGTAAACCCCTCAGATTTCTGCTGATATTTAAGTATATCTCTTCATGGGACAACACTGACAAAATGACACTTTGACACAATGAAAAGTAGTCTGTATGCAGCTTATATAACAGAATTCATTTTTTCCCCCTCAAAATAACTCAAAATATAACCATTAAAATCTAAACTCCTGCCAACAAAAGTGTCATTTTGCCAGTGTTGTCCCATGAAGAGATATACTTAAATATCTGCTGAAATGTGAGGGGTATACTCACTTTTGTGATACACTGTATATATATATATATATATATATATATATATTTAAGCTTTTGATACACACAAATTTATATAAACAAATATGGGAATCATCTGTATAAGGGAGACCAAATTATTTTTAAAAAATAAAAGAATGCTAGGGTCCTTTCGTCTGGTACTATTCATACAATCCCACTGGAGAAATGTTTAAAAATGGGTAATACAAAAAGGGAAAATGACAGAATGTGACAAAAAAAAAAATAGGGAACGTTATGTCATGGGTTCAAGTACTGCTTGAATTAATAGTTTTATTTGGATACAGGTAAATGGTTTCAAGTATTTTTATCTAACACTAATAATTCTGTTCTATATTATTCATTCATTTGCGTACAGTTAAATGGTTTCAAGCATAGCCAATGATTGAATTGTTCTATTGACCAACAAATGGGACACTAACAGGTGATACCATACTGAGTTAGAGTGGACCTGAGAGTAATGGCAATGAAGGGTTTCTCTACTTTTCCTGGAGCCTCACCATCTGATGCAGTTTCAAGCATAGCCAATGATTGAATTGTTCTATTGACCCACAAATGGGACACTAACAGGTGATACCATACTGAGTTAGAGGGGACCTGGGAGTAATGGCAATGAAGGGTTTCTCTACTTTTCCTGGAGCCTCACCATCTGATGCAGTTTAGTGTCATATCAGGACACTCATTGTAAGGTCTTACCCCTATACAGAGATGCAGTTGGCATATTGTACAGCCCTAGCCAACTGGGCTATGTGTATGTAAGAAACAGTGTGCATATGTGAATCTGAGTTTATGTAGACGAGAGTGTGTATGAATATGTGCATATGTTTGTATATAAATACGAGTATGTTTGAGCATATATTTGTGTATGTGTATGTGTGTTTAGTTACTGCATATCCTTTGCTTGACATGGCCCATTATCATCTAAAATTTCATCTTTCTCATTTGTATTACCTGCCCATGAATATTTGATGCAATCTCTACGTTTATCACTGATAAGGAGGGAGGATGAAGAGGGTGGATGAAGAGAGTGAAAAAGAAAAAGGAGGCAAAGAACGATTCTAACCACCTGTACCTTTGTTCAATTCTTATAAACTGCACACAGCTAACAATGAAATGTACGGGACTCAAGAAAATGAAATAATTTGTTAGGTGCATCTGTACTTGCTCAATCTATTTAGTCTGTTTCCATCTATCTATCTTTGTTTCCATCGATCTATCAATCTTAATCTGTTCCTATCTATCTCAGTCTTTTGCCATCTATCTATCTTGATATGTTCACATTTATCGATCAATCTTAGTCTGTTCCTAATCTATGTGTGTTTCTATCTATCTATCTATCTATCTCATTCTATTCACATCTATCTATCTATCTCATTCTGATCATATCTATCTATCTATCTATCTATCACTCAGTCTGTTCCTATCTATGTATCTATTTTTATTCCCATCTGTCTAAGTCTGTTCTCATCTATCTATCTATTTTACTCTGTTCCTATCAACCAATGTATCTATCTTTCTTCCCATGTATCTATGTCTGTTCCCATTAATTTATCACTCAATTTTAGTCTGTTCCTATCTATCTATGTATCTACCTTTATTCCCATCTATCAATCAATCTTAGTCTGTTCCTATCTATCTATGTATCTATCTTAGCCTGTTCGTATCTATGTATCTATCTTTATTCCCATCTATCTAAGTCTGTTCCCATCTATCTATCTATCTATCTATCGATCTATCTATCAACCATCATCAGTTCCTATCTATCTTAGTCCATTCACAATTACATAAATAGATATGAAAAGACTGAGGTAGACAGACAGACAGACAGACTCTCGCCACTAGCTGCCATTTAGTACCCTACCCAGGACACCCTTTTTTGGTGGGTATTTTACCCACACTGCAAGGGATACTGTTGGCATATTCTAAATCCTACTGACAAGGAGAAAACTTTTCTGAAGAACCTGTATTCAAAGACAGCGAAACATGTCAAATTAAAAATTTTCAAAATTCTTTTTCTTATATATATATATATATATATATATATATATGTACACACACACATAAAATAAAATAATGGCTGTGATAATGATGATGGCAATTATTGTTAATAATATGAAATAATATTGCATTAAATATTTAATGATACTGACATGTGAAATTGGTTAAAAATCATGAAGAAATTAAAATCTTTTGGACAATTTAACCAAAATTCATCAAATTCTTTGTGCAGTGAAAGAAGACAAAAAAAAATTCCAAAATCTTTGTTGAGTGAAAAATGTATTGATACATTTATAATTATTAAAATTGATCAACCATTATCGATAATTTCATACCGATGAATGGAGCTGTGTATATAAATATGTGTATATATATATATATATATATCTATAAAGTATATGATTCTGAGATGATGTGTGGGATTACATATATACAAATGTATGAGTGTGTGTGTGTATGCATATATATATATAAAGTTAGAATAGTGTGGACATAGAGTCAATGGTGGTTGCTAACTGTCAGTTTCTTCCCTATGTAATCATCAAACCACAGATTAACACTGTGAGTTTACTCAATCAATAGTGAAAGAAAGTTGAGTAAAATTGTGTATTGCATGATTCACATTCACATGGATTTGACTTAGAACTTGGGTATTTGTCCACAGAAACTGTTCAAATAATTAAGAAAGCTTTTAAGGATGCTTTAAACTTAACTGGTAATCTATTAAAAGTCATCCGCCTTTTAAAAGGCTTTCAATAAGTACATAACCTACACCCTACACTTGCTATTTTTTTGAGTCTTATCCATTCTAACTTCACATAAGGGGAGGGGAAGAGTCCTCATGACATAATGGCTAAAGTGCTGGGCAGTGGTCTCAAAGTAAGTGAGTTCAAACTCCAGTCATATTACTATGGTCACTTTGGACTTGTAGTAAAGTTGGCAATCTTAGTCGAGGGTGACCCAAAGGCTTCCCTGTCCAATAGCTTTTACTCCAAAGTGTAAGGGAGGGCGCGACTCCATTTCCTGGATTGCTCCACTTTACCCTTGATCCTTTCTGTTATGGTACCTACCTTACGGACTATAATGAACTCTTCCTATTACTATGAATACTGGGAGAATATTCATCTCGGTGTTAAGTTAAATCCAGCCTAACACTTTGGCAGTCAGATTGACATTCAACACTCTTTTACCTATGCTGTATTTATACTTTCGTTCAATATACTTGTTTCACATAATCCCGAGTTCGTGTCTTTCTTCCGGACTTTACAGTGCTGAGTGCTTGGCAAGGTGGCATCAATTACCCTTTTTTGAGTCTTTGGTATGACTCGACCTGGGATTGAACCCAGGTCTCCCGGACCATTAGCGAGCACTCAACTCATTAAGCCAATGGCTGGTATGAACCCTCTGATTCCTCCCTGCTATGACTTAGATAGTACCACAATTGTTCTTACAAGGACAGCTTTGGAATTGAATAATCCATGAAGGTTGATATGCAATTAAATAAAGAAATTAAAACTAACTTTACATATTCACCAGGATGAGTCAAAAGTTTTGCAATATTTTGGTAATGTGAGGCCCAATTCACCAGCTCTGAATGCATTTGTTGAGGTTGTGATAATGATGAATTACACAGGACCGTAAGCTGTCAAGCTCACCTGATACTCTCTGAATGCTACGTGGCAGATTTGTCTTTATGACTTGGAGTACAGCCTTGGAATCCACAGTTTTAGGCCTATCTGACCTCGCTTGATTGTTAAGGTTCTCACAACTCAAGCAAAATTCTGTGGTGTTATAGACCAATCTAAACTTGTAAACCATAAGTTCCCAAATTAGACTATGCTGCATGTTGATCCGTACAGTTTTCCAATCACACACAGAGTAAAGCAATGCACAACATGTCATCATACCAACTACCAGAGTACTACAAAGCAAAACAGCTACCTTCTCTAGCTTGAACTGCTTTATTCATATGATATATGCACTATAATCTAGGGGGTGTCCTCGTGGTGTAATGGTTACAGTGATGGACTGCGGAATCGTAGTACGTGAGTTCGAACTCCAGTCGCGCTATTACGTTCACTTTCGGGCAAATACCCTTGGAAAAGGTATGAACCCCCTTATCCTCCCAGCTATGGGTTAAATAGTACCACTACTGTTATTCTTGGAGAATAGAGTTGGCATTAAATAACCTACAAAGGTTGATATGCCATTAAACAAAGGAACCAAACCAAACCAACTATAATCTAGTGTGTCTCAATATATATGGGACCCATCTAACTGCTAATAACTCTACTAATAATAATGTTGTGTTCTTTTTTGTTTCAGATTTGAAAATAGTATACTATAACAACTATTAATCCTTGATCACAATGCTTTGGACAAAGAGGAAAAAATATTTTGCATCACTAATTATTTGGGGACAAAATCATTCAAAATTGTCTCAAAATAGATGCAACCCATTAATATGATAATGATTTATTACTGAGAGAAGAAACTCAAAAAAAGATTGCATGTCCTCAAAGCTGATATCATCATAATTAAAAAAAACATTGATTTGATGTCTCTAGCTCAAAGGATGTATTTTTTACTGAACACGTTCCGAATGACGGCCATTGCGGTTGTCTCAGTAATTAATCATTATCATATTAATGGTTTGCATCTATTTTGAGACACCTTGTATCAAAGTACAGCAAAAGTTTTGATTCACTCCATTATTATTATAATTCACCTTCACCATCATATTCACTACTAACATTTTTTCATCTTCTTCTATTATTATGATTATTATATTCCTTCCTGAATACGTTTTTGGTTACATTATCTTTTTTCTCCTACATTTCTTCTTTTCCTTTTTCTTCATTCACTTTTTATTGATTATTATTATTATTATTATTGTTATTATTGCCATAGTTTAGGTGTTTCTTTTTAGCCTGTGTATACCACCAATGAGGTGCAGCACTCAAACTCAGTCTCAGCTCTTCTCACCCCCCCCCTACTTATATTTTGAGAGCATTCTTGTACAGCTAGGAAAGGATTGGCCACTTTCTCAATGCAACTCCTTTTAGACAACCCACACCCAGCCAACAGCAACAGGACTTTGGCCCCCAGCACTCCTCAATTCTTTAATTTTGTTCTTAAGAGAATCACAAGAAAAATTTACCAAAGTGACAAAAGTGGCACTGGACCAAAAGGACTTGATAGTGCATTGCTTCGAGTGTGACGTCAAATCTACTCACTTAGATTGTGTTGGCAGGCTCAGTTATGGCTAGGAGCCACTTTAACCACTAAACAGGTCTTATAATCTTTCATGGATTCTGGCTGGACAACATTTGAACAGTCCTAGCCAAACAGAATAAACTTATATATATATATATATATATATATATATATATATATACATATATATGTATACATATATATACATGTCTATATGTATATGCACACATATATATACATATACACACACACACACACACACATATATATATATATATACATATATACACACACACACACACACATATATACACACACACATACACACACACATATATATATATACACACACATATATATATACATATATAACACACACACACACACATATACACACACACACAGATATATATATATACATATAGACGCACATTTATATATATGTATATATATACACATACACACATATATATATATATATATATATATATATATATATATATATAGGCAAGTGACAATGGTAGCTCCGTCTAGCTGATGTCTTTTTTTTTCAGATGTGATCATGGCTTGAACCAGTCAAAACAATGAATTTGCAATTTAAACATTGTTTTTAACTGGTGAACCTGTAAATGCTACACAGGCAGCTTTTTGGGTTCATTTTATATTACATTGGAATGATACTGTTCTGGTTAGAAAATCAATACAGTTCTGGTTGAAAATTATATATATATATATATATATATATATATATAAAGTAAGTAAAAGTAAAGTTGGCAACCATGGCTGAGGGTGACCCAAAGACTCCCTTTTGAATAACTACAACACCAAGATATAGCAGAGTGTGCTACTCATTATCCTGGATTGCTCTTCTTATCCTTGATCCATATCTAATAATCCTGAGTGTTAAACAAGAAGGCATCAAGTACCATTTGGTATAATTCAACCTGGAATTGAATCCTGGTCACTCAGGCCATTAGCAAACACTCTACACACTAGAGCAATGGGCCACTTTTGATACATATATATATATATATATATATATATAATAAGGGATACAATAAAAATAAATGAATACATGGTCAATACTATTATTAACAGAGCTAGTTTAAAACCAAAAAATTTAAATTATGTTTCAAGCTTAGCTTCGTCCATTAGTTTGATTGGTTTGGTTTCTTTGTTTAATGGCATATCAACCTTTGTACGTTCTTTAATGCCAAAACGATCCTTCAAGAAGAACAGTAGTGGTACTATTTAACCCATATCTGTGAGGATAAGAGGGTTCATACCTTTCCCAAGGATATTTGTCTGAAGGTGAACGTAATAGCGCAACTGGAGTTTGAACTCGCTTACTACGATTCTGCAGTCCATTGCTTCAACCATTACACCACGAGGACACCCACCCCATTACCAGGAATTTCATGTGTTACACACCATCAGCATATGGAAAAAAACCTTTTCTATTAATGGATTAAGCTCAGCTTAAACATAATTTATATGTATATTATGTGTGTATGGTTCGTTTGTTGGCTGAGCTGTATGATACGAAGTCTAACATAAAGTTGGGCGGGTTTCGATCCCAGCTACGTATCTAGCCACACAGAAGAATTGTGATGAATGAAACAGTCTGTATGTGGATGACTACATATTTCAAACCGGCTCATCGACCTAGTGGGTAGAGTGTTCACCAGTGGTCCGGGGATCTGGGTTCAACCCCAGGTCGCGTCATGCCAAAGACTTTAAAAATGGTACTTGATACCTCCTTGCTTAACACTCAACAATATAAGGTACTAATCAAGGGTAAAGTGGAACAATCCAGGGAAAGGAATAGCGCCCTCCCAACACCTTGATGTAGTAGCTATTGAAAAGGGAGCCTTCTGGTCACCCTTGACTACGGTCTTTACTTACTTTATATGTGCCTGTATATATATGTGTGTGTGTGTGTGTGTGTGCGTGATTAAAATTGAATTAAAAACAATATCTGAACATTCACTTTAAGGATTACTCATGGTTACTTAAAGTTTCTTGCAACACTTTTTAGAATCCACAGACCGTAATTTGTCTTTGATACAATTTTAAGTAATAAGATGGTTCGATCCTTCGGACGTCAAGCACTTTCAAATATCATTAGTAATATAGTTTAATGCCAAAGCCATCTACAAGGATGACTTCAGCATTAAACTATATATATATATATATATATATATAATATATATATATATATATGTATATAGTTGGACAAATACAAGTATGTTGTGTGTGTGTGTGTGTTTGTGTGTGTATATATATATATATAAGCTGAGAATTCTTAGGGTACTCACATAAACATATACATACATACAACATGTACACATATATAAATGTGTATTTATATCTATATATTTATATAAATCCATTCATAC
>OY757943.1:5039999-5077499 GCA_963585895.1 Sepioteuthis lessoniana
ATGCTTTAAAATATTTGCTTTCATGAGAGGAGGTTGTGTAGGAGATTTTTTTTTTTTTTACAGATCTTAATTCCCAAAGTATTCTACTCCTTTTGTCTTTCTTGACTCCCTTAATTCCAGATTTTTCAAAGATTTGAGTGCCAGTCAAAAGTGGTTCTTTCACTTGAACTTGCTTTAATTTACTTTCCTCTCAAGGAAGCAAGTTCTTAAAGCCTTTTTCTTTGCTTCAAGTTTTCAATTTAGTTATTTTTTCAACAGCTTTCTTTATCATTTGATTATCTCTGCAAAGCTTCTTTGATATCTCCAAAATGGACATTCCTCCAACTCAATACCTCCGTTATTTTCTGTTTTTCAACAGTAATTAGATCCTTCCTTTTACTCATGTTTTAACATATGCTACCAACCAAAAGTTTGAGACTAAATTGTTTCTTTAAATCTATAATAGTCTTATTTTACAGTTGATGAGAAAGTTCAAAATGAATTGCTTTAGAAAAAGCAGTTGTTTCCATATTTACTCACTACTTAGGAATCACTTTGATGAACATACTTTTACAAGTTTCTAAAAAATATGCTAAATATTTCATTTGCTATAATAAATGATTTTGGTGGATCATTTGATAAAAAGAAAATATAAATTTGCTTTAACTTAACTTACAATTATTTTCTTTTTTTTATTTTGATTTAAATTATTGCATAATTTCATGCAGACAGGAAAAACAATGTTTTTTTTTTTTTTTAAATATGAAACTTTATTGAATCTTAAGTTTAAAGAAAAAAAATCAATGTAGTCCCAAACTTTTGGTCGATAGTTTAAACAATGGACAAAAAGAAAAAAATAGTTTTTACTCGATTCCAGAGATTTTAAACTTGAGTTAAATCTGCATACAAATTTCAGTCAATTCATTTCCTTAACTTCCAAATATCTTAAAAACTAACCAATCAAAATGGCAGAAAATTTACTTCAATATTTTACTAAGGATGGAAAGTTTAAAATTGATAAATATTGATTCAGAACGTTATGAGTTATTGAGGTTTATTTAATTTGCATAATAACTTAAGACAGGCTATATATATATATATATATATATATATATATGATTGTACCCGGGAAAGGTGTAGCACCCTCCCCTACACCTTGGTGTAGTAGCTATTGAAAAGAGCATTTGGATCACTCTCGACTACAGTCAGCCAACTTACAAACTTATATATGATTGTATGCATATATATGTGTGTACGATTGTGTGTGTGTGTATATATATATATGTGTGTGTGTATATATATATATATATATTTATCTATGTATGTGTGCATATATATATATACACACGCACACATATATATGGATATATATGTATACATTTGAATTTGTGTATCTTTATTTACGTATATATTTAAATATGTATATATATATATTTACACATATATAATTGTATGCAAACATATATCTGTATGATTATATATATGTATAAATATATGTCTGTGTGAGTGTGTGTATATATATATATATATATATAGTGAGAACACAATAGATTGCAAGCTGATTTATAGTTTAACAGTCAGACACCCCCACAATTGCAAATAGTCTGATTGTGATACATTTATAGACAGACAGATGTGCAATCAGACAGATGGGGTAAATAAGCTATACAAGAATTTTGATAGATATTTTGGCCGACAATGAAAGACAATTAGTCAGAACTTCCTATTTCGTTACTCTGCACGTTTCTCCAGAGTCGTATTGTGATTGCAGCCTTTTTTTTTTTAATCAATTCTTCATGAATATTTTTAAATACTTTTTCTTTCTTTTCCCTTCTTTCTACTCCCCTCACTTTATCTTCTTTTACTTCCTCTTTGACCATGCTTCAACTTTCTTTCTCAGAATTGTCATCTTGTTTTCTACCTGTTTTTCATTTCTTTCTTTTTTTATTTCCATTTCATTCAATGTTCTTTCTTTTCTCCTCTAGTTTCTTCATTATTTCATTCCTCCAACAATTTTTCTTCCTCTTCTTCTTCTCCATTTTTCTCCCTTATTTTACATCCTGTTTTATTGCTCTTTTCAGCAATTTTTCCCCAATTTTATCCCTCTTTTTCTTTTCCTTTCCTTCACCCCAATAATTCTTTCTCTTCTTATTCATATATGAGGATCATAAAATAAGTTTCCAGACTTTTTTCGTATGGGCTCTTTCATTGATAGTACACACATGAAACTCTAGTCCCCTTCAAAATAATCTCCTCCGGCTACAATGCACTTGTTGTACCATTCCAACAACTTCTGGAAGGCCCCATGGAAGTCCTCTTGTGTAAGTGTGTCAATGTTCTTCGTCACAGCCTCTTTCATCTCCTCAATTGTCTCATAACGACAGCCTCTGAGCTTAGGGAACTATAGGGAGGCTGAGGAACTGTCTTGATGCCTATCTTGGTCAAATAGTCTGTGATAAGGATGGAGTTGTGGACTGGTGTATTGTCCTCGTGGAAATGCCACTGACCCGATTTGAAGAGTGCTGGACTCTTCCCTAAGAATCTCTTGCTGAACTTCCTTAAAACCTCAACATAGTAACCCTAACCGTGTGGCCAATCAACTCTGGTATATTGACTTCCTTACTCCTCCCACACCTATAATTATCCCTCACAGACTCGCTTTCCATGAATCTCTTATGCCACTCAAAAACTGATGCTAAATTCATGCAAGATGCTCCAAAAGCAGTCCGAAGCATTCCATACGTTTCTGTGGCCTTTTTTTTTTAAGTTTAAAACAGAATTTTATTGCATATTGTTCTTCTAAAGTGTCAGATTGCATTTTTGAAATTCACCATCCGTGACAATCAGGCTTTAGTAGGGTGTATTCCAATTGCTGCTGTAGCTGTTCATTTGAACCTGAAATCATAAAAATTGGTCAGTCATTTCATAAGATGTATAGCAATAACATAGTGAATTTTCAAGAGTCTATGACAATTTTAAATGTATGTACAAAAAAGTCTGGAAACTTATTGAATGCACCATGTATATGTATAAACTGTGTTTGGCATTGAATGACCCACAGAGGTTGATATGCCATAAAACCAAAACACCACCACCATCCTCTTATTATCTTTTCCTATTCCTTCTCCTCTTTTTTCTCTTCTTCCTCCTATCTACAATTTCCTTCTCTTTTCTTTTTTTTCTTCTTTGTATTTTCATTTCTTCCTCTGTTTTCACCTAAATATCTTCTTTTCCTATTTTCTATTATCTTCTTCCTCATTTTTACTTTTATTCTCTCCCTCTTTCTTCCTTCATTTTTCCTATTTTTCTCTCATTTTCGCTTCTTTTTCCTTTCTCTTTCCTTTTTCTTCTCTCTTTTCCTTTCTCTTTCTCCTTTTTCATCTCCCTTTCTTTCTTTTCATTTTCTCCTCCCTCTTTTCATTTTTCTCTTTATCTTTCCTTTGCCTAATTTTTTGTCTTCCACTTTTTCTTTCATCTCTTCATTCTCTTTTCCAAACCCTCCTCCTCCTCCTCAACACTTTTTCTTCTTTCTTTTCTTTGATTTTTCTTTTCTCCCTTTCATTTATTTCATTTTTTCCTACTTCCTTCCTCTCTCCTTCTTTATCTTTCACCTACCTCTTTTTTTTTTCTCCTTCCCATTCTTCATAATTTTAATTCTTTTTTTTCTATTGCTGAAATTTCTCCTTCTCTTTCCTTCCCTCCCTCCCTCTCTATTTGAGAAAAGGCTCTTTTCAATACTCTTGCACCATAGACAATGGAGTCTCTCCCTTTGTCTTGAAAAACAGTAGAAGGTAACTAGATTCTAGGTGAGCAGATGCCACTGAAAGAAACCAAGAAGATTAGCCATTCCAAGGTATCTTTTTACCCCCAGTAGATTCCAGAAGGGTCTCTGTTTTCAGTTGAGATTACTCACTGCTGCTACTGCTGCTGCTGCAGAAGTAAAATTCACTTGGGTGGGAGGAAGAGAGGGAGGGAGGACGGGTTGTAGATGTGGAAGATAAAGACAGAAATAGAGAGAGAAAGAAAGTCTCTATGATAAAGTGAATATCAAACTTAAATAGGAAAGAAAGAAAGAAACAAACAAACCAAGTTGTAACAGAGAAATAGAAAGAAAAAAAGAAAGAAGGAAGGATGCTGGGAAGAGATGAAAGAAAAAAAGAAAAAATGGTGGGAGGAGAAGGAAAGAGAGATGCTTGGAGGAGAAGAAAGAAAGAAAGAAAGAAAGAAAATGATGGGAGGAGGAAGAAAAAAAAGAAAGATGCTTGGAGGAGAAAAGAGAAAGAAAGAAAGAAGGAAAATGATGGGAGGAGGAGAAAAAAAGAAAGCTGCTTGGAAGGGATGAAAGAAAAAAAATGATACTGGGAAATGAAAGAAAGAAAAAGAAAATGATGCCTGGGAGAGATGATGGAAAAAACAATGTTGGGAGATGAAAGATAAAAAAGAGGCTTTGGGAAGATGAAAGAAAAAAAGATATTTGGTGGGGATGAAAGAAAAATAGATGCCTGGGAGAAATGAAAGAAAGGAAATATAAAGCAATAAGTGAAAAAAAAAAATGAAAGAAAAATAGATGCCTGGGAGAGATGAAAGAAATATAGACGCCTGGAAGTGATGAAAGAAAAATAGATGCCTGGGAGAGATGAAAGAAAAAAGATTCCTGGGAGAGATGAAAGAAAGGAAATATAAAGCAATAAGTGAAAAAACTCAAATTAAAAAAAATTAATTCAGAAAAATAAAAAAATGATGAAGTTTGATCAGAATTTTTTTTTCAAATTCTCCTCAAACCAGGCGAGAAATATAGAGAATCTAACCAAGTTATGATGGTCTGATGGCCCAGTCAGTATTTCTCAAAAAAAGATATAGACAATATTTTTTTGATTAAGCTTGGCAGAGTTTTGCACAAGGCCAAAAGTATGGGGCACTCAGTAAGAATGAAATCCTTGAACAATGGTTTGGTATCCTAGTATACTAACCATTATGGCACCTGTGGTCATTTATTAAACTTATTTCAATCAGGTGCAAGGCCAGAAGTATGGGGCACCCTGTGAATATCAAAGTCACTTACACTAGTCTATTAGCCAAGATTATTGACCATTACACCATACATGACACCCATTTTGAATCCAGAAATGAAGTATTATTCTCTAAAAGTATGTGCAAAGTCACTTAGTGCAAGATCTGATTGATAATGGGAAGTTGCAAATAAAACATGCCTCTGATGATGGGAGACAGGTTACAGAGTATATATATATATATATATATATATATATATATATATATATATATATATATAGTAAGATACATAGACAGTTTGAGAGTCAAAATGAGTCTGACAGAAAGTAAGGTTTAGCATTAGCTGTAATGAGGAGTGTGGAGGAAGGAGGTGATGAGAGAAGGGGAATTTTTCATACAGTAAGTTATGTTTGGTTTGGTTTTATGGCATATCAACCATTGTAGGTTATTTAATGCCAAATTCTCTTTATACATATATATTATATATATGATTTAATTTGGGTGGGTTTTATGGCATATCAACCATTGTAGGTTATTTAATGCTAAATTCTCTTTATACATATATATTAAATATATATAATTTGGTTGGGTTGGGTTTTATGGCATATCGACCATTGTAGGTTATTTAATGCCAAATCCTCTTTATACATATATATTACATACATAGGATTTGGTTTGGTTGGGTTTTATGGCATATCAACCATTGTAGGTTATTTAATGCCAAATTCTCTTTACACATATATATTATATATATGATTTGGTTTGGGTGGGTTTTATGGCATATCAACCATTGTAAATTATTTCATGCCAAATTCTCTTTATACATATATATTAAATATATATGATTTGGTTTGGTTGGGTTTTATGGCATATCAACCATTGTAGGTTATTTAATGCCGAATCCTCTTTATACATATATATTAAATATATATGATTTGGTTTGGTTGGGTTTTATGGCATATCAACCATTGTAGGTTATTTAATGCCAAATCCCCTTTATACATATATATTATATATATGATTTGGTTATGTTGGGTTTTATGGCATATCAACCATTGTAGGTTATTTAATGCCAAATTCTCTTTATACATATATATTAAATATATATGATTTGGTTTTGTTGGGTTTTATGGCATATCAGCCATTGTAGGTTATTTAATGCCAAATTCTCTTTATACATATATATCAAATATATATAATTTGGTTGGGTTGGGTTTTATGGCATATCGACCATTGTAGGTTATTTAATGCCAAATCCTCTTTATACATATATATTACATACATAGGATTTGGTTTGGTTGGGTTTTATGGCATATCAACCATTGTAGGTTATTTAATGCCAAATTCTCTTTATACATATATATTATATATATGATTTGGTTTGGGTGGGTTTTATGGCATATCAACCATTGTAAATTATTTCATGCCAAATTCTCTTTATACATATATATTAAATATATATGATTTGGTTTGGTTGGGTTTTATGGCATATCGACCATTGTAGGTTATTTAATGCCGAATCCTCTTTATACATATATATTAAATATATATGATTTGGTTAGGTTGGGTTTTATGGCATATCAACCATTGTAGGTTATTTAATGCCAAATCCTCTTTATACATATATATTAAATATATATGATTTGGTTTGTTTGGGTTTTATCGCATATCAACCATTGTAGGTTATTTAATGACAAATTTTCTTTACACATATCATCATCATCATCATATCGTGCTGGCAGCACGGATATCCCTGACCCTCTTTCGCCACTCCTCCCTATCGTTCATCGCCCTAGGCAGGTCTTCAGGACAACAACCTGTATCCTCACATAGCTGCTGAATGTACGTTCGTGCTGGTCGTCCTGCTTTTGCGCGGCCGTGTGTGGGGATCCATAAGAGTACATCTCTTATGAGTTCATCTCTGCTTCTCCAGCAATGTCCTGCATGTCTGGTTCGCCTAACTTGAATAGTTTTCGTGATAGGGGGCAGGTGGCCGTACAGTTGGTGTCTTGTTGGGTGTTGCCGCCAGGACTTGTTGAGGATTGCACGCAGCATTCTTGTGTAATTGCCATCTAGCTTCTTCTCCAGCCGTTTTGTTAGCGTCCATGTAGTGCATCCATATAGCAGTATCGATGTGACCGCTGCCTGGAAGAAACTGCGTTTCATTTTATCGGTTAGGTCTGATTTCCATATAGTCGATAGCCTATTGATAGCTGTCCATGCTTTCGTTAACCTCGTTTCGATGTCCTTTTCGGTTGATTCGACGCTGCTTCCTAGGTACGTGAATTTGTCTACTAGTTTAAGAGGGGTTCCTTCTAGAGTGGAGATGTCCCCCGTTTGGTTATAGCACATATATTCCGTTTTATGTGCATTAACATGGAGGCCTATGCTTGCTGCTGCTCGTTCCAAACTATGCAGAAGTGTTTCGGCTTGGTCAGGTGTATTTGCCAGTATCGCTATGTCATCGGCGTAGTCGGCGTCGGTGATTGTTGTTGCGGGGTATCTTCTGCTTCTTTTCTTCGTCAGTTCGAAGCCATTCTCTTTGATTTTGTCAATCGATGTTCTAAGTACGTAGTCTACGCAGTATACAATCAAAATCCGATAGAAAAAAATGGACGAAGGGATGCATACTCCCCTTCCCTAAAAAGGGGGACCTCGGATTAGCCAAAAACTACCGAGGCATAACACTAACATCCATAGCTGCCAAAATCTACAATGCCCTACTACGAAACAGAATAGAACCCAAAATCGACAACATACTTAGAAAAAACCAAAATGGCTTCCGAAGAAATAGATCTACGACCTCACAAATATTAACCATCCGCAGAATCCTTGAAGGTGTACGGGCAAAGAACCTACAAGCGACATTAATATTTGTCGACTTTACCAAGGCTTTCGACTCCATTCACAGAGGAAAGATGGAACAAATCCTACTAGCGTACGGCATACCTAAAGAAACCGTAGCGGCAATAACGATTCTCTATAGAAACACTAAAGTAAAAGTACGATCACCAGATGGAGACACAGAATACTTCGACATAGTAGCAGGAGTACTACAAGGAGACACGCTGGCTCCGTATCTCTTTACACATATATATTATATATATGATTTGGTTTGGGTGGGTTTTATGGCATATCAACCATTGTAGGTTATTTAATGCCAAATCCTTTTAATACATATATCTTAAATATATATGATTTGGTTTGGGTGGGTTTTATGGCATATCAACCATTGTAGGTTATTTAATACCAAATTCTCTTTATGCATATATAATAAATATAAATGATTTGGTTTGGGTGGGTTTTATGGTATATCAACCATTGTAGGTCATTTAATGACAAATCCTTTTAATACACACATCAAATATATGATTAATATTTTTAAATGACCCTGTGCTCTTTTGTTTCACAGAGTTAAATGGTTTTTCAATTTAATACGAATACACAGTTAAATGTAAAAACAGTTCTATTTTAAACAATTCAGTATAGCATGTCAAAATTAAATGGTTTCAAGTATTGCTATATATCAATAACAATTCAATTAAACATCAATTATTTGTTTACACACAGTTAAATGATCAAACAAATCAATTTAGCATAATTACAGAGTTTACATGTCAAACAGTTCTTTTTAACTCATGGATAGGACCTTCTCAGGTGCTAACACTCTGGGCCAGAGTGGACCTGGGAGTGATTGCAATGAAGAGGTACTCTGCATTCCCCAAAGTTCCAGCATTACTGAAACTTCACTATCAGATAGTTTAGTGTCATACCTAGGACACTTGTTGGGAGAGTGTTACCCCCCTCCAGAGATGCAGTCATATATTCTACTACCCCAACTGACGAGGTAACACACAGTAAGATGACAGCCATTAACATCATGCAATTTAACACAAGTAATTATAGCTTTTTGAACTGTGAAAAAAAAAGACTTGTTGCATTCCTTGTCTGACTTTCCTTCCACCCAAAAGACGCAGTCATAGTGGAAGAAGCAAGAGTCTAAATTAACAACTATGAGAAATTTCTGCGGACACCATCCTCAAAATCTTATTCTCTAAAATAGATTTTCTATTACAGCTTTGGTATTTTTCAATTTTTACTTGTCTTTTCTTTTACTCATTTATAAAAATAAGGAAAACGTGTATCGGAAATTAATAAAGAAAAAAGAATCAACTGATTGATTCATTGATTTTAAAAGCATGTCAACTCATCTGGGGTTATTTTATACTCAAAGGTCAGGGAATTATGTACATTGTATACTTATATTTACATTTTTTGTGTTGTCATTTCTTAAAAGCTTTTTTTGTGCTCAGTTATAATATCAAGTATTCCCATCTAATACAAAAAACTTGCACACAGTTGTAAGGTTTTAAGTTTTCCAATCTAATACTAATAATTAAATAGTTTGAAATAATTATTTCTATTTAATAATATTCATTTGCTTGTCAACAGTTGGTTTCAAGTAACAACAACTAATAGGTTTGGTTTGGTCGGTTGTTTGGGTTTTATGGCACATCAAACTTTGTAGGTTATTTAATGCCAAATCCATTTTTATAAAAATAATCAGTTCTATTTCAAACAATTCAGTTTAGCATGAGTATACAGTTTAATTGTCAAAAATATTTCTATTTCAAGCTATTCAGTTTATTCAAACAGAGCTAATTCAGTTTAGTATAAGTAGAGATTTTGTTAATACAGTTAAGTGTCACAACAGTTCTATATTAAACAATTCAGTTTAAGGTAAGTAGACTTTCAATATCACAAACAGTTCCATTTCAAATAATTCAGTTTAGCATAAATACACAGTTTGTCAAAAACCTTTCTATTTCAAGGTATTCATTTTATTCAAATGGTTCTAATTCAAACAATTCGGTTTAGTGTAAGTACAGCTTCAATGTCAAAAACAGTTCCTTTTCAAACAATTCAACAACTACTAATAATAAACCTTAGTAAGCAAATAGAACTTTAAGTAACTATTCTTAATGCAAATAATTTACTATTATATGGTATCAAGTATTTTTATCTAATTCAAATAATTTCTAAACATCTATTTCACCCATAGATAAGACCCAAACAGATTCTACCACTTTGAGTCAGAGCAGATTTGGGAGTAGTCACAAAGGTTTTTTCTTCTTGCTTTGTTAAATGGCATATCAACCTTCATAGGTTATTTAATTTCAAAGTTATCCTTGTAGATTGGTTTGTTTTTTCTTGGTTTTATGGCATGTCAATCATTGTAGGTTATTTAATGCCAAATCCTCTTTATACATATATATTAAATATATGCGATTTGTAAAATATTTTGTTGATAACATTTTTTGAACATGTCTGAGCTCATTATTTTTTTGCACACAGTTAAATGGTTTCAAGTATTGCTATTCAATACTAATAATTTCATTTACTATTTATCATTTGTTTGCACATAGTTAAATGGTTCCAAGTATTGTTATGTCTCATTAACAATTCAATTAAACATTAGTTATTTGTTTACACACAGTTAAATGATCAAACAGTTCTATTTCAAGCAATTCAATTTAACCTAATTTCTTTGTTTGCACTCAGTTTAGATGTCAAACAGTTCTATTTGACCGATCGATCAGAGTGGACCTGGGAGTGATGGCAATGAAGGGGTACTTCACATTCCCCAAAACTCCAGCATTACTGGAGTCTCACCATCAAATTGTTTAATGTCATATGCAGGACACTCATTGATGGGGTCTTACTTCACTGCAGAAATGTAGTGGGTGTATTCTACAGCCCCAGCCAACTGGGCTATATCCTTGTAGAAGAACAGTAGTGGTACTATTTAACCCCTAACTAAGCGAAAAGGGAATTCATACCTTCCGAAAGATTATGAGTCTGAAACTGAATTTAACAGCATGACTGGAGTTTGAACTCACTCACTTTGATGTTACAGTTGGGCACTTTAGCCTCTATACCCCAGGGATTCCCCACAAAGTACTCCATGCTCTCTAGATTTCCAGAATTAGAGCCTCACCATCAGATACAGTTAAGTGTCCTACCCAGAACAAATATTAGAGGTGTGGTCTTACCCCTCTGCAGAAAACAGTTAGTGTATTCTAAACCTTGCCAACGGAACAAGTAAGAAAGAAGAAAATACAGAAAAAGAAAGATAGAATGAAAAACTAAAAGACGGAAACAATGAAAGAAAATCACTAAAACCAGAATAAAGGAATGAATATAAAAACAGATCAACAGAATCAGTAAAGGAGTGAGAGTTGTAGGAGGAGGAAAAAAAATTCAAGGTAATAGAAATATCATCGTTCAAAATAGCTCTTTCTTTGTTTTTCTTTCTTTTTTTTTTTTTCATTTCTTCAGTCGGCCATATTGTTAGAATCCACAATGAGACTTGCCAGTTCAATCACTGTTCTTCAAATTTCTACAAATTATGTTGCTCGGAACAAGGAATACTTTTGAAAGGCAGCTGTCATTAACCCTCTGAATCGAAGAATGCCTATTACCATTTTAGATACTAGTGAAAGCCTAATAGACGTCTTGGTCACAAGTTGTCTTTGTATCCCAAAGAAAAGTGAATAAAAAAAAAGTAATTAGCTTAATAATAGGACTCTCAACTTTCAACTAAAATCATTAAAATTCAATTTCAACACTTAAAAACCTGAGATATTAATCAATATATTTTAAGTATTCAGTTAATTTTCCTTGTGACATTAATAAACATGTCTAATTTTGGAAAATTCTTAACAACAAAAAATGGTTAAAAAAAATGAATTATTATCAGCTTAACTGTAAGCCTAATTCAAAAAGAACATTTTTTTTCCATATTTTTTTCTTTTACAACTATCTTCATTTAAAAAGAAATGGTTGATATATTTACCAATCTTCAAATGAAGAAAAAAAAATAACAAGCAAAACTTAAAGGAACTTTTGAATATTAGAATGAAACGCATACAATTAAGGAAGGGGAAAAAAAAGCAATACAAAAAATTTCTCATCAGCTAAGCAAGACTGACATTTTTCCCTTTTTTTTTTTTTTTTTTTTTTTTTCAAGCATGTCATTTTTTCTTAGTTTAAAAAAATTTTTTTCAGTGATTTATTTACCAGTCTCTTATATATAATCTAATATATTTACCAAATTAAAATTATTCAAAAAGGTTTATATATTAATCAATATATTTACCAAATCAAAAAAAAACTACTACTCACGCATAAATTGGGTACTTTTGTCACGGCAGAAGAACGCATATTTAAGGAGAAATTAATTTTCTCTAGAAGAAAGAAAGACAAGAAAATGCAAAAAAAATTTATTATTGTTAGTTTAGCAGGATTGATTTCTTGAAAAAATACTTTTTCCCATTTTTTACAAGTATCTAGTTTTTTTCTTCTTTTTAAAAAAAACATTCTTTTTTTATATATATATCAATCTACGATAGATTGTTTTATCAGCATGTCAACCTGTTTGGGTTTATTTCATGCTAAGAGGTTAGGGAATATACAAAGTTAAAAAAATCATTTTTTTTAATCTTATATGTTGATTAATGTATTCATCAAATTAAAAAATTACTTATGCTAAAACTGAGAGTACTTTTGAACAAGGTAGTGGTACATACATAATTTGTGAAGAGATGTAATTTCTACGGAAAAAACAGAAAAAATATTGCCCAGTCGGCTGGGGTAGTAGAATACACTGACTTCACCTCTGCAGAGGGGTAAGACCCCCACCCAATGCGTGTCCTGGATATGACACTAAACAATCTGATGGTGAGGTTCCAGCAGTGCTGGAGCTTTGGGGAATGCAGAGTACCACTTCATTGCCATTGCTCTAAGGTCCACTCTGACTTTTAGTGGTAGCACCTGATAGGGCCCTATCTATGGGTTAAATAGAACTAACCGCATATTTATGTTAAACTGAATTGCTTGAGTAAAGTGAATAGCTTGAAAGAGAAATTTTTTTGACAATTAAACCGTACTTACATTTAAACTGCGTGCTTATGCTTAACTGAATTATTTGAAATAGAACTGTTTTTTGACATTAAAACTGTATTTACACTTAAATGTATTGTAACATATAACTGCTTGAACAGTTTGAAATAGAAATGTTTTTGACAATTAAACTGTGTACTTATGCTAAACTGAATTGTTTTCAATAGAACAGATTATTTACATATAAATGGGTTGGCATTGAATAACCTACAAGGGTTGATATGTCATAAAACCCAACAAACCAACCAACCAGAAAAAAGAAAAGTGTGTGTGTTTTATAGCATCCGTCAGTCTCAAGAGACTATGATATGAATCCGCATCGAGATCTCAACATGAGCATAAGAAGAATTGAGTAGAAGATTAAGAGTTGCTCATGCAGTAGCTCCCCCCCTCATCAAGACACTCATATTGTCCGAGGGAAAGGCATTACCATTTCTGCAGGAGTTGCCTCAAGGAAACAAAACATATTAGACTGTCTAAAAGACTCCAACACCTGTTTTTTTTTTAATTCATTGTTTTGGTTTGTTTTTTTGTTTTCTTTTGACTGGTTATCATACCAGGGCTAGAGAACCCTGTCTGCCCTACTATTTACCCATAATTGGAAGGAGGAGAGATAGATTCATGCATTTTCTAAAGGGCATTAGCAGGAAGGAAAATGCCAACTGCTCCAACCAGAATTTGAACTTAGGACGTCATTTTCTACAATGATAACTGTTATGCATCTAAGTGTATACAAGTTTGCTGTTGTTGGTGTTTAATGGCATATCAACCCTTGTAGGTTATTCAATGTCAAATTCTGTTTTTTTTTTTAAATTTATGATTTGAAAGCAAATAGTTTGTTGGTAACTTTATTTTTAAATAAGTTGTTTGAACTCATTTGTTTGCACACAGTTAAATGGTTTCAAGTATTCTTATATAACACTAATAATTCTATTTAATACTAATCATTTCTAGCATACAGTTAAATGGTTTCAAGTATTCCTATTGAAACACAAATCATCATCATCATGTCGTGCCGTTAGCACGGATATTCCTGACCCTCTCTCGCCACTTCTCCCTATTATTCATCGCCTCCGGCAGGTCTTCAGGGCTACATCCCATATCCTCACATAGCTGCTGTATGTATATTCGAGCTGGTCGTCTTGCTTTTGCTCGACCATATGTGGGGATCCATAGGAGTATATCACTTATGAGCTCATCCCTGCTTCTCCAGCAGTGTCCTGCATGTCTGGTGCATCTAACTTGGATAGTTTTCATGATGGGAGGCAGGTGGCCGTACAGTTGGTGCCTTGTACACTAATAATTCTACTTAATATCAATCATTTGTGAGCATACAGTTAAATAATTTCAAGTATTCTTATCTAACACTACTATTTAATGTAAATCATTTGTTGACATATAGTTAAACCAATCAAGGTCAGAGTGGACTTGGGAGTAATGGCAATGAACGGGTACCCAACATCTCCACAAAGCTCCAGGGCTGAAGTCTCAGAGAAAAGGTACAAAAATTGAGTCTTTCAAACCATCTGGTTGATAAATGATATGATTGACAAAAGATCTTCATTCATTTTGTATTTTCTCCTTTATAATAACGCGACTTATTTGTGTAAATATTATTCATCTAAAATATTCAGTGTCTTCAAATATAAAAACTAAGTGTGAATAATCATAGAATCTTTATCAAAATGCCATCAATATTAATACAGACCCCTAGAGAGTAAAAATCAATAATCAATAGGGAGAATATGATTGATTAAACAAAAACTCTAAGCTAGATTTTTGTAGCAGCGTCAAACGTGGTTTGATATTATGTGTGAAATTACTTAAAGGAAAGAAAAGAAATTATTTATATTTTAGGAATATAGATATATATATATATAGGTAACAAGAACAGGTTAATGAGTTATCTATAGACAGGTGGAAATAGAAGTAGGTTTATCCATAAGATTGTAAGAAATATCGTCTGAAAAGTTGTGGAAATAACAATAAAGATGAAGACAATAAGGAGGTGCCTGTGGTGTAATGGTTATCATCGCAGAAATTGGACATAGTGACACGAGTTCAAATCCTGGACTGATTGCATTTCACATCGCACTAATACCCTTCGGAAAGGTATGAATCCAATTATTCTCCCTCCAGCTATGGGTAAATAGTCGGGCAGACTGGGTTCTTCAGCCTTGGTGAGGCAACTGGTCTAGGAGAAGGAAAACTCTGAATTCAAACCTGTTAAACTCCGCTTAAAAAAATTGACCTTGTGTCATATCCTGCCTGAGCGGACGGGTTGGGTAAATATGATAAAGATGAAGACAATAGTCTGAAAACCCTTAATGATAAAAATCATCAAGCTTCATCTCAAAAATTTAGACAAGTAATAAGATTATTTGTTTTTCTTTCTTTGTTTTAATGGCATATCAACATTCATGGGTTATTTAATGCCAAAGCCATCCTTACTCTATAGCTATGGGATAAGAGTGTTCTTAGCTTCTCCAAGGGCATTAGTCTGAAAGTGAGTGCAAATGGAGTTTGAACTCAATACAATGTTGTAGTCGAGTGCATAAACCTCTACACCACAGAGCCTCCTAACCCCAGATTATTTGTACCATTGCTTATGCGTATATATATATATATATATATATATATATATATTAACAGTGCCATTTTTGATGTTTATAAGAGTGCTCAATACTAGTAATAGATCAAATGCAGATCCAGTTTAGTATCACAGAGTTATAGAGCCAATGTTATCTAGTGATTGTCAGTTTCTCACCTATGGGGGATCATCAGATAAAAAGTCGAAGACTTGGTTCTCCCAAAGAAAGCAAGAAGTATAAAGTTCCCAAGGAGAACTAAATTCACTAATAATAGTCTGATAGTGTTGGATATTAACTAAAAGATCTCTTTGACATACAGCATAAACTACATGCATAGCATAACAGGAAGTGCACTTCTTTCCTAAAGTAAACAGGATGCAAGTTGTTTCACAGCAGAAATGCCACATAAATTGTGTAGATGGCATGCAAGAAGGAATTATGTCTACATGCAACATGTAGGTGATAGACTGGAGGTGTGACTACGAGAATTCACATGAGTATCCAGAATATTATATAACTAACAGAGACCAGAAGACCAGAAAGCCAGCTACAAGACATCACATTGCTCTGGGTTCTGACTTTGCACCAGACTGCTCAAAGTTGAGAAGCAGGGAGAAACTAAGGTACTTTGAAGTGACCTCATTCAGAAAAGGAGAGAGGTTTCACAGATGAATTGCACTGTCACCCGTGTGTGTACATCTTGGTCATCTCCAACTTTCTCTCACTCCATCCATATGTACATTTCAGATAATAAAAGGAAAAGAAAAAAAGCAAATTATATTTTTATACATCAGCATTGTGGTCCTTCACTGCTATACAACAATAGCGGAGCTCAATAAGTATTATGACACATATATCTTTATAAAACTAATCTTAGGATGGTTTGGCACAAGGCAAGAAATTTGAAGCACCAAATAAGAATCAAATCTATTAGAAATGGTCTCCTACCCTAGTGGGATTTGTCAGGTTGCGTAGGGCAATTAGTTCCGATAGCCGAGAGTAATTAATTGCGTTAGCAAAGAGCAATCAGTCGTGAAGACAGGAAACTCAATTCCCAATTGAGGAACGGGAACTATTTATGGTGCCTTGGGGCATCCCATTGTGCACAAGTGGACTATTCTATTGCATAGATCGTCATTGGCTGCTTGTAAGTAAGTGAAAGTATTTTATTATATAAACCAGCTTCAGTTTAGCATTGTAAGGAGGACGGCACAGAGCTACGACCTGCTTTATTTTTGTCTGCCAGCTGGATGCTCTACGGAGGTATGTGTTATTGTTATTCTACTGTATTACCCCACATATGGCACATATATCTTTTTTAAACTAATCTTAGGATAGTTTGGCACAAGGCCAGAAATTTGAAGCACTAAATAAGAATCAAATCTATTAGAAATGGTGTCCTATTCTAGTTTACTAACCTTTATACCACACAGTAACTGGCTCATTGGCCTAATGGGTAGAGTGTTTGCCAATGGTCTTGGAGACCTGGGTTCAATCTCAGGTCGAGTCATACCAAAGACTTTAAAAATGGTACTTGATAACCCCTTGCTTAACACTCAGCAATATAAGGTAAGTATCAAGGGTAGAGTGGAGCAATCCAGGGAAAGGAGTAGCACCCTCCCCTACACCTCAGTGTAGTAGCAACTGAAAATGGAGCCTTCTGGTCGCCCTCGACTACGGTTGCCAACTTTACTTTTATACCACACAGAGTTTGATACAAAGCCAGAAGTATAAGATATTAAAATCTCTTACAATAGTCTGTGAGCCAAGTTTTTCACTTATATGATCATCAGACTAAAAGTCTAAGACTTGGTAACATAGATGAGAAACTGACAGTCACAAAGTGATGTTGGGCTGAGCAGTCTGATACTAAGTCTAACATAAAGTTGGGCAGGTATCGATCCCAGCTTCAAACGTCCTACGTGTTTAGCCACACTGGGGAGTTGTGATACAACGAAACAGTCTGTCTGTGGATGATTATATATATATATATCATTGATATATATTACTTAGAAGTAAGTTATGCAATTCATACTCTATAAAAATTATTCAGAATAAGGTTTAAAATATCTTTATTCATTAAATTTAAAATATCATTTATTTCAATTGTGTCTCCAGTATTTTAGGGAGATTCTGAGAATTTCTACCCAATTGTAATGACCACTTGAAACTTTTAAGTGGACATACATCTTCGAAACTCTTATATGCAAAAATTCAATTTGCAGTAACCTCTTTCAATGATAAATGATATAACTCTACTCAAAAAAAAATACGGAGTAAATTTGGAAGAAGACTTTAGTGAACCACGACTTAGAGAGTTCAACTGAAAGACAAAGTGAGCCAAAGTGTACAGCATTTTTTCAATATTTTTAGCCCAGAGGAAATATTTTAATTTCTTTTTTAAATTCTGTATCAGTTGGATTCATTACTTATTATCATAGTACATGAAAGATGACACTAAACTTAATAATTTGATAATTCAAACAGAAATTATTAGAATTAAATAGTATTAACTTTTTCAACTCAATTAAAATTTTTGGAAAGTTATGATTGGAGGTTAATTATTTGAAACACCGACACTTCTTATTTATATGTTAAATAGATAGAAATTATTAATTTTCATCACGGAACATAACATTATTATTTGCTTTTCTGAAAAAAATTTTCAGAACACTCCGCTGATATATATATGTATATATACAGTTTAATATATTTATGGTTTAGTTTGGTTGTGTTGTGTTGTGTTTTATGGCATATTAACTCTTGTAGGTTATTTAATGCCAAATCTCTTTATACAAATATATCAAATATATATGATTTAGTTTGGTTGAGTTTTATGGCATATCAACCATTGTAGGTCATTTAATGCCAAATTCACAGTATACTTATATATCAAATACACGTGACAAGGTTAGGTTGGGTTTAATGGCATATGAACCATTTTAGGTTATTTAATGCCAAATCCTTTTTATACATATATATTAGATTTATATGATTTCAATTGGTTGGATTTTATGGCATATCAACCATTGTAGGTTATTTCTTGCTAAATTCTCTTCAACATATGTATTAAATATATATGATTTAGTTTGGTTGGGTTTTATGGCATATCATCCCTTGTAGGTTATTTCATGTAAAATCCTCTTTATATAGGTATATATTAAATATATATGATTCGTGAAGACATTTTGTAGATAATATTCTTAAACAAGACTGAGCTTTTTTTTTTTAATCACAGTTAAATAGTATTGCTATATAACAGTCACAATTTAACCTAAGTCATTTGTTTGCGCACAGTTTGTTCTATTTGACCCATAGATAGGACCCAATCAGGTGCTACTACTCCAGGACAGAGTGGACCTGGGAATGATAGCAATGAAGGGATACTGTACATTCCCCAAATCTCCAAGGCTGAAGCCTCACCATCTGATGGTTTAATGTCATATCCAGGACATTTGTTGGGGAAGCCTTACCTCTCTGCAAAGATGCAGTCAGTGTATTCTACAGCGCCTACCGACTGGGCTTGAAACATCTAGGAATAAAGAGTGCTCCATATCAGTGATAGAGTATATATACCTCAGTCTGGAGAGTGTAGACAGAGAGTCAATAGCACTATGCAATCGTCAGACCAAATATATGTTTTATCATTTAAAATATTCAGACTATTGTCTTCATTAAGACATTAGGTTCATAAGTCCCAAAAATTCACTCTGAACTGTCCAGCAGGGCACCTGGCACAATGGATATTGGTGTTTGGTTAAAAGAGCTTCTAAATGAAATCTTCTGGAGGTTGCAGGTTCAATCCTGACAACAGGTAAAAAAAAACAAGGAAATCTTACTATAGCTTAGCATTTGTACCCGCTTATGGTTAACAGAATTAGAACAATCAACCTCGGATGGATTAAATAAAGGGTTTGGTTCAAAGTTCCGTGGAGGAGGCTCCCAAGCTCAAAATGAGACCATGAAGATGATAGTTCGGGTATTCTAAATAATAAAACTTATCCATCTTCATCTCAGAAATTTTGACAAATAATATGTAAGGGTATATTTTTAAGTTATTTTAAAGTTATTAATTAAATTTAATTAAAAGTTATTAAACTAAGAAGTTAATTTCTTTTAAACTAAAAATACCAGAATTTTATTATCTATAGTAGAATATTATACAATCAGAATAGATACTTATTGTACATTTCTACCGGATAGAAAGTCTGTAACCAAAAATATGAATAGGTAGTAATCCAAAAATAAGTAAACCTCATATATTGAGAATTAATTTTTATTTATTGCGGACTTTTTGTCCTCATCTTGGTAGTTTTTCACCTCTGGCCTTCTTCAGGTGATTTACCGCGACCTCGGATAGGAATGCTGAGTCCTGTAACTTGGTCAAAAACGTGGTGCGATAGATAACAACTATGGAAGGCAGTAATTACTGGGGATACGGTTACAAGACTCAGCATTCCTATACGAGGTCGCGGTAAAATCACCTGAAGAAGGCCAGAGGTGAAATTTGGCCGAAACGTAGTGAAAGAAGAAACAACACACAAAAAAATAAAAAATAAAAAAATAAAAAAAACTACCAAGATGAGGACAAAAAATCCACAATAAATAAAAATTAATTCTCAGATTAAGAAGCCTCATCTCAAAATGATTCCAATTAAAGACAAGTACTCTTATATATTTTTATGCGATTTTATTTTTGGTAACAGAACTTCAATGTGGTAGAGTTTGATAATAAATCATCATCATGTTGTGCCGCCCACACGGATATCCCTGACCCTCTCTCGCCATTTTCCTCTATCGTTCACCGCCTCCGGCAGGTCTTCTGAACTACATCCCGTATCTTCACATAGCTGCCGTATGTATGTTCGAGCTGGTTGTCCTGCTTTTGCTCGGCCATTAGTGGGGGTCCACCTAATAACATCCATTTTGATTGTATAATATTCCACTAAGAATAATAAAATCTTGACATCTTCATTTTAGAAGAAAATTGGCTTTTTATAGATAATTATTTGGTATGTACTTATTCATAGACAAAACTTTCTCTCTCTCTCTCTCTCTCTATATATATATATATATATATATATATATATATATATGGGAATAAAAAGACAAATCTCATAAATCAACCACTTTAATAGAAATTAATTTTTTCTTGCTGACAAGACAGCCTTAAATAATTGCATATTGTTTTTTGAGGTGAAGCTAATTATTATTGCATTCCCCAATCAGGTCAGTCTACCGAACCAGAAATCTGATTTGGTTGGTTGTTTGGGTTTTATGGCATATCAACCTTTGTAGATTATTTAATGCCAAATCCATTTCTATACAAAAAATCAATTCTATTTCAAACAATTCAGTTTTCTATGAGTACACAGTTTAATTGTTAAAAACATTTCAGGCTATTCAGTTTAGTCAAACAGTTCAAATTCAAACAATTTAGTTAAGCATAAGTACAATTTCAAGGTCAAAAACAGTTCTATTTAAAACAATTCAGTTTTGCATAAGTATGCAGTTTGAATATCAAAACAGTTCTATTTCAAGTAATTCAGTTTAGCATAAGTATGCATTTAATTCTATTTGACCCATAGAGAGGACCCTATCAAGTGTTACCACTCTATGCCATAGTGGACCTGGGAGCGATGGCAATGAAGGGGTACTCTGCATTCCCCAAAGCTACAGCATTACTGGAACCTTACCATCAGATTGTTTAGTATCATATCTTGGACACTCATCATTGGGAAGTCTTACTCCTCCGCAGAGATGCAGTTGGTGTATTCTGCAGTCCCAGCCAACTGGGCCATTCATTGGGGAAGTCCTACCCCTCTGCAGAGGTGCAGTCAGTATATTCTACAGACCCAGCTGATTGAGCAATACACAGAGTAAAATGTAAAGATAATTTCATTTCAGATAATTCAATTTAGTGTAAGTACACAGTTTAAAGGTCAAAACAGTTCTATTTTAAACAATTCAGTTTAGCATAAATACACAGTTTAAATGTAAAAACAGTAAACTCTCGAAACCACAGTTTAGTTCTATTTGCCTCATAAATAGGATCCAATCAGGTGCTACAACTCTGGGTCAGAGTGGACCTAGGAGTGATGGCAATGAAGAGGTACTCCACATTCCCCAAAGCTCCTGCAATAATAGAACCTCACCATCAAATTGTTTAGTTTCATATCCAAGACACTCGTTGGAGGGGTCTTACCCCTCTGCAGAGGTGCAGTTGGTGTATTCTATGGTCCCTGTCAACAGGGCAACTCATAAATAAATGTAGACAGGAAAACAAATTCTTAATATTATTGGTCTTCCATATAACCAAGCCTACACCAAGATCTTGGTGCAGATCCACAGTCACACAAGACTGACGGATACTATAAGTTCAAATCAGTTTGAAGGGAAATATTCAACCCATCTACTAGGGATTGCTCCCCATGGCCTTGTATCAGACTATACCGTACTAAGAAAATAAACTATGCTGTTTTGGTTCAGACACCTGCCATAGTGTCATGGAGGCACTCATGGTGTAAAGGCTATTGTTGTTGGAAGTACATTCAGTTAATTAATTGGTTGGTTGGATTTTATAGCATATCAACTCTTGTGGGTTATTTAATGCCAAATCATGTTTATACATGTACATATCAAATATATATGATTTGTAAATGCATAGTTTGTAGAAAACAGTTTTAAATGAACCAGAGCTATATGCGTATAGTTAAATGATTCCAAGTATTGTTATCTAACACTAATAATCTAATTTACCATCAGTCATTTGTTTGCACACAGTTAAATAGATATAAATATATGACTTGCAAGTGAATAGTTTGTAGGTAAAACTATTTTTAAATGAGTAAAAACTAAATTTTTTGCTCACCATAAGTATAGCTATCTAACATCAACCATTCAATTTAACATCAGTCATTTGTTTGCACATAGTTAAATAGGTGAACAATTCTATCTGACCAATTGATGAGACCCTAAAAGGTATTAACACTCCGCGCCAGAGTGGACGAGGGAGTAATAACAATGAAGGGGTCAGCAAACTGATTTCAATTCCTAGACAAGGCAGTTTACATTTCGTATGGCACCTGGAAAAGGTATACATCTAACTATTCTCCCTACAGCTATGAGTAAATAGTAGGGCAGACTCGGCTCTTTAAAATTGTTATGGCAACTTGTTTAGGAGAATGAAAACTCTGAATATAAACCTGTTAAACTCCATTTAAAAATTGACCTTGTGTCACATACAAGCATTGGATAAATGTCATGGTTGGTAAGCTAGTCTCGTCGGCTTCATGGTATGAATTCAATTCTCATGGTGACAGCTTTATTGTGACCTTGTGCCGGAATAGATTGTGCCAAGTGAATAAACTGTAAGTATTATAATGTTATTATTATCATATTTACCAATCCCCCCTCCACTCGGGCAGGATATGACACAAGGTCAATTTTTAAGCGGAGTTTAACAGGTTTGAATTCAGAGTTGTCTTTCTCCTAGACTAGTTGCCTTATCAAGGCTGAAGAATCTAGTCTACCCAACTATTTACCCATAGCTGGAGGGAGAATAATTGGATTCATACCTTTCCGAAGGGTATTAGTGCTATGTGAAATGCAATCAGTCTCGTCCAGGATTTGAACTCGTGTCGCCATGTCCATTTCCTACAACGATAACCATTACACCACGGTTGTGATTATTGTTGTTGTGTATCCTTTAATGTGTATTAGCATAAGCACATGTCTGTTTTGAACAAAGGTTTATAATCTGAAACCTGTCAACATGCTCAGTGAATATCTAGCCAAACAATAACCCCAAATGCGCAGCTGTATTGATCAGTGAAAATCAATATGCACACCTCCACCTGACCCACCCACATACGTTTGCTCCCACATTGTTGTTTGATCTCAGTGCCAAGACATCAGAAAGGAGTGTGGACTGTCTCAGCATTCCACAACAGAATCAAAGAATAAGGTGGGTTACGATTGGCACTTGTAACATGGAGGCTTAAGATAAAAATGAAGAACTATGAAGGAAGGTTCTTTGCTTTTTTGTTTTTAAATAAAAAAAAGTTGGAAGATCTTCAGAGGCAGAAAACTTTAGTCTGTGCTATAGACATTAATCTGTTTTGGTTGTTTGGTTTAATGACATATCAAACCTTGAGGGGTTATTTCAAGCCAAGGTGTTATGGAGAAGAATGTGCCAATACTGACCCGCATGGCTGAACATGGATCTTCAGCTAACAAACATAATTGTTGAAATGGATTGCGCTACTGGGGTCATACGGCTAGAAATAGTAAATATATAAATCAATTGGACAGCGGTCCCCACGGACTTTCTTGAAATCTATGTATGGCCCTAGACCTTGGTGTCTAGTTCAAGCCATAACCCGGCATACGTGCCTGGACCCAGATTTGGGTTCGTGAAACTACTTGCCTCATCAGGCTCACATTGCACCAAGTGAGCCGATGAGCAGCATAGACCAGCAGGGTTCGAGTCTCGGCTCGTTCCCGACCTTCCCCTCCCCTTTATCCCCACTTTAATCGGCCCTCGGGCTTTTGACCATGTGTCAAGTCGTGTCTGGTGGGAGGCAGCGACAAATAAACAGAGGTCTGACGGGAAATGTAGAATAGTATTGTGGGTCAGTATTCTAAGTATTGCATCAGCATTACCTACTCAGAATTCGGCATTGTACGAGAGTGAAGAGATTATAAAGTGTCAGCCAAAATTACCCCCTGAACACAACATTATAAAAGTGGCGATGAGGAATCATTTTGGACATTATAAAACAAGGTTGGTCTTCTTTTAAAAGCATCTGTATGTTTTCAAATAACTACTCCTCGTATAAATTATCGTTTGTTTATATACAGTTATATGATCTTATGTATTCCTACCTCATGCTAATAATTTACACACAATTATATACTTTCAAATAAATATTCCAATTAAATAATTATTTGTTTATACCGGGAGAGCACAAAAATATTCTTCGATTTCAAATAGTCATAACATGAAAACTTATTGGAATATGTTCATAAATTTGGGGAAATCACATTTATTAACTCAGAATATTTTTCCCACTGGCAGAATCTTTATGCATCTCTCTCCCACTGCTTGAGAGCAATGAAATCCACTTTTATGGTTTCAAGTATTCCTATCTAATACTAATAATTATATGATTTCAAGTATTCCTATCTAATACTAATAATTATATGGTTTCAAGTATTCCTATCTAATACTAATAATTATATGGTTTCGAGTATTCCTATCTAATACAAATAATTATATGGTTTTGAGTATTCCAATCTAATACTAATAATTATATGGTTTCAAGTATTCCTATCTAATACTAATAATTATATGGTTTCAAGTATTTCAATCTAATACTAATAATTATATGGTTTCGAGTATTCCTATCTAATACAAATAATTATATGGTTTTGAGTATTCCAATCTAATACTAATAATTATATGATTTCAAGTATTCCTATCTAATACTAATAATTATATGGTTTCAAGTATTTCAATCTAATACTAATAATTATATGGTTTCGAGTATTCCTATCTAATACAAATAATTATATGGTTTTGAGTATTCCAATCTAATACTAATAATTATATGGTTTCAAGTATTCCTATCTAATACTAATAATTACATGGTTTCAAGTATTCCTATCTAATGCTAATAATTATATGGTTTCAAGTATTCCTATCTAATACTAATAATTATATGATTTCAAGTATTCCTATCTAATACTAATAATTATATGGTTTCGAGTATTCCTATCTAATACAAATAATTATATGGTTTTGAGTATTCCAATCTAATACTAATAATTATATGGTTTCAAGTATTCCTATCTAATACTAATAATTACATGGTTTCAAGTATTCCTATCTAATACTAATAATTATATGATTTCAAGTATTCCTATCTAATACTAATAATTATATGATTTCAAGTATTCCTATCTAATACTAATAATTATATGATTTCAAGTATTCCTATCTAATACTAATAATTATATGATTTCAAGTATTCCTATCTAATACTAATAATTACATGGTTTCGAGTATTCCTATCTAATACTAATAATTATATGGTTTCAAGTATTCCTATCTAATACTAATAATTACATGGTTTCAAGTATTCCTATCTAATGCTAATAATTATATGGTTTCGAGTATTCCAATCTAATACTAATAATTATATGGTTTCAAGTATTCCTATCTAATACTAATAATTACATGGTTTCAAGTATTCCTATCTAATGCTAATAATTATATGGTTTTGAGTATTCCAATCTAATACTAATAATTATATGGTTTCAAGTATTCCTATCTAATACTAATAATTATATGGTTTCAAGTATTCCTATCTAATACTAATAATTACATGGTTTCAAGTATTCCTATCTAATGCTAATAATTATATGGTTTCGAGTATTCCAATCTAATACTAATAATTATATGGTTTCAAGTATTCCTATCTAATACTAATAATTATATGGTTTCGAGTATTCCTATCTAATACAAATAATTATATGGTTTTGAGTATTCCAATCTAATACTAATAATTATATGGTTTCAAGTATTCCTATCTAATACTAATAATTACATGGTTTCAAGTATTCCTATCTAATACTAATAATTATATGGTTTCAAGTATTCCTATCTAATACTAATAATTACATGGTTTCAAGTATTCCTATCTAATGCTAATAATTATATGGTTTTGAGTATTCCAATCTAATACTAATAATTATATGGTTTCAAGTATTCCTATCTAATACTAATAATTACATGGTTTCAAGTATTCCTATCTAATGCTAATAATTATATGGTTTTGAGTATTCCAATCTAATACTAATAATTATATGGTTTCAAGTATTCCTATCTAATACTAATAATTATATGGTTTCAAGTATTCCTATCTAATACTAATAATTATATGGTTTCGAGTATTCCTATCTAATACAAATAATTATATGGTTTTGAGTATTCCAATCTAATACTAATAATTATATGGTTTCAAGTATTCCTATCTAATACTAATAATTACATGGTTTCAAGTATTCCTATCTAATACTAATAATTATATGGTTTCAAGTATTCCTATCTAATACTAATAATTACATGGTTTCAAGTATTCCTATCTAATACTAATAATTATATGATTTCAAGTATTCCTATCTAATACTAATAATTACATGGTTTCAAGTATTCCTATCTAATACTAATAATTATATGGTTTCAAGTATTCCTATCTAATACTAATAATTACATGGTTTCAAGTATTCCTATCTAATGCTAATAATTATATGGTTTTGAGTATTCCAATCTAATACTAATAATTATATGGTTTCAAGTATTCCTATCTAATACTAATAATTACATGGTTTCAAGTATTCCTATCTAATGCTAATAATTATATGGTTTTGAGTATTCCAATCTAATACTAATAATTATATGGTTTCAAGTATTCCTATCTAATACTAATAATTATATGGTTTCAAGTATTCCTATCTAATACTAATAATTACATGGTTTCAAGTATTCCTATCTAATGCTAATAATTATATGGTTTCGAGTATTCCAATCTAATACTAATAATTATATGGTTTCAAGTATTCCTATCTAATACTAATAATTACATGGTTTCAAGTATTCCTATCTAATACTAATAATTATATGGTTTCAAGTATTCCTATCTAATACTAATAATTATATAGTTTTAAGTATTCCTATCTAATACTAATAATTATATAGTTTTAAGTATTCCTATCTAATATTGATAATTATATGGTTTCAGGTTTTCCTGATATTATTATTATGCTTTCAAGTATCCTGACCAAATATTGGTAATATTTTCAATTGAATAATAATCATTTGTTTATATGGTTTCAATTAATTGTTTCTTTTGTTTTGTTTTGTTTTACGGCATATCAACCTCATTGGTCATTTAATGCTGAATCAAGTAAAAGAAAATAAGTCTGAAAAGAAATTAATAGGAGAGGTCTTGGGAATTAATGATAAACTTTCGATAATTAGTTGGTTATTTGTTGGGTTTTTTTATTCGGAGTTTATTTGTAGGGAATCCTGATCATAAAATAAAATAAAAAACACAATTGTAAAACAGGTTGAGGAAGGGATCGGTTTATTAGAATATATCTAGTAAAGAAAGGGTTTATAGAAGTAATTTGGTCTTATTGTAAATTTCTTTGGATTTTTGTGTTTTACTTCACTGTTTTTAGAAATGATATCACATTATTTATTTCAGTGTTTTGGAACAGTTCCTTCATATTGTTTGCATTATAGAAGGTTTTTCTTATATGGGCTAGGTCGGTATATTCGATGAGAATGTGCTTCATGGTGTATTTGGTCTGGCATGCATAACACATTGGTTGTTGTTTTCCTTCGAGTAAATAAGAGTGTGTTATACTTGTATGATCTATCCAGACTCTGGACAATGTAACCTCCTCTTTTCGTTTTTTTTTTTTAAAGCTTTGCTTCCATTCCCCCAGTGAGGGTTTAATTTCAAATAATTTATTATTTTCATTATTGTTCCAGTGTTGTTGTCTTTGCTGTCGTATGTATTTATTTATTTTCATTTTAAAGTCTGTATGTGGTATTTTAAATTTCTTTTCAGTGGTTAGGTTTCTGGTAGACCTGGCTGCTTTATCCGCTTGGTCATTTCCACTGATGGCAGTATTAAATTTATTGATTTTAATGTCATATCAACACATCAAAGGTTATTTTATCCCTAGAGGTTAGAGAATTGCACTCATTGCATGTTTATAATCACAGTTTTTGTGTTAAAGAGTTTTGCACACAGTTATGATATCAAGTATTTCTATATAATACAAATCATTTCCACACAGTTGTATGATTTCAAGTATTCCTATCAAATACTAATAATTATACGATTTCAAAGGCATGGACAGCTATCAATAGGCTATCGGTCATATGGAAGTCAGACCTGACCGATAAAATGAAACGCAGTTTCTTTAAAGCAGTGGTTGTGTTGATACTGTTATATGGATGCACTACATGGACGCTAACTAAACAGTTGGAGAAAAAGCTTAATGGCAACTACTCAAGAATGCTGCAAGCAATAATGAATAAGTCCTGGAGGCAACACCCAACAAAGCAGCAGCTGTACGGCCACCTACCACCCATCACAAAAACTATCCAAGTTAGACGAACCAGACATGCAGGACACTGCTGGAGAAGTAGGGAGGAGCTCATAAGTGATGTACTCCTATGGACCCCTTCACATGGCTGTGCAAAAGCAGGACAGCCAGCTCGGACCTACATACAGCAGCTCTGTGAGGATACAAGGTGTAACCCAGGGGACCTACCAGGAACGATGAATGACAGGGAGGAGTGGCGAAAGAGGGTCAGGGATATCCGTGCTGATGGCACGACATGATGATGATGATGATGCGATTTCATGTAATTGTTTCTGTTTAATAACTGTGTTATGTTTTTATTACGAACAAAGGAATATATCTAAACAAAGCTGAAAAAAGACGGACTTGTAGTGTCCAAGAAAGCAATTAGGTTTATTTAACCACAGGCAGAGACGTGCATCTATCAACAAGAAAAAGAAGTTGTTTAACTTTGTGTGCAACCGTCAAATGCGACGACCATATGTCATGATGAATTCAAGTCTGTTTTTATTGTCCCTCACATGTATCAGTTATTCCAGTTCCTACAATCCCACAATGCATTGTCCATGGGAAGCAACTCCCTTTCTATCCTTCAGGGGTAATAACTTTGATATCTTTTTTCATTAGGTCTGAGCTCGAACAAATAGTCTTTTGTTTGCACACAGTTATATGGTTTCAAGTAACTACTAACTCTTAGTAAACAATTATAACTTCAAGTAACTATTCTTAATTCAAATATTTTACCATGTTACAGCTTCAAGTACCAAATAAGAGAAATTTTTAAACAGATACAAGATGCATACGATAAGTTTCCACACTTTTTTTGTATGGGCATTTAAAATTGTCGTAGACTCTTGAAAATTCAGTATGTTATTGCTATACATCTTATAAGATGACTAGCCAATTTTTATGATTTCAGGTTCAAATGAACGGCTACAGCAGCAATTGGAATACACCCTACTAAAGCCTGATTATCACAGCTGGTGAATTTCAAAAATGCAATCTGACACTTTAGAAGAACGATATGCAATAAAATTCTGTTTTAAACTTGGAAAAAATGATTCAAGGAAAGCATGGAGTCTGTGAGGGATGATGAGATGTGTGGGAGGAGTAAGGAAGTCAATACACCAGAGTTGATTGGCCAAAAGGTTAGGGTTACTATGTTGAGGTTTTAAGGAAGTTCAGGAAGAGATTCCTAGGGAAGAGGCCAGCACTCTTCAAATCGGGTCAGTGGTATTTCCACCAGGACAATACCAGTCCAGACGTTGCTCCCGGTGACTTTTGGTTATTCCCTAAGCTCAGAGGCTGTCGTTATGAGACAATCGAGGAGATGAAAGAGGCTGTGATGAAGGTCATTGACACGCTCCCACAAGATGATTTCTATGGGGTCTTCAAGAAGTTGTTGGAAGGGTACAACAAGTGCATTGCAGCTGGAGGAGATTACTTCGAAGGGGACTAGAGTTTCATGTGTGCACTATCAATAAAAGTGCCCATACGAAAAAAGTCTGGAAACTTATTGTATGCCCCTTGCATATTTGATTAATAGATGGGATCCTAACAGGTACTGCCACTTTGGGTCAGAGTGGACCTGGGAGTAATCTCCAGAACAGGGCATTTATTCAAATGCAGTTTGGGTAAGGTGAGGGTCTTACCCCTCTGCAACAGATAGAATCAGCATATTGAAAGCCTCATTAACAAGACTTATATGGTTTCTAAGACTAATAATTTATACACAATTATATGGTTTCAAGAAATTATTCTTATCTAATGATTTTTTGTTTATATATAGATATATGGTTTCAAGTATTCCTATCTAATACTAACACTTTCTAAATAGATGCATCTGACCAACATATAGGGCCTTGTATATTCTTGAAACATTTTGAAGAGTACAAAGTTGCCATTGACCTTGGTAGGCCATCTTTTTTCATTAATATTAAATGACTGGCAGACCTTGTATATTTGTAAATTCATTTCATTTTAAGTGAGTATTATTATTCATGGAAATTTTAGTGTCATTTAGTAATCTGAGTTTAGCATCAGGCCAATAGTAAGAGGAACCTAGTGAGGATAAAAATCTCGAACAATGACCTGCTAGCTGAGTTTGCTAACTATTGAACGAGACGGTGAGCCCTAAACAAGAGTACATTTACTAAGCTGACCCTAGTTTGGTACAAAACTTGACATATGCAATACACTATGAAAATTAAATTAACAACTGACTAGCTCGTTAACCATTACACTGCACAAGGCACCCTGTTTGTATTATGTGTAAGTGCATATCATAATCTGCTTTGAATTTTTTCCAACATCAAATTACGATATTTTGTTCAATAAAAGCCTCAAACCAATATACTTGGAATTCTTTCAAATTCCATTCACTTATCTGTCTTGGAGATTCTGGTATATTTTTTCTCCAAATTCCTCAAAGTGGAATAATAAATCTTATCTCAGAATGTAGAAAATGGTTTCTTCATTCATATATACAAAAATCTTTTAGGATGACATAAGCAATTTTATTTCTGAATGACATAAGGGACCTATTTTTGAATGACGTAAGGGACTTTATTTCTGAATGATGTAAGGGACTTTATTTCTGAATATCTGAATTTCTGAAGCCAAGTGGGATATTCTTCTATATAGATGTTGTTTCTTCAGATTAAATACAGTGTTCCTTTCAAATGAAATAGTCCTTATTTTTTCTTAGCATAGTCAGCATAAATTATTGTATATTGGTTTGCTGTAAATGAAAAAGAGCTCTGAAGATTGCTCAATATCCTCATATATATGTATTAAGTATATACATATATTTACCAATGCCTCCGCACAAACAGGATGCAACACAGGGTCTTTTTTTTTAACAGGTTTCAATTCAGAGTTTTCCTTCTCCTATACAAGTTGCCATACCAAAGGTAAAGAGCCTTGTCTGCCCTACTATTTACCCATAGCTAGAGGGAGAATAGTAGGATTCATACCATTCCTAAAGATATTATCACTATGTGAAATGAAAACCGCCTTGTTCAGGATTTGAACTTGGTTTACCTTGTCCATTTCCTACTACAGCAATCATGACACCACAAGTGCCTCCAAAGTGTATATTTGCCCAGTCGGCTGGAGGGAGGCTGTAGAATACACCAACTGCACCTTTGCAGAACTGTTTTGACAATTAAACTGTGTACTCATGCTAAACTGAATTGTTTGAAATAGAGCAAACTATTTGGATAAAAATGGATTTGGCTTTAAATAACCTACAAAAGTTGATATGCCATAAAACCCAACTAACCAACCAAATTGTATATAGATTATTATTGTATATTTGTGCATTATTTATTGCTAAGGTAAAAACAGGTTTTATATGACCCAGTTGGCTGGGGCTGCAGAATAAATTGACTACATCTCTGCAGAAGAGCAAGACACAAAACAATCTGATGGTGAGGCTTCTGTAATACGGGAGCTTTGGCGAATACCGAGTATCCCTTCATTGCCATCACTCCCAGGTCCACTCTGGCCCAGAGTAGTAGCATCTGACAGAATCCTAGAGTCAAATAGAACTGTTTCACATTTAAACTGTGTACTTAAGCTAAACTGAGTTATTTGGGATAGAACTGTGTAAACAAAAAACTGTACTTATGCTAAACAGAACTGTTTGATCATTAAACTATGTTTAAATAAATGATATATTTGATTGAATTATTAGTGATACATAGCAATACTTGAAAACATTAAACTATGTGCAAACAAATAGTTAATAGTAAATAGAATTATTCATATTGAATAGAAATAAGTGAAACCATTTAACTGTATGTAAAAAATATATATGTATAAAAAGAATTTGGCATTAAATAACCTATAAGGGTTGATATGCCTTAAAACCAAACCAAACAAACAGGATTTATATATAATACCCTTGAGAAAGGTGTGCATCCAACTATTTTCCCTCCAGCTATGCAGAAATAGTAGGGCAATCTGGGTTCTTTAGTATGTGTTGTAGAGTGCTTTGTATCACGTGACTTCTGGTATCATGGAAGTATAAAAGACGCCATGTCTCTTAAGCACATGGAAGCAGAAGAAGAAAGAGAAGCAGAGAGAGAAGCAGAGAGAGAAGCAGAGAGAGAAGTAGAGAGAGAAGCAGAGAGAGAAGCAGAGAGATAGCCTTGAAGGAGGTCAGTCAATAGTAAGACCAATTTCGGACGTAACACCAACAGCGTGAGACTCATGATACTAGTCGGACTGTACCACTTGAGTTAATAAATGATTAACTCTATTTCACTGTGTATCTTTTCCTTAACACGATACAAAAATTTGTTAACCAATCTAGGAGAAGGAAAACTCTAAATTGAAACCTGTTAAACTTTGTTTAAAAAATAAGCATTGTGTCACATGGGGAGGGGTTGGGTAAATATATGTGTATTAAGATTGCAAATCATCCTTTCTTGTTTAAATAGCCCCTCTTGATTTTTTGTTCCATGGAATTTCTACAGATTCTGCTAGTATATAATAATAATAATAAAATTCTTATGCCAATTTGGAATTTCAATGCAAGCGTAAAAAAAAAAAAAAAAAAAAAAAAAAAGAAAAAAAAATTTAATTCATACAGATAAGTTAAGCTCTTTTATATTTTTAAACCGCTGTTCTTTGGCCTTGAGATTGAAAATCCATTCCGATAATTAAGAGGTACAAAGTAAATGCCGACATGGCGGATTTTAAAAAATGCCAATTTTAGAGACAATGAGGAAAATCAAAAAAAGAAAATAGAAATAAAAGACAGACAGACAGACACTTTTTTTTTTTTGTATATAAACTGGAGGTTTTCATAAAATCAATTAGAAAATTGATATCGTTTATTTTTAGACCAGAATTATCATATTAATGAAATTAGAGGCTGAGCAGTTTTGATCAGAAGTCATTATCATCATTATCAACATCAGCATTCTTATTACTACCATCATCATCATCATCATCATTGTTATTCTAACTTCTAAACATAAATGGCCCAGTCAGCTGGGGCTAGAGAATTCACCAACTGCTTCTCTGCAGAGGGGTAAGACTCCCCCAATGAATGTCCTGGATAAGATACTAAACGATCTGATGGTGAAGTTCCAGTAATGCTGGAGCTTTGAGAAATGAGAAGTACCCCTTTATTGCCATCACTCCCCGGTCAACTCTGGCCCAGAGTGGTAGCATCTGATACGGTCTTATCAATGGGTCAAATAGAACTAAACTGTGTACTTATGCTAAACAAGTGTTTTAAATAGGACTGTTTATATATATATATATATATATATATATATATATATATAAATGGATTTGGCATCAAATAACCTCCAGTGGTTGATATACCATAAAACCCAACCAAACCAAATCATATATATTTAATATATATGTATAATGAGGATTTAGCATTAAATAACCCACAAGGGTTGATATGCCATAAAACCCAACCAAACCAAATCATATATATTTAATATATATGTATAAAGAGGATTTAGCATTAAATAACCCACAAGGGTTGATATGCCATAAAACCCAACCAAACCAAATCATATATATTTAATATAAATGTATAAAGGGGATTTAGCATTAAATAACCCACAGTGGTTCATATGCCATAAAACCAAAGCAAACTAAATCCTACATATTTAGTATATATGTATAAAGGGGATTTGGCATTAAATAACCTACAATGGTTGATATGCCATAAAACCCAACCAAACCAAACCAAACCAAACTAGGCATAAAATAACCCTAAACAGAGTGACATGCCATTAAAATCACTCATCATTATTCTTATCATAATAATCATCATTATTGCCGATACCATTAGTATCATCATCATCATTCTTATTATTATCATCATCATTATTCCTTTTCTTATCATCATCATTTTCCACTCCGTTATTCATTACAAGTTAAATCTCAAATGTATGAAATTTCTTTGTATTTGTAAAACGATCTTTCTAATTCAAAATTGTACTCGTTATACTGATTATATCTAAGTTAGTTATATGTCAAACACACTTTTTTGCCTTGACTTGAATTTTCAAGAAAAAGTTTATCACAAAAATATTCCCAGAAAACTTCTTAGATTTTCAGTCATGACAATGAAAAAGATATCTTACATTATATTATATTGCATTGTCTCCTGCCACGAGTCGCACAAATGAGTTCCCTTTTATCAGGTCATTGTATGTACTAACAAACAATACATTTCTGCCATACATGGTACATTCAAATAGTATCCAGACGTTTTTTTACAGGCATTTAAAATTGTCGTAGACTCTTGAAAATGCAGTATGTTATGGCTATACATCTTATGAGATGACTGACTAATGTTTATGATTACAGGTTCAAATGAACAGCTACAGCAGAAATTGGAATACATCCTACTAAAGTCTGATTGTCACAGCTGGTGAATTTCAAAAATGCAATCTGGATGTCAGGACACTTAAGTAGAACAATATGTAATAAAATTGTGTTTTAAACTTAGTAAAAATTGCCACAGAAACATATAAAATGCTTCAGACTGCTTTTCAATCATCTTGCATGAATTGAGCATCAGTTTTTGAGTGGCATAAGAGATTCAAGGAAGCCAGGGAATCTGTGAGAGATGATGAGAGGTGTGGGAGGAGTAAGGAAGTCACTACACCAGAGTTGATTGGCTAAACAGTTAGGGTTAGGGTTACTATGTTGAGGTTTTAAGGGAGTTCAGGAACAGATTTCCACCAGGACAATGCACCAGTCCACAACTCCATCCTTGTCACAGACTATTTGAGCAAGATGGGCATCCAGACAGTTCCTCATCCTCCCAATTGTCCAGACCTTGCTCCCTGTGACTTTTGGTTATTCCCTAAGCTCAGAGGCTGTTGTTATAAGACAATTGAGGAGATGAAAGAGGCTGACAAAGATCATTGACATGCTCACACAAGAGGACTTCTGTGGAGCCTTAAAGAAGTTGTTGGAACAAGTGCATTTCAGCCGGAGGAGATTACTTCGAAGGGGACTAGAGTTTCATATGTGTACTATCAATAAAAGTGCCCATATGAAAAAAGACTGGAAACTTATTTAATGATGCTCGTATGTATGAGGGATAATCAATAAGTTTGTGATGTTAGTTACAAGACCATAAGACACTCCATTAAAACTAAATCCCATTTGGTTCAGCACAGGATGATTCTCGTAAAAAACCTCGTTTCATAGCCGTTTTTTTTTATTCATCTTATCCTTTTAATCATTATTTTACTCCTTGTGAGTTTTCAACATCAGTGTTAACTGGTGGTCTTTTATTGGAGGCTGAGTGACAGCAAGTCTCCTCGGGTCTCCAGGATACTTCTCAGTATTTTGGCTGATCTCAACAATGCAGTTGTCTGGATGGTCTCAATTCTTCCTCGGATTTCCAATTCTTCCAGTCTTTTTTCGAAGCCTTTGGAGACTGTTCCAAACATACCAGCGACAAATGATATCATGATTAACCTCATGTTCAACAATTTTTTTTTTTAGTTCTCAGGCAAGGTCAAGGTGTTTGTTTATCTTTTCGCTTGGTTTTTTTTTCACTCAGTGGTCCATCAGAACAAAAAAATGTGGAGTACCCCTTTATTGCCATCACTCCTAGGTCCACTCTGGCCCTGAGTGGTAGCATCTGATAGGGTCATCTAAGCCATTTAATATGACGTCTCCGGCAAGGAAGACATCTTGCTGATGTGGGATTTGACTATTTGGATTTGCCAATTTGGAACTTTGCCCTTTCTGGATTTAATGCTGAACTGGATTGTATAATCTTAATTGACTTGGGATTTGATAATAATCATTAGAGAGTTAATTGAAGCTAAAGCTCCTTTCATAAGTTTATTCTTTATATTAGTGTTCAATGTCACACTTTCCAACATCCTGAACACCTCTTTTTTTACCTTTTTTTTTTTTTTTGGAGAGATAGATTTTACCCTTCTGCTGGGGGATACACTTAGTGTATTCTTAGTCCTGCCAACAGAGAATAAATTTGGTTTAGAAGAAAACTAACGTTTTATGAAAAATTGTTCAAGATCTACTTATTAGCAGGTGACACAGTAACTAAAATTTATAACACTTGTATGTTTGATTATGGAGCCTTCTTGATTGCCAAAACTTTTTAGTACATGTATTTTATCATTCAATCAGCTTGTAATAAGCCTTTTCTAAGATTTAGCGACCTTCATGTTAAATTAATTATAAGAGGTAGAGGAGAAGCTCTCAAAATAGTTTGACTTATGAGAGGAGAAACACTTTGGTTTGAATTCTCCTTCACCTCAACTAGTTTGTCATATGAGGTGGAGTTCCCATAGGATAATGGCCAACAAAATCATTTATTATGATGTTGTAATTCAACATGTTGCTGAATTGTAACATCATAAGTGAGTTTGAACTCAACCCACACTATCATGTTTGGGTTGGTTGGGTTTTATGGCATATCAACCATTGTAGGTTATTTAATGTCAAATCCTATTTATACATATATATTAAATATATATGATTTGGTTTGGTTGGGTTTTATGGCATATCAACCATTGTAGGTTATTTAATGCCAAATCCTCTTTATACATATATATTAGATATATATGATTTGGTTTGGTTGGGTTTTATGGCATATCAACCATTGTAGGTTATTTCATGCCAAATTCTCTTAATACATATATATTAAATATATATGATTTGGTTTGGTAGGGTTTTATGGCATATCAACCATTGTACGTTATTTAATGCCGAATCCTCTTTATACATATATATTAAATATATATGATTTGGTTTTGTTGGGTTTTATGGC
>OY757943.1:5082499-5162499 GCA_963585895.1 Sepioteuthis lessoniana
CTCTATTTGTCTTTCTTCCTCTCTCTCTCTCTCTCTTTGACTTTATCTCCATTTATAACTCCTCCTTCTATTCCCTCCTTCTCTCTCTCTCTCCATCTTTTCCTACTTTTCTTCTCTCTATTTGTCTTTCTTCCTCTCTCTCTCTCTCTCTCTCTCTTTGACTTTATCTCCATTTATAACTCCTCCTTCTATTCCCTCCTTCTCTCTCTCTCTCTCCATCCTTTCCTACTTTTCTTCTCTCTATTTGTCTTTCTTCCCCTCTCTCTCTCTCCCTCTCTCTTTGACTTTATCTCCATTTATAACTCCTCCTTCTATTCCCTCCTTCTCTCTCTCCATCTTTTCCTACCCTTCTTCTCTCAATTTTTCTTCCCCCCCCCCTCTCTTTGATTTTATATTTATAACTCTTTATACCCCCTCTTTTTATTTGTTTTTTCTCTCTCTATTTTTCTTTTCATCTCTGACTGGCTATCTGCCAGCCTGTCTCTTTCTCCATTTTTAACTCTCTCTCTCTTCATTGTTTTCTGTCCATTTTTCTCCTCTCTATTTGTCTTTCTTTATATCTCTCTCTGTCTCTCTCTGTCTCTCTCTCTCTAGACAAAAGAAGATATAGTTTATTACATTTTCAGCTTCTACTATACATTCATTTCCCAATTCAAATCATAAATTCCCAATGATAACACAATAACTCATGACGAAAGATATATGATTGCTCTCCCTCGGTATATTTTACCTGCACCAACCCTCATCTTTTAGTCCACCTTCACATCCCGTTTCTTCCCTCCACACATAACAATCCCCGACCATTCCACTCATCCCTGATATCTGTTGATGCGTGGGAGGGAAACACACAGTTGAGTTGAACTGGTTTGATTAAAGCATTGCTGACAGTGACGAGTACCCAAGAATGGATTTTCACCTGAGATTTTCATAATGACAACATGGTGGAAAAAAAACTTCAATAAATACATAGAAACCAGTTACTTTCAGCTCCCAAAAATAAAATCAGAAATTAAACATGCCTTGAGATTCTTTCATCTGAATCATTTTATACAAGATTATCTTACAGTTAGGTTGAGTCAAAAGTTTTGCAATATTTGCATACGTGCTAATTTCTATAATAAACTCCAGGAAGTTGAGGGAATGAAACCGAAGTCACAACCAGCATATAGTCCAGACCTAGCTCCCTTGGATGATTATTTGTACTTATACAGGGATCACTTCTTGTGCTCATAATGTTTCAACAACCAAGAGTATGTAGAAGCTTCAGTGAAGGAGTTCTCTTCAAAGCACAAGAACGTTGGCATCACCTCGCATATGATCCGGAGCAAGCCCTCTTGGATTATTACTCATTCCGATCTATGACTCTATTCTTGTGCTCATAACTTCAACAACTCAGAGGGTTTGGGTTCTTTGTTTAATGGCATATCAACCTTTGTAGGTTATTTAATGCCAAAGCCATTCTCCTAGAAGAACAGTAGTGGTACTATTTAACCAATAGCTGGGAGGATAAGGGCGTTCATACCTTTCCCTAGGGTATTAGTCCAAAAGTGAACATAATAGCACAACTGGATTTGGAACTCACTTATTACAATTCCATAGTCCATGGCTTTAATCATTACACCATGAGGACCCTCCCCCACACTCAGAGGAGGTGGAATCTCCAATGGAGGAGTTCTTTATATGTTTTCAAGAAACTAATGATATATGTATATATATTTATATATATTTTCCAACTCCTCCACACAAGCAGGATGCTACATGAGGTCAATTTTTTTCTTGTGGAATATAACAGGTTTGAATTTAGAGTTTTCCTTTTCCTAGATGAGTTGTCATGCCAAGGTTAAAGAGTTCAGTCTGCCCAGCCATTTATGCATATCTGGAAGGAGAGTTACTAGATTCCTACCTTTCTTATAGGGGGATTAGGATTATGCAAACAGTCTCATCCAGGATTTGAACTTGGGTATTTGAATCCACTTCCTATGACTGTAATCATTACCCCAGGAAGACCCTGATTATAATAATCCTTAGTAAATAATCATAAATTCACGTAACTATTCTTAATACAAATAATTTACTGTTACACGGCATCAAGTACTCATATCAAATAAGAATTTTTAAACATCTGACCCATATATAGAGCCCTCACATGTACGACCACTCCAAGTCAGAGTGGACCTGGGAGTAATAACAATGAAGAGGTACTCTACAGTCATTAGAGCTCCTAGCCTCGTCGGTTCAAAATGTAGATAACTCAGAGTGGATCTCTGCAAAGTGTTGCGTAGCCATATACACGAATATGGCCATGTGCAAAATAGACATGTAATGTTCATAACAATAGAATATATAAAGAACAGGAATCTTAAAAACACGTAACTACTTCTTGTTCAGGTACGAAACCTTTTTATTAACTTTGAGTTAAAGGTTTCGACGTAAGGAGGAGAGACACAATCTTCTATGCTGTCTTATTCATTTGGCCCCCAACTCGAGCGGCCCCCATCGGGTGCACGTTCGCCTTGCGCTTGCGAGCTCCAAAATCGATCCTTCTCGTTTTGCATCTAAAACCCGTCTCTTATTTTCTTCAAATTCTCACACAAACTTCCGTGTGCTTCCGGTGCATGACGTCACCCGCACCTTTTCACCCAGTATCGTCTCGGACTGTTATGACATCTGAGTGACAACTCCATCCGCTCGTGCGCACCCGCGTTAACACCTGCTTCAATCTTACACCCAACCAACTCATGTGCTGAGCCGAAAGGTTCTCAGCCTAACTAAACTCAAAGGCATGAACCGAAATCCCTCGGCTATTTCATAACAAGAGGGGTAAGACCCAATTCAGTGAATGTCCTGGATATGACATTAAACATTCTGATGGTGAGACTCCAGTAATGCTATCTATGGGTCTCATAGAATTGGCCAACATTTAAACTGTGAAAACAAATGACTTATGAGAAATCATTTAAACTGAGTGCAAACAAATCATTTATGCTAAACTGAATTATCAGAAATAGAACTGTTTGACCATTTAACTGTATATAAACAAATGACTGATGTTTAATTGAATTATTAGCGATACATAGCAATACTAGGAACCATTTATTTTTGTAAACCTATGCTAAATTGGATTGTTAGAAATAGAACTGTTATATCTATATATCTAATATATTGGCCTAATGAGTAGAGTGTTCGCCAATGGTCCAAGTGACTGGGGTTCAAACCCAGGTAAAGTCATACCAAAGACTCAAAAAATGGTACTTGATGCCGCCTTGCTTAGCAATCAGCATTATAAGGTAAGGATCAAGGGTAAAGTGAAGCAATCCAGGGAAAGGAGTAGTGCCCTCACCTACACCTCAGTGTAGTAGCTATTGAAAAGGGTGCTTTCGGGTCACCCCTGACTAAGGTCACCTACCTTACTTTACTTATAAAGAGGATTTGGCATTAAATAACCAACAATGGTTGATATGCCATAAAACTAAAGCAAATCAATTATTAGAGCTCCAGAACTGTAGCCTCCCCCTCAGATGCAGTTTAGAGTCACATTCAGGAAAATCCCTTCAGGGAAGCTTTTACTCTTTTACAGGGTATACGGTCAGCATATTCTAAGCCCCACCAACATGGAGGCTTTTTTAGTTAAACATAGAGGCATAAAAGATTTGGATACAGGAACAACTTATATCTTTTACATGTAATTTAATAACTATGTTCATTGGTATTATTGATGACCATTTACTTGGATACCAAATGAACTACACACACGGATCATTAAATAAGTTTCCAGACTTTTTTCATATGGGCACTTTTATTGATAGTACAAATATGAAACTCTAGTCCCCTTCAAAGTAATCGCCTCCAGCTGTAATGCACTTGTTCTACCATTCCAACAACTTCTACAAAGCCACATGGAAGTCCTCTTGTGTGAGCATGTCAATGACCTTCACAGCCTCTTTCATCTCCTCAATTGTCTCATGACGACAGCCTCTGAGCTTAGGGAATAACCAAAAGTCGCAGGGAGCAAGGTCTGGACTATAGGGAGGCTGAGGAACTGTCTTGATGCCCATCTTGCTCAAATAGTCTGTGACAAGAATGGAGTTGTGGACTGGGGCATTGTCCTGGTGGAAATCCCACTGACCCAATTTAAAGAGTGCTGGCCTCTTCCGACGGAATCTCTTGCTGAACTCCTATAAAACCTCGACATAGTAACCCTAACCCTAACCATTTGGCCAATCAACTCTGTTGTATTGACTTCCTTACTCCTTGCACACCCCTCATTATCCCTCACAGACTCTCTGCCTTCCTTGAATCTCTTATGCTACTCAAAAACTGATGCTCGATTCATGCAAGATGGTCGAAAAGCAGTCTGAAGCATTCCATACGTTTCTATGGCATTTTTCTAAGTTTAAAACAAAATTTTATTGCATATCGTACTTCTAAATTGTCCTCACATCCAGATTGCATTTTTGAAATTCACCAGCTGTGAAAATCAGGTTAAGGTTAGGCTTAGGTAAATCTATATATATATATATTATCATCATCTCATCCCGCCAACACTGATATCCCTGACCCTCTCTCGCCACTTCTCCCTATCGTTCATCACCTCTGGCAGGTCTTCAGGGCTACATCCTGTATCCGCACATAGCTGCTGTATGTATGCTCAGCCATGTGTGGGGGTCCATAGGAGTACATCACTTGTGAGCTCATCCCTGCTTCTCCAGCAGTGTCCTGCATGTCTGGTTTGTTTAACTTGGATAGTTTTCATGATGGGAGGCAGGTGGCCATATAGTTGGTGCTTTGTGGGATGTTGCCTCCAGGACTTGTTCAATATTGCTCGCAGCATTCTTGTGTAATTGCCGTCTAGCTTTTTCTCCAGCCGTTTTGTTAGCGTCCAAGTAGTGCATCCATATAGCAGTATTGAGATTACCGCTGCTTGGAAGAAACTGTGTTTTATATATATATATATATATATATATATATGTGTGTGTGTGTGTGTGTGTGTTTACCAACCTCTCCACACTGACAGGTTTTGACACAAGGTCATTTTTTAAGCAGAGTTTAACAGGTTTGAATTTAGTGTTTTCCTTCTTCTAGACTGGTTGCCTAACCAAGACTAAAGAACCCAATCTGCCCTGCTATTTAACCATAGCTGGAGAGAGAATCCATACCTTTCCCAAAAGTATTAGTGCTATGTGAAATCCAATCAGCCTATTCAGGATTTGAACTTGTGTCACCATGTCAGTTTCCACTGAGAAGAACAATTACACCATGGGTATCTCCAAGATATATATATATATAAGAGAGAAAGAGAGAGTGAGAAAAAGTTGGACAACACAGAAATGCACAAACAATAATTGTTAGATAGTGTGAACAAATTGAATTAGATGGAGAAGAAGAGATTTATACACCAGGTTAGAATCAGCGTTCATTTCTTTAAAATACGTCACCCGACCTTTTAAAGAAACAAAGGCTGATTCATTGATCAAATGGCCAATTTTTCTTGTCAGAAACAGCCAACTTTTCTTGTTATACAACTTTTCCAAATTTTTATATATTTTTACACTTTTTATACATCCATCTATACTTAACATCACTAATATAACCCCTCATAGCCCTGATGATGGTTTAGCAGAACCGAAACGCTATAGTGTCGACTTTGTTTCTCTATAAATCCCCCCTTTCTATTTGGATTACTTGTTGTCAATTTTTCTTCACAAATTGTCAGATTACTATCCATTATTTTCTTCCACATATATATGTACATAGATATATAGACATGAACAAGAAAATAGCTGGCTGGATAGATAGATAGATATAAACAAACAGGATTAGATAGATATGAGAAAACTGGATTAGATTGAAAGATATTAATAGACTAGGATATACGGATACATAAATATACAAATATGAATATATCAAAATAGGAACTTTGATACAGTGTGACCCGGGTATAAGAAAAGCCCGGATATAAGATAAACCTGGATAAAAGAGAGATTTATTCTCCGGTCCCAGCAACTCTCTTATATCTGGGTTACAAACAAACAGATAGAAACATTCATACATACACTTTCTTTTCTCCCGCTATTTCATCAAACATTCATCACTAATTCAACAACACTTTATGAATTTCATGAAGTCCTGAAGAAGGTTATTATAACTGAAACGTTTAACATCAACCTTCATAATAAATTCATCAAATTTGGATTTTTGTTTTTTCTACTTTTCTTCAGACATAGATAAATATTAACAAGCTGAGAAAAATAGCTTAGAAAACTAGCTCTGATAGGCAGGCATATATATATATATATATATATATATATATATACACACAAATGATATTCAAATAATAAACAGGGTTTTCATTCACCATCTGAAGAGTATCATCACAGACCTGAAATAAATATATAATGACACCAAAGAATTGAATTTTTTTCTTTCTTTTATATATATATATATATATATATATATATATATAAGGGTCACTCAAATAAACAAGGTGAATTTTGCCTGAGGAGTTGGCAACAGAAAGCATTGTTTATAGTTACACCTTTTTTGAGGAAATCAACTGAAATGAGTTCTTTCATGTTACAGAATACTGTCAGCAAAACTTTACTGATAGCTCTTCCCACAACATTTTTTTTACCAGACAATTAGCATGTCCCCACTCCATCGACTGTCTTTTTAGCTCTGGTTTGTAGTGACAAACCCATGTTTAGTCAATTTGTAAACATTTTTTTGACTAAAACATGTTTCTTGTACACATCACACATTCTTCTGTAAATTTCTCATAGTTTGCACTTGACAGGAGCAAAAATTTGATGACAGACCTCTGTTCAAGCCTGTAGTGTTCTGTTTCATTTGCCACCATTTTGAAAAGCATCAAAAAATTTTTTTCTGAGATTAAAATAATTTTTGCCATGAATCAATTCCAAACAAGACGAAGTTTACATTTATAGAAAAAAAAATTCTGACAAAAAAATATTTTGGCCTCTTCAAAATAATTCCCCTTATTTATTGAATGACTTATATATATATATATATATATATATATATATATATATATATATATATATAGAGAGAGAGAGAGAGAGAGAGAGTGATATATAGATGTATACATACATACATACACACATATAAGTAAAGTTGGCAATGGCAGTCAAGGGCGGCCCAAAGGTTCCTTTTTCAATAGCTACTACACTGAGGTGTTGGGGAGGGCACTACTCTTTTTCCGGGATTGCTCTACTTTACCCTTGATCCATACCTTATAAAGCTGAGTGCTAAGCAAGGAGGCATCAACTACTATTTTTTGAGTCTTTGGCATGACTCGACCCAAGATTGATCCCAGGTCTCCGGGACCATGGGTGAACAGTCTACTTGCTAGGCCAGTGGACTGGTATACAAATATACATATTGATATACTGACTGATTTTGGAAAGAAAATAAACTGATCCTATTGGCTATCTTATTTGGCTTTGAGCCAATCAATTACCCATCTATTCTTCAAGTTTTATTTTTGTCTTCTTTTTTTTACAGATCACGAAAATGGATTTCAGATACATTTTACAATCCCTTTATGCTGGACTTTTTATTCTTACTTCATGGATTCTGGTATGTTCTGCTACAGATATGGAAGAAAGTAAGTACATTTCCCTTTAGATGATATGCATTTTAAATAAACAAACAATTGATGGATTGTTTACATAATATATGAAGCTTTTCTTATAGATTTCAATTGATTCATTAGTTAGCACATTACTATAAGGATCTTACCGTTTGATAAAGATCATTTTTAAAAAAAAGTCTTTTACAGAATTTCCCAAATATCTAAAAAAGAATCTCAAACTGTATCAAACTACTCTTTAAGAGGAAAAGAATATATACATATCTATGAAAAAACTTTTAAAATCATATACATTATATCTAAAATAAAAAATGATTTTGTATATATATGTGTGTGTGTCTGTGCATATATATAAAATACATAAATATTTTAAAACATACTATATATCATATCTGAAAAAAAAAATTGTATATATATATATATATATATATATATATATATATATATATATATATATTCAAATTTTAAAAAGTATTATATGTATTTTTAAAAAAAGATCAAATAAGTGTGTGTGTGTGTATATATATATATATATATATATATATATACTTACATGAATTATACATAAATGATTTAAAACATACTATATACTATCTTTGAAATAAAAAATGGTGTATATATGTATATATATATATATATTCAAATTTTAAAAAGTATTTTATGTATTTTTTTAAAAAAGATAATATATGTGAGTGTGTGTGTGTATATATATATATATATAAATATACACATGAGTTACACATAAATAATTTAAAATATACTATATATTATCTTTGAAATAAAAAAAGATTGGATATATATATATATATATATATATATATTCAAATTTTAAAAAGTATTATATGTATTTAAAAAAAAGGATCATGTGTGTGTGTGTATATATATATATATATATATATATATATACACACACATGAGTCTCGATAATATTTCACATGGACGAACAAGGGTAGGGTGACCAGCTGGAACCTATCTACAACAAGAAACCTATACTGGAACCTATACTTATACAAGATGTAGCATGACCTACCAAGACTGACAGATGACAGAGACAAGTGATGAGAGAGGGTGAAATCCATGCTAGCAGCACACCATGATGATGATGACAAATACATATTTTTTAAAAGATTATATATATATATATATATATATATATATATATATATATATATATATATATATATATATTAAATTCAAAATGATAATTTACATGTGTGTACATAACATATATATTCATTGAAAATTCTAAAAAATAATTGTATAATATACGTCTCTGTGTAAATGTACATTTTATATATATATATATATATATATATATATATTTAATTCAAAATGATAACTTACATGTGTATACATAACATATTTTTATTGAAAATTCTAAAAAATAATTGTATAATATATATGTCTCTGTGTAAATGCACATTTTATATATATATATATGTATATATATATATTAAATTCAAAAAATAACTATCGATATGATACAAGTTTGTGCATATTCATATATATATATTTACAAATTTTTTTAAATGATGATTTCGTATTTAGAATTTAAAAAGTATATATTGGTGTGTATGCATGTATATTATATATAAAAAATATATGGGTAGAGTGTTTGCCAATGGTCGAAAAGACCTGGATTTTTAAAGGAGTCATTACCATTATTCCAGGGAATAGATTTTATCTTAATTGAGACATTTAAGGAATTATATATATATATATATATATATATATATAGGTGTATGTGTACATATATATGTAGATATATATGTATGCTTTATATATATATATATATATAAATATATATATGGCGTATGTGTACATATATATGCAGATATATGTGTATGCTTTATATATATATATAAGCATATGTGTACATATTTATGAAGATATATATATATGCTTTATACATATAGGCATATGTATACATATTTATATATATATATATATATATATATATATATATATATATATAGGCGTGTGTGTACATATTTATGTCGATACATATGTATGCTTTATATATATATATATATATATATATGTGTGTGTGTGTGTGTGTATATATATATATATATATATATAGGTGTATGTGTACATATTTATGTAGATATATATATATATATATATATATATATATATACACTTTAAGAAAAACAACGAAACCAGTCACATAGGATTATAAATTTTACTTCAATCCTGTTACGCATTTTTGAAATTTCCAAAAACACGAAAAAAGTAACAGGACTTCTTCAGATAATTTTGGATAAAAAAATTGAATAGACACATGGTAGTGGGAGGGGATAGTATGAGGGAGTCGAAGAGTTGGGAGGGAGTCTTAGAGGGGTGAGGAGTTACCTCTTCATTAAGCCCACTTCCGTTTTAAATTTAACTTTCGGTTAGCAGTGTAGTAAATATTGTTTTTTTAAAAGGTTTTTTAAAATCTATATTTAGACCTAAATTACAGGTTTTTTATTGACTAAGATTTAAACTTTAAATAAAAAATTCAAGTAAAGGTACAGTATTAGATATATTAATTTCAAATAATTACAAAATAGACTATAATAATACTATTGAACAAATAGATAAGGATACTTCTAAATTTGCGAGTAGGTTACAAATTGAAGATAGGTTAGGAAAATTTAAAAAGAAAGAAGCCTATATTCTAATTAAGGATCACAAACCAAATTTTGAAAATAAATTGCCAGCCAGACTGATTAACCCCTCTAAGACAGAGTTAGGTAGGATATCTAAGTGTATTATTCAAAATATTGCAAATAGTGTTAAAAAGCTAACCATTGATATCTTTGGGCGAATTCTTATGAGACCATTGAATGGTTTAGGGGGATAAAAAATAAGAGTAAAGCGACCTTCATACAATTTGACATCATTAATTTCTATCCTTCCATAACTAAAAATCTTCTAGTAGATAGTATCAGTTATGCACGTAAATATATAGATATAACAAATGAACAATATGAAATAATATTAGCTTGTAGGAAAACAGTTATAAAAAATAATGATTCAACTTGGGTAAAAAATGGATTAGAAAATTTCGACGTTCTAATGGGTGGGTATGATTCCTCCCAAATAGCAGACCTTGTAGGTTTATATATATTAAATATGCTTACTAGAATTATTAGTCATCAACAAGCGGGTTTGTACCGTGATGATGGTTTAATATATATCCCAAATAGTAATGGCCCTCTTAGCTCTAGCATACAAAAAAGGATTATAAGGGCCTTTAAGTTTTTGGGTTTTAGGATAGAAATCTCATCTAATATTAAAATAGTCAATTTCTTGAATGTGACTTTAGATCTATCAAATAATTCCTATAAACCTTTCATAAAAACCAATCAGAACCCTACGTACATTAATGTTAATTCTAATCACCCTAAAAACATAATTAGGCAAATCCCAAAAGCGGTAAATTTAAGAATAGGTAAGCTATCTGCAAATGAAAAGATTTTCAAAGAGAGTAGTAAAAGATATATAGATGCCCTTAAAAATAGTGGTTTTAAGGAGGATTTTAGGTATTTAAATGAAAATATAACAAATGAAATTACTAAAGAAAATAATAATTACGATCAAAAAAATAAAAATAGAAAAAGGAAAATTATATGGTTTAACCCCCTTTTTTGTAAACTAGCCAATATAGATGTAGGTAAATATTTTTTGAGACTGATAGATAAACATTTTAAACAAGATAATATATTACATAAAATATTTAATAGGAAAACCTTGAAAATAAGTTATTCTTGCACAAAAAATATTTCTCAAATAATAAATAGTCATAATAATGAATTAATTAATAAATTTCGTAACCGAGTAAAGAATAATAATAATAATAATAATAGTGAAAAAATAGAATGTAACTGTAAATCTTGAAGTGATTGTCCAATGAATGGTCTGTGTAATTCAGATAACGTAGTATATCAAGCTATTATTTATCCAAAAGAGAACATAAACGATAAGAAATATTATATTGGAATTTCATCTACTAATTTTAAAATTAGGTATGGAAATCATAAATTCTCCTTCTCCCATGAGCATCAAAAAAATCAAACTGCTCTATCCAAACATTATTGGGGATTAAAAGTTAAAGGGTTAACCCCGGAAATACAATGGTCCATATTGAGAAGATCTAGTACCCCAAAATCTTTCAATAGTAGGTGCAACCTGTGTCGTGAAGAAAAAATCCACATTTTGCTCTTTCCTGAGCCAAAAAAATTATTAAATAAAAGAAATGAACTAATAGCTAGGTGTAGACATAGGGCTAAATTTAAACTATTAATAATTAACAAAAATTTTCTATAACAACATAGAGCTAATTTTGAGAATAGATAAAATAAATTGTTAGATAGAAAATTGTAAAAAAGAATATAATACATACATAGTATGCATAAAAAGTGGAACGAATTAATGCTTTCTAAATAATTTTGAAATGTTAAAATATAGTAAAAAAAGTAAATATTTGCTTTAAAATTAATATATCTAATACTGTACCTTTACTTGAATTTTTCATTTAAAGTTTAAATCTTAGTCAATAAAAAACCTGTAATTTAGGTCTAAATATAAATTTTAAAAAACCTTTTAAAAAAACAATATTTACTACACTGCTTACTGAAAGTTAAATTTAAAACGGAAGTGGGCTTAATGAAGAGGTAACTCCCCAACTCTTCGACTCCCTCATACTATCCCCTCCCACTACCATGTGTCTATTCAATTTTTTTATCCAAAATTATCTGAAGAAGTCCTGTTACTTTTTTCGTGTTTTTGGAAATTTCAAAAATGCGTAACAGGATTGAAATAAATTTATAATCCTATGTGACCGGTTTCGTTGTTTTTCTTAAAGAATTTATTGCTCTGTATTATTGGTACATTGAGCTCTTTACCAGGAAAATTTTAAATATTCATGCTTGAATACCTTCTTGTCCTGATGGAATTACTCCCAACTCCGGTTTAACTGGACCAAAAAAAAAAATATATATATATATATATATATATATGCTTTATATATATATAATTAGTTATTTTGATTTGTTACTAATACCTTTGAGAAAAGCCTCAATCAACTTTATTATCAAATTTATCAAATGTTTTAACAAAATGTCTTGTTGATGGTCTGCTTCAATAGTTGTCAAAGAAAAGAGTGTAAGATTTAATACTTTGATAAAAAAAAACACTTTCATGTATTTACCGGGCCAGCTAGAGAAGCACAAAGTCAGTTACAGAATCCAATTAAGAGTGTTTGAGAAGGTACTCAGACAAACCACTCTATAATAGCCATAATACTTGTGCAGGCAAAATCTGTTACTTCTATTGTGAACCTTGATAGGATCCAGTTCTATAACTATCTTGGAAAGAAAGAAATCACAAAACTCCACATTCAGGTAAATAATGAATCTGGTTGAGTATAGCAAGCAAGATATAAGCTATACAATTTGAAATCATCAGAGTTTGGTGGAAGGATCACAAACACTACCAAGTAATATATATACTTATATATATATGTAGATATATATACTTATATATATATATATATATATATATATATATATATATATATATATATTCCTATATGTAAAGGATCTATCATTGATTTGAGCACTATTCAATGATACTACAAAATTTGATCCACAATTAACTCCCTAAGTAAGCTAGTGATAAGCATAAAAGATTACAATACTATATATATATATATATATATATATATATATATATATATATATATATAGATTTGATAGATATGAACAAAGGATTCAGACCTGTGGTTGTCGTGTAAAACTGATCAAGGCACTTTGTGCTATGTCCAATCTGCATGTCCACAATCACTTCATGTATACATGGCGACATAACAAGGTGTTAAAGGTGGTCCTAGTGTTGTTAAGAGCACAAGGCTAGACAGCAAACCAACAACCTGTTACAGCCAAGAAACCCATAATTCAGTTTCTCAAGGAAGGTGAATGTCCTGTGAGGAAACAAAAAAATTCCAATATGAAGCTACTGAATGGAGCTAGTGACTGGAAAGTTTCAGCGGATCTCAAGACATCTCTACAATTTCCAGTTCACATTATTCAAACAGAAAAGTGGCCAGACATTGTAGCATGGTCCAATTCAAAGAAGAGTGTCCTCCTCATAGAATTGGCAGTCCCCTGGGAAGAAAACTGGGAAGAGGCACACGAGCAGAAGAAAAACCAATACGAGACACTGCGTCTCAGTCATTTCGTTTATTTCAAAAATAGGAATCATTGTCCGCAGTTTGAAAGTTGCCTCAAATCATCTCCAGACCACGGTGCAATATGCATCAAGTTGGATTTGGTCGAAAGTGAAAAGTTTTCAGCATGAATGAAATGCATGCGGAACCACCATTCCCGTGTGATTACATAACATCAAGAAACTGTTACTGTCAATGCTAATGACATCAATGGCTGAAAATAAACGTGTTTTTAAAAATCACAAACTGCACACTAAAAATGAAGATGAACGTCCAAAGTAATCTCTACTTTTAATTGATCTAGCGTATGTATATATATATAATTCTTTTAAGTACCCAGTCTGGTGGCAAAAGCTGCTTGGTAACACCAGGAGTGGCAGTACTGCTTTGAGCTACTGAAACTGTGTTATCACCCCTGGTTGGTGGCTGATGAGGGCAGGGTATTGCACATGCTTTCACATGTTGTATGATGAAATATATGAAAGATATGAACAACCTCAGTTATATATTTCTATGACAGATTTAATTGATAAGAACAAACTAAAATAAATATGAATTAACTCAATTACGTATTTATATGATTAATAGACAGACATGCAAAGATTGAAGTAGATATCAAAAAATCAACTAACAAAAATTAAGTATATAGAGATAGATAGGAACTGTTTGGGATGCAAAGATATCGTTTGGTTTCTTTGCGTAATGGTATATTGAACTTTGTTGGTTATTTAATGCTAAAACCCTTTTCCTTCCACCTATGACTAAATAGTAGGGCAGACTAGGTTCTTCAGCCTTGGTGAGGCAACTAGTCTAGCTGAAGGAAAACCTGTTAAACTCCTCTTAAAAAATTGACCTTGTGTCATATCCTGCCCGAGCGGCGGGGTTGGTAAATATGATTTAATGCTAAAAAAATCATTGTTGAAGAACAATAATGGTATTAATGGTATTAAACATATAGCTGGGGGAAATAAGGGGGTTCATACCTTTCCCAGGGGCATTAGTCCAAAAGTGAATGCAATAGTGTGATGAGTTGGAACTTGCCTACAATGATGTTACAGTTCAGCAAATTAGCCAAATGCCACGGATACTCCCCCATAGAAAGATATGTATTGACTGATTGACATACGTAATGTCATAAACAAGTGGACCCAGGGAGTGGTGTGAATAGATAAATTATTAAAAAAAACAGCAGAAGGAAGAAAAATGGGAGTACAAAGTTGGTTGGTTGGATTTTATGGAGCATCAACCTTTGTGGGTTATTTAATACTAAATCCTGTTTGTATATCTATATATTAAATGTATGAGTTATGAACAAATAGTTTGGTTTGGTTGAGTTTTATGGCATATCAACTATTGTTGGTTATTTAATGCCAAATCCTCTTTATACATATATATTAAATATATATGATTTGGTTTGGTTGGGTTTTATGGCATATCCACCATTGTAGGTTATTTAATGCCAAATCCTCATCATACATATTTATTAAATATATAATTTGTAAACACATTTTATTATTAACATTTTTATACAAGCCAACGCCCTTTTTTTTGCAGACAGTAAGATGTTTTCAAGTATTTCTATTCACTATAAGTCATTTGTTTGCACACAGTTAAATGGATATAAATATATGATTTGTCAGTGAATAGTTTTTCATTTTTATATGAGTTAGAACTAATTTGGTTGCATTCTACAACTGCTCTTGATACTACAGTTGTTAAATGGTCTCAATTATTGCTATCTAACACTAAAAATTCTATTTAATATTAATCACTTGCTTGCAGACAGAGAAGTGGTTTCAATTATTGCTATTTAACAATTCAACACTATTCATTTGTTTGTACACAGTTAAATGGTTCAAGGTATTCCACTCAAATAGTTTTATTTGCACACAGTTAAATGGTTCCAAGTATTCCACTCAAATAGTTTTATTTGCACACAGTTAAATGGTTCCCAGTATTGCTATGTATCACAAAGAATTCAATTAAATATCAGTCATTTGTTTACACATAATTAAATGATCAAATAGTTCAATTTCTAGCAATTCAATTTAGCATAATTCATTTGTTTGTACTCAGTTTAAGTCAAACAGTTCTATTTGACCCATAGAAAGGACCCTCAAAAGTGCTACCAATTTGGGTCAGCATGGACCTGGGAGCAGTGGCAATGAAGGGGTACTTTGCATTCCTCAAAGCTCTAGAATTGTAGCCTTACCATTGGATTGTTTAATGTCATTATCAGAACACTCGTTAGTGGTGAGGTGCTTACCTCTCTGCAGAAATGCAGTTGGTGTATTCTACAGCCCCAACTGACTAGGCAGACAAATAGTTTGTAGGTTACATCTTAAACAACTCATTTGTTTGCACACAGTTAAATGGTTTCACATATTCCTAACATGAATAATTCTATTTAATATTAATCGTTCGTTTGTTAGCAATTAAATGGTTTCAAGTGTTACTATGTAACTCTAATAATTAAATTGAAAATCAATCATTTAGTTTGCACACAGTTAAAGGATAAAACTGTTCTATTAGACCCTAATAGGTATAACCGCTCTCAATCAGAATGGACCTCAGAGTAATGACACTGAAGGTGCAATCCATATTCCTTAAAGCTCCAGGACTGAAGCCTCACCATCAGATACAGATTTTTTTAAGTGAAGTAAAGTTGGTTAGTTTTAGAACACATGTTGCGGGGATCTGTTAAGGTCACCAGATTTGAACAGTCATCTAAGAAGTCATGGGGTTAGTTGAGCCATGGGACTGGAGGTTCAGTGTTTTGAGAACCCCAATAAAAGAAGCTGTTTTTTTTTTTTTAATTAAGATATTTTTATAACTGGAGACATGAGCAAAAAAGCTATATTTTGGACTGCCAGAAAAAGAATCACCCTAAGTTACAAAAAGAGCTGATTCCTAATAGAACAAAGACACATAAATCTACCCTACACATTATATTGGTTATTCATTTCTATGTATTTTCATAACTTCAATAACTGTTCAAAGGGAATAGAAAAAAACATCCAATATTTGAAGGAAGTTGTGTTTCTGTATTTTCTCTCACCTATCAGATGATTACCATCACTGAAATAGCAGTCATCAGTGACTATGCTATAGATAGATATGAACCAACTGATTTCGGTCGAATTTGAGGGTAGGTGTTGATAATGGAGTTCTGGACAGTTTCATCAGTGCAGTGGTATAGTTGAATGTTCAACTGTGTGAGAGGAGGGTTAGTCATTTTTGTGAATATGCCCCAGTCTATTTTGAACTTATGGAATTACTGTGTTGTCATTTCCGAGTGGATTTGGGGAAATTTTGTGGTCAGTGTTTTTGTAGAATTGGCTCATGATGGAGTTGGGGCTGGGAGTTCTTTGATAAGCTTTAGTATAGCTAGCATTTCACTAAATATCTTCATACCTAACTCTTAGAGCATTGAATGGTCTAATATTTCTTTTGTAAGCTTCTTGCTTGCAAATGTCTGTGGGTAAAGCTTAACAGAGGTGACAGGTATGTCTGCTTCAATGAAAATGCTTTCCCATTCACCTGAGTCTGATCCTGTCTGCAGCACTATGTAAAATACTGGTTGTTAAAATACATAGATAAAATCCAAAAAAACATGTCAGTTCAATGGTTGTGATAGTTGTCTAATCTGAAACAAGGGAGATAATTCCCTTTCAATCCTACAGTTGATAGATACTGTTAATTTATAATTCTATATCACATTTAAAGAGTTTTATTTGTTCTCCGTCCCATCCCCGGACAAGTATGGCACAAGGCCTTTTTAAAGTGGGTCTGGATGCAGAGCCACAGCCCACACATGTCCGACAAAATCCAAAAATACCTTTGGCCCTGTCAGCACCCTCTAAAGGGCCCAAACGCCAGAAAACAAACAATAAACAATTGGTAAAACAATTGGTGAAGAATGATATTTGTATAATCTGAAACAAGAGAGATAATTCCCTTTTAATCCTACAGTTGATAGATATTGTTAATTCATAAATCTATATCACATTTAAAGAGTTTGGTTTAGTTTGTCGGGTTTTATGGCATATCAACCTTTGTAGGTTATTTAACCCCAAATCCATTTTTATGTAAATAATCTGTTCTGTTTAAAACAATTCAGTTTAGCATAAGTACACATTTTAATTGTTAAAAACAGTTCAATTTCAAACTATTCAAGCAGGTATATGTGACTATTCAGTTAAGTGTAAATACAGTTTCAATGTCGAAAAGCAGTTCTATTTCAAATAATTCAGTTAAGCATAAGCACGCAGTTTAAATGTAAGTACGGTTTAAATGTCAAAAACATTTCTATTTCAAGCTATTCAGTTTACTCAAACAATACAGTGTAGCATAAGTATGCAGTTAGTTCTATTTAAGCCATAGACAGCACCCTTATCAGGTGATACCACTCCGGGCCAGAGTGGACATGGGAGCGATGGCAATGAAGGGGTACTCCACATTCCCCAAAGCTCCAGCATTGTTGGAACCTCACCATCAGCTTGTTTAGTGTCATATCTAGGACACTCGTTGGGGGCGGGTCTTACTCCTCTGCAGAGAAGCAGTCGGTGTATTCTACAGCCCCCACCCCAGCCGACTGGGCAACACATTTAAAGGGTTAGTATTAGGATTAACATCTTAGGAAGTAAAATCAGCAATGCAAGTTCAATTCCTGGATGAGTCTGTTTAAATTTCACTTCCTGCTAATGCCTTTTGTAAAGGCATGAACCCATCTGTTCTTTCTCTACCTATAGATAAATAGTAGGTTTGGTTTCAATTTGTAGTTTAATGGCATAATAGTGTGACTGGAGTTTGAACTTGTTTACTTGGAGATGTTACAGTACAGCACATTAGCTAGAATGCCATGGGATCTCTCTTTAGGGTAAATAGTTGGGCAGACAAGGTTCTTTAACCTTGGTAAGGCAACCGGTCCAGGAGAAGGAAAACTCTGAATTCAAACCAGCTTTACTTCACTCAAAAAGAAATTTACCGTCACATCCTGCTTATATATATATATGTATATATATATATAGTCATCCACAGACAGATCTGTTTCATTCTATCAGAACTCATCAGTGTGGCTAGACAGTATCTCCCCATAGCTGGGATCGAAACCGGTTGATTCAAACGCCAAGCCAAATCTTCTAACCATTTAGCCACAAGGAGATATTAGCTACGAAGTACATTTTAAACGGTTATGAATCACAGTTACTATTGTTTACATACATCCTGCTTATATACATATATACCTTTCTAATAAAAGAAAAATTGCGGACAAAGTTTGACTTTGCAGATTAATCTTTTATACCCTAACATGGAGATTTTAAATTTGGTAAAATTGGCTGATATTGACATCCCCAAATACAAAATATTCACTAGTATTTCTTTCATCTTATTTTTGATCGGTTTTCATTTCATCTATACAGATCCTCTTTAAACAGCTCTTAGTCATCTTGAATTTTTATTAGATGAAGCATCGTCAGCCACTATTAATTTTTGACTTGTATTTCTTTCATCTTGATTTTAATTGCTTTTCATACCAACCACTCAGACAGTCAGCCTATAGCCACAATTAAAGTAATTGTAGTAGTCTGTCTATAGATGAGGTATTATGTACATTATTTACTTTTTCGAATTATTATCCTCATCTTTGTCGCCATGTTTATCACAACATTTCGGCCGTTATACACTCCTGCCTTCTTCAGGTGGTTGGAATGTCGAACTTAACCCTTTATTTCGCTCACCGGGGTAAACTGTTCTAGTTACACGAGCCGTGTTTAATGGATGTCAGTTTTCAGTTATCTCCTGTTAATTTCCCCTCTGAAAGTTCTCCACTGCATTCACCGGGTATTGAACTCACACTCTTTTGGGTATGTCACTGGATCTAACCAACGCCTTTATCGACTGGATAATTAACTGGAGATATCTGATAAGTAACATCTATTAAACATGGCTCATGTAACTAGAACAGTTTACCCCATGTGAGCGAAATAAAGGGCTAAGTTCAACCTTTCAACCACCTGAAGAAGGCAGGACCTACGACAGCCGAAATGTTGTGATAAACATGACAACAAAGATGCGAAAAAAGTAAATAATGTAATTGTAATAGTATCTTGAATTTTTATTTGTTGAAGTATTGTTGAACATTATTTATTTAGAGTAGCATTTCTTCCTTGTTCAATTTAATTGCTTTTCAAACCAACTACTCAGACAGTCAGCCTCTTGCCACTATTGTGAGTATCCTTGTGGTGTAATAGTTAAAGTACTGGACTGCGGAATCGTAGTAAGCGAGTTCAAACTCCAGTCGCACTATTCCGTTCAGTTTTGGATAAATACCCTTGGAAAAGGCATGAACCCCCTTATCCTCTCAGCTATGGGTTAAATGGCATCATTGCTGTTCTTCTACAAGGATGGCTTTGGCATTAAATAACCCAGAAAGGTTGATTTACCATTAAAACAAAGAAACCAAACCTATAGCCACTATTAAAGTAATTATAGTAGTATCTTGAGTTTTAATTTGTTGAAGTATTGTTGAACATTATTCATTTAGAATAGTATTTCTTCCTTGTTAAATTTAATTGCTTTTCATTTCAATTCTAAGTTGAGAGCTGTCAGTATTGAACTTGCATCCTTTTTGCTTTGAAAAAGAAAAAAAAAAGAGATACAAATTCAATGATTGATTGATTTAGATGGCATGTCAACCTGTCTTGGGTTATTTCATACCCAGAAGTTAGGGAATTTCATTCATTGTTTGTATTTATATTCTTTGTGCAGTTGTTCCCCATGATTTTGTTTGCACGCGGTTATGTGGTATCAAGTATTCTATCTCAAACAAATAATTTTTTAAACAGTTCAACTTGACTCATAGATGGAACCCTAACTCAAGTTCAGAGTGGACCTGGGAGTAATGGCAATGAAAAAGTAAATCCACACTCCCCAGATCTTCAGAACTGGAGCCTCACCATCAAATTCAGTTTAGGATCAAACAGGACACTCTTTATGGGGAGAGGGTCTTACTCCTCTGCAGGTGGGATACAGTCAATATATTCTAAGTTTTGCCTACTGGAAAAATATATGACTTCAAGTTTTTTTAAATTCTGAAATGCTAGCTTGATTTTGTTCAAACCATTTTAATTTTATGTGGAAAAACTGAAAATAGAAAATAATTCATCCATTTGGATTATTCCAAAAGAAACAATGGAACAAAGGAATTTAAAAAGAATATAGCGGAAACACTTGTAGAATAACAGTTATTGTCTTAAGAAATGCACATGGTGAGTTGAGTTCAAATCCCAAATGAAGTTATTTGTGTTTCACTTTGTGCTAATGCCCTTGAGAAAGGCGAGAATCAAACTCTTCTCTCTCCTACTATGGGTAAATAGTAAGTTTGGTTTCATTGGGTTTCATGGCATATCAACCATTGTCAGTTATTTAATACCAAATCCTGTTTTTACATATATATCAAATATATGACCTGTAAACACATTTACACAGAGTTGAATGATCAAACAGTTCTATTTCTAACAATCCAATTTACTATGAGCCAACAAAGTTACATGGTTCCAAACATTGCTATGTATCACTAACAATTTAATTAAACATCAATCATTTGTTTACATACAATTAAATGACCAAACAGCTCTATTTCTAGCAATTCAATTCAGCATATCATTTGTTTGCACACAGTTTAAAAGTCAAACAGTTTTATTTGACCCATAGATAGGACCCTATCAGGTGCTACCACTCCAGACCAGAGTGAATCTGGGAGCAATGGCAATGAAGGGTTACTTTGCATTCTCCAAATCTCCAGCATTACTGGAGCTTCCCCATCAGATTGTTTAGTGTCATATCCAGGACACTCGTTGGGGACACGGTCTTACCCCTCTGAAGAGATGCTGTCAGTGTATTCTACAGCCCAAGCCAACTGGGCTAGTTAATAGTTGGGGATGACTGGACTCTTTAGTTTTGTAAGGGAACAAATCTAGGAAAAGAAAAACTCTGAATTGAAAACCAATGTTACTCTGCTTAAAAATTGACCTTGTGTCATATCTTGCCCTAGGGAGAGGGGTTGATTAGATACAAATAAAAGAATTTAATTCAAATCTTTAAAAAAGATGGATGCACTACATGGACCCTAACAAAACCGCTGGAGAAGCTAGACGGCAATTTCACAAGAATGCTGCGAGCAATCTTGAACAAGTCCTGGCAGCAACACCCCACAAGACACCAACTGTACGGCCACCTGCCTCCTATCACGAAAACTATTCAAGTTAGATGAACCAGACATGCAGGGCACTTCTGGAGAAGCAGGGACGAACTTGTAAGTGATGTACTCTTATGGACCCCCACATATGGCTGAGCAAAAGCAGGACGACCAGCACAAACATACATTCAGCAACTATGTGAGGATATGGGATGTAGTCAAGAGGCGATGAACGATAGGGAAAAGTGGCGAGAGAGGGTCAGGGATATCCGTGCTACCAGCATGACATGATGATGATGATATCTTGATGTCATCACTTCCCATAGAGTACAATACATTTAATCTGCTATCCAACTTATTTGGGAGAACATGAAACTTTTCAGGAAGCTTTCTTCAATCAGTACAAGTGTTATATAATTGCAGATTGATTTTTTTATATTATCATTTTTCGTTGGTTATATCTTATCATTCTGTTTAGTGAGGCTTAGAACTATTTGGCTTAGGGCATGTGCAGATACACACATTGAGTGCAGGTGTTCACACTCACGCGCGGAGGATGTAACAATCACAGATGTCATAATAAAAACCCCAGATAGGAAATAGGACTGGAGTGTGAATGATGTCATGCCCGGAAGCGATGGGCTGAGAATGTTGGTGATTTTTGAAAAAAGCAGTTAGTTGAGATCTGAAACTGGGTGAGGCCAGTTGAGATCCGAAGCTGGATGAGGCGAGTCCAGTTTGTAGCCTACGGGATGTGCCACGCGTTTGTTGGGTCAGATGGAATGGTCAACAAAGTAAAAGTTGTGTCTCTCTCTCTCCTTGTGTCAAAAACCTAAAAGTTAAAAAAGTTAATAAATGTTTCGTACCTGAACCAAGAGAGTCTTTAGTGTTTCGGGATTCCTTATGTATATTTCACATATTCATATCTTGGTCCTATTTTGGTGGCTATATTACACAAGGTCCAGACTGTTGTCCAGACATCTAGACTTTGTCTACACAAGTCTGTAACAATTCTCAATACTTTTTGGTCAACAGTTTTTGATGGAACACAGAATTGTGTAAGCACAGCACTCATCATACTCACCAAAATCTTCCAGTTTCCGAAACTGAAAATTTATCTCAATATTTCTGGATATTTAAAAGATTCTAATATGCAGCTTTACATTATATCAACAAAGGAATTATAGAGGTGCTTTGACCAATGGAAAACTCAATTCTTCTCCTTTTAATTCGGAAACTCTCTCCTCCTCTTACTATACCAACTACCTTTTTCATCTTTTCATTCAAAATTCATTCTCTCTCTCTCTCTCTCTCTCACTCTCTCTCCTCTCACTATACCACAATCTTTTTCCTCTCTTCCAATGTCTTTCCTTTTCTTTCCTCTCATTCAAAGCTCATTCCCTCTCTCTCTCTGTCTCTCTCTCTCACTATACCACAATCTTTTTCCTCTCTTCCAGTGCCTTTCCTTTTCTTTCCTCTCATTCAAAACTCATTCCCTCTCTCTCTCTCTCTCTCTCTCTCTCTCTCTCTCTCTCTCTCTCTCTCTCTCTCTCACTATACCACAATCTTTTTCCTCTCTTCCAATGCCTTTCCTTTTCTTTCCTCTCATTCAAAACTCATTCCCTCTCTCTCTCTCTCTCTACCAACTACCTTTCTCTTCTCTTCCGATGCCTTTCCTTTTCTTTCCTCTCATTCAAATCTCTTTCCCTATCTTTGTTTTTCCTTGAATCTCCCTCACTATACCAACCACTTTTTTCCTTTTCTTCTTTTCCAAGTCCTTTCCTTCTTCTTGATCACTTTCAAATTTTCTCTCTTTCTTTTTGCTCTTTACTCGTTAATAACAAATTGCACTTAAACATCAGTCTCTTCAAATAATTCTTTGAGATGAAATGTCAGGCCTCCATTCAATTAAATGGAAGATTATTATTCTGATTGGTTTTCTAATAACAAAACATGATTTAGGCCAGGGACTTGAATTGCCTTGTCAATTAACAGGTTAAAACTGATTTGTGGTTGAAGCTAATATTCTAAACTAGCATGGTGATGCAGCGATGCTCAGGAAAAAAAAAAAAGAGATAAAATGTATATATATATATATATATATATATATTAGCTAAATTCACTGTATTTATTTATCCAATCTCTCCACCACGGACAGGATGTGAAACAAGGTCAATATTTCAGTGGAGTACAGCTGGTTTAGATTGATTTGGTTTGGTTTTATGGCATATCAACCATTTTAGGTCATTTAATGCCAAATCATCTTTATCAGTTATATATGATTTGTAAACACATTTTGTTGATAACCTTTTTAAACGAGCCTAAGTGCATTCTTTTCTATACAGTTAAAATGGTTCCAAGTATTACTGCGTTGTACTCCCTACATAATGGACTCGCCCTTCTCCACATCAACGAGAGCATCAGACAGGAGTTCACCAATCAGCATGACACAATCACGCGTAATACCATTGCATAGTAGACAGATAGTCACTACCCCACTGGACTCTCGGCTTCCTATCAACTAACTACTGTTTAACCAGGTTCACTTGTATCTTGTTTCTGTTACTTGAATATATATGTTTTTCTATCAACTCTTTTGTGTTCCCCGTGTCTTTCTTTTGTCAGCATCACAACACTATGTATCACTAACAATTCATTTAAACATCAGTCATTTGTTTACACACAATTAAATGATCAAACAGTTCTATTTCTAACAATTCAATTTAGCATGCCATTTGTTTTCACTCAGTTTAAAATGTCAAACAGTTCTACTTGACCCATAGATAGGACCTTATCAGGTGCTACCCCTCCAGGCCAGAGTGGACCTGGGAGTAATTACCTGGGTAATCAAGGGGGTACTCAGCATTCCTCAAAGCTCCAGCATTACTGGAGCCTCAACATCAGATGGTTTCATGTAATATCCAGGACACTAGTTAGGAGGAGTCTTACTCCTCTGCAAAGATATAGTCAGTGTATTCTACAGCTTTTCCTTCTCCTTAACTGAGGAGGTTAAGGAACCCAGTTTTCTCAACTATTCCCTTATACACACAGATAGATTATATAAAAACATTTACATTGGCAGAAAATAAAATTGAACGTTCTTGCTGCGATAGCACGCTACCACTTCCTAAAAAAATAGAAAAACTAATTTAGATTTCTGTCTTAATTTCTGTGCAGATAAGACCCACACAAAAGTGAAAGATGTGGGAGAAATCTAAAATCTGGGTGAACCTTTTCAATGACCCTCATATATGTGTATTAAATATATATATGGTGCCTTCAATAAGTTTCCAGACTTTTTGTACTGGCATTTAAAATTGTCGTAGACTCTTGAAAATTCAATATGTTATTGCTATACATCTTATGAGATGACTGACCAATTCTTATGATTTCAGGTTCAAATCAACAGCTACAGGAGGAATTGGAATACACCCTACTAAAGCCTGATTGTCACAGCTGGTGATTTTCAAAAATACAATCTGGATGTGAGAACACATTAGGAGAACAACATGCAATAAAATTCTGTTTTAAACTTGGGAAAAATGATGCCACAGAAACGTATGGAATGCTTCCGACTGCTTTTCGACCATCTTGCATGAATCGAGTATCAGTTTTTGAGTGGCTTAAGAGATTCAAGGAAGGCAGAGAGTCTGTGAGGGTTGATGAGAGGTGTGACAGGAGTAAGGAAGTCAACAGACCAGAGTTGATTGCCCAAAGAGTTAGGGTTAGGGTTAGGGTTACTATGTTGAGGTTTTAAGGGAGTTCAGGAAGAGATTCCGTCGGAAGAGGCCAGCACTCTTCAAATTGGGTCAGTGGCATTTCCACTAGGACAATGCACCAGTCCACAAATCCATCCTTATCACAGACTATTTGACCAAGATGGGCATCAAGACAATTCCTCAGCTTCCCTACAGTCCAGACCTTGCTCCCTGGGACTTTTGGTCATTCTCTAAGCTCAGAGGCTGTTGTTATGAGACAATTGAGGAGATGAAAGAGGCTGTGATAAAGGTCATTGACACGCTCACACAAGAGGACTTCCATGTGGCTTTGTAGAAGTTGTTGGAATGGTAGAACAAGTGCATTGCAACCGGAGGAGATTACTTCAAAGGGGACTAGAGTTTCATGTGTGTACTATCATAAAAAGTGCCCATATGAACAAAATCTGGAAACTTATTTAATGATCCTCATAGATTGTTATTGGATATTTTTGTGGAGTATTCCTTGCAGAATTATGTAATACAATTTCAAAACATCCTTTCTTGCTTAAATAGGTCCTCTTGATTATTTTGTTATATGGAAGTTCTACAAGTTAACAAAAGTCTATTTTCACCATTTCAAATTGTTATTGGGAGTCTAGGAATCAAAGGGGAAAAAAAAAACAGTAAGATATTGCCCTAAACTTAATTAGTTGGATGAGAAATCTTTTAGACAAGTCATTACAAGTCAATTTTTTTTTAAAAGCATTACAAAAACGAAAAATGAAAAAAAGAAGCAAGAGAGAAGCTGATATTAATGTTTATAATTTACTCCCAGCAAATTACAACTGACACTGATCCACATGTACCACTAGCCCCCATGTGGGGGTAGCATAAAAATGGAAATATAATCAATGAGATGACCCGTGAACGCGTCGTGTTCCTATTATAACAACAGTCCATGATAATAATGATGCTTCTATCTCAGAAGGAGTGAAGGTTTCTTATAACTATTTTATAGTTATCTGCATTATATTAAGAAATCAGATTATAAAATTATATTCAATGAACATGCAAACCCCACAAAATTATCATTCCATTGCAAATTGGACTTGAAACTGCTTTATTCTATTTGAGCATTTCAAGAGTACTGCTCTAAAAATATCACACTATTATGTGCTGTTTTTTTTCTGGATAATGGTTATATATATATATATATATATATATATATATATATATATATGTACACATAATGAGAGTTTTTGATAAAGTTATAAAACATTAATTCTTCCAAGCTGTAACCATATAAGTACTACTGTATGGTTGCACTACTTGGACTCTTAACAAAATGCCTGGAGAAAAAAACTAAATGGGAACTACATAAAAATTTTGCCTGCTGTCTTAAACAAATCTTGAAAGCAGCACTCTACAAAACAGCAACTGCATGGCCACTAATCTCCCATCTGACAAACCATTCCAGTAAAATGAGCAAGATATACAGGACACTGCTGGAAAAGTTAGGACAAAGTCATAAGCAATGTCCTCCTATAGACTCTTTCACATAAACACTCTAGTATTGGTTGACCAACTAAGACTTACATTTATCAGCTCTGTGTGGACACTGGATGCCGTCTAGAGGATCCATACCATCATGATGATTATGATAACATAGTAATACCTATAAATAAGTGCAACCCGAAGAATTTTACATAAGTTAATTTTTTTTATAAACCAAAGATACCAGAATTATTTCCAGTCAAACATTATCCAATCAAACTGGATATTATTAGTCATTATTTCTTGACTGCTACATATTCATGGTTTTGGTAAGAGAAAATTATCTTTTAATAAAAGTGTCAGGAATATATTAATCTCTAAGTAACACTATTGATCGGTAGATATAGGAAGACAGAGATAAATAATGGAATTGTTGTAACGAGAGAAATGACTTACCGCGAAGTCCGAAGTGAACACGAACATGTCTTGCGTGCAAAGTACTGTTAGGAGAGAAACATGGCCGTTCTTGGAGGCACGATTTATCGGACGCCTGTCTCGTCTCGGGCGAGACAAGAGTTGTGCTCATGCAAATTTTAGCCAGCCTGGACTGGCATAAAAACAGAAATATCAACAGTAGCTGCGATCTTGAGGTCACTTTTCGATTCCTACCAGGCGCTGGCCTGACTAAATTGTTTTTATTTTAATTTTTTCACACAAATTATTCTCAAAGTATTCTTTTTTTTCCCACATTCTTTTTTCCATATTCTCAAACCTTTTTCACAGTCACCATCAGCAATAACAGTAACAACAGCCGTATTTCTCATTCTGCTCTGGAGCCCCTGCTCCGTAGGCTTAGGAATGAGAAGGCAAGTCCAGCCAGCCCTGCGCAGCATTCTTTTCGCTAACCCTCTTTCGGCTAGTTATCAACGTACGCTGATGATATCAATGTCTTTGTGTCGCGCTGTTTGGACACAAAGGCTGTGAAAAAGGCGGTCGCGAGGTACAAGCAAATAGCAGGGGCCAAGATCAACGTTGCTAAGAGCAAAGGTGTGTGACTGGGTGTCTGGAGGGATGGCGTTCCCCTGCCAGGGCCTTTTCACTGGAGTGATGGACTCGTCCGCGCCCACGGGCTGTGGTTCTAGCCTGGGCTCCAGCTGGAGCGAAATTGGTCGGAAGTACAGACCAATGTAGATGCTCTGGTGAGTACCGAGCTTCGAAGGCAGTTGTCCTTTAAGAGCAGGGCGGAGATGTGCGTCGGGTACATCTATCCTCTTAACCCTTTACCATTTGTCTGGATTTCCTCTGCCAAAGAATCATCGACTGACTCTTCAACGATTCCTCTCCAAATTACTTTGGGGAGGCTAAAGGCCGATGGTCCATAGACAGGTCTGTTGTCAACGTCCGTGCAATGGTGGTCTAGGTATGCCTGATCTGGAGAACCACTGGTTCACTGAAAGAGTAGCTTACTTGGGCCGATCATTGTCGAAGGACACGGTGTGGAGGCGAAAGGCGAACGATACCTTTCCTCACCTTAACTCAGACTCCAAAGCTGAAGGTCAACGTAAGCTAAGGGGCGAAGCGCCGTTTGCCCGCGAATGCCGTAAGGCCCTTCGAAACTTCTCTGGGTCCAGTGACCTTTCGCAGTCTTAAAATGAACTGTTTCGGGAACTAGTGGTGGGCTCTGCTTCAGATCCTCTCGTGGATCGGTTCGGCTGCTCGATGGAGGAGGTTCGCTCGCATTAGAATTGGGCGCTAGATTCGAGTGTCTTCAAAACTCTGAGTTCTTGCTCTCCTAGCGGCTTGCACGGAACGCGTTGCCCCTTTTAGGCTTGAACTATAAAGCAGCCCTAGCAGACATGCCCGATTGTCCTCGCTGCTGCAGTGATTTAAAAGAAACGGCTGAGCATGCCTTCTACAAGTGCGAGAGAGTTTGCCTGTTTTGGATTCACGTCGGAGAGTGGACGGCCCGCATCAAACCCAAGCAGCTCGTGCTGCTCGATGTTGGTTCTGTCATAGAGAACGTTTTGCCTCAGTTTCAAGGTGAGAAGCGAGTGGTGTTTCCCGCGATCCTAACTCAAGCTAGATTGGGGATTTGTATGACACGAAAGAAGGGATTGTATGACGGTGCAAACTTTTCTGATCGTGATCTGATTTTGTTTTTAAGACATTAGCTTAATCAAAATTAGATGCGATAGAAAACGCTTGGACTGCATAACATTCGACTGAAGGTGGGTGTATACAGCGAGCCTGGTCGTAAGAAAGGGGGCAATGTTGGAGTCATCCTTCCCTCCTCTTCCTGCGCATGGCGACTACGTACCTGGTCCTTCGGGACCCAACCCCTGGTAAGTAGGATTTGCTTGTCTCCCTTTTTTGCCTAGTTATCAGTATGTTGTGAGCCATTGTCCCCGTCATCTAGTTGTTAACCTCCAAGATCTTACCAGCCCCATTCTTTTTTCGTTCCCCAACCCTTCATCCAGTCCCACTTTTCTGAAGATCTTGAAATTTCATTACTATATTCTCATCCCTGTAACATTCATAAGTCTCCTACAGCGCGTCCTATCCTGCGTTTCATTTTTAGTTTAGTTCCCTCCCTCACTAGGGAAGATTCGGTTTGTTTTCGGTCACTTCGAAGACCGGAAAACAGTCGGCCTCCATATTATATATGGGGGGTGGGAGGGTAACCAAACGGGTGTTTCTTTTGTTCTATTTTTTACTTTATCTTTCGTGGTTTTTCTCCCATCCCCATCATATCCATCAATTGTATATAGATCATTTTTTGTAAATAAAATTCATGTATCTTTTTTCATCCTGTGTTTTTTAAGAAGGGCTTTTTTCATACTGCAAATGCGGTATTTTTGCGGTCGAGGCGTGTCTAGTGAAGGATGACTGCCCAATTATATTGTATGAATGGGTTGGCAAATGTGGCTTGCTAGGAGCTCCTTAATTTCATAATTTCGTAAGACCACTCCCATCTCCCTTCCCCACAAAAAAACTTGGGGCTTCATGCTCCCCTTTGTAATTAAATTTTAATTACGAGGAAATAAAGCGACTTGGTGGTCAGCGTTCTTGCTGACGATTGGACGAACGTGGTGACGCAGCGAGCGAGAAAAGAAAGTGAGAGGCGCAACTTGTGTGTCTGTGTTTGTCCTCTGCGACAGTTGAGGAAGTTAGTCCCGAAATCAATTTCCTCCAGCAAACTTGGAGCTACGTCTGAGATAGAAGGAACTGTCGGCGAACATCGAACTTATATTTCTACCCTTGTGAACAAGTTAAATGTATTTATGACAAAGCACTTGGCAAAAAATTGATAATCACAGACAAAAAAATAAGATTAATTTCAATGAAATGTCAAGCCATCTGGAGTTATTTTATGCCTAGAAGTTAAGGAATTGTATACACTGTACATTTATATTTAAATATTTTGTTCAGTTTCTAAAGAAATTTTTTCACACAGTTATATGATATCACTGGGCCATTGGCATAATGGTTAGAGTGTTCACCAATGGTCGGGGAGACCGGGGTTTAATCCCAGGTCGAGTCATACCAAAGACTCAAAAAATCGTACTTGATGCCGCCTTGCTTAACACTCTGCATTATAGGGTACGGATCAAGGGTAAAGTGGAGCAATCCAAGGAATGGAGTAGCGCCCTTCCCTGCATCTCGGTGTAGTAGCTATTGAAAGGGGAGCCTTCGAGTCGCCCTCGATTACGGTCACCAACTTATATGATATCAAGTATTTCTATCACAAATAATTTTCACACGGCTGTATCCTTTAAGTATTCCTATCTCATACAAATAATCATTATTATATTATTATATAATTTCAAGTAATTATTTCTATTTAATAATAGTCATTTATTTGCACACAGTTATATGGTTTCAAGTAACTAATAACAATAATCCTTTGTAAACAATAATAGCTTCAAGTAGCTATTCTTAATACTAATGTTGTATAGTCGTAATATAACTAAACGTATAGATATATATGCAGACACATAATAAAACATAATATATGAACTTCAATGGACGAATGAACATACTTCTTGTAGAAAAGGGGAAAATTTCGTTTTTGGTTTGGCGCGCAATTTAATTCGACACTTAATTTCACCCAATCAGGATGACTTATCCTATTCAGCCCAGACCTTCATTTCCGGTTACCAAATCTTGTAAACTGCCAAACACAGTCTCTTTGGCTGGACAACGCCGCCCAGTGCAGACATCTGCGGCTCTAAAATAGCAGCAGCAGCAACATGGATACACGAGGGAACTCATCTAATTTATGAATTCCTTACAAGGAATCCCAGTTGAATATAAATTAGATGCATTCAACATGCCTCGCACAGGCACAACTTTATGTCACCCCAAAATTGGCTATGTCGATCTGAGCGTAATCCCGCTCTCGACACGCTAGCTCTCAATTCACCTCTGGTCCACCTTAATGGAGATAACGCATACTCTCCCCAAATACCAGACACATAAAAACCATGGTGACTCCAAAACACAATCACTCACACGTCCGATGACACACGCTACCATCTCAGACATCTCAACTTCTCATAACTCAATTTCGTCTCAATAAGCATAACTTCTCTACGAGTCTTGCAGCACCAAAAGCAAACTCAATATTCCATGCTGCAAATAAAACCTTATTCCAAAAACACCTTTCGACTCTCGCCATCTTACTTCTTCCTCATCCTTTTATTTCCTAACAACTATTAGCGAGGGACCTTACAAACTCAGCGAGGAAACAACACAACGTAAACACACATACGTTACAACCATCTTCCCTCGCTAACAAACAAACTTTCCCTCGCTACTAACAAACCAACTTCTCCAGCTAAAATCATCCTACAAAAACTCTGGCTACAAAATGGTTCCCCCTCGCTAAACAATAATAACCATTTCAATTAAGGCTAAAAATGGTTCCCTTTCGCTACCAACAACCAAACCCAGTACAAAATTCTTTATAAAAATATATCTCTCACACTTTATTCTCGAAAGAGTTGATGTTTCTTGTGTGTGAGAGGTGAGTGGAGACAAGGACGGACTGTTATTTTAACCCAAGTTCTTCCTCACCCATAGCAGCACTTCTTTCTCATCTTGGCTGGGATTGCTCAACCGTGGGTCACTGAGGGCCCAAAGTCCTCTGTCTTCCGCTGGCTCTCAATTCGGCATCTTGTCTCCAACTAACCCTAGCCATCTGCCCCCTGGTTATATTATTGTTTAACATCCACCTGCTTCCGCTGTTCTTCCGCTTATTTACAGAGGTGCATCTCTTGATTGACAGCTCGGTCAAGGGTCAATATGTTACACTAATAATTTACACTTATATTCTTTCAAGTATTCTTTTGAATACAAATAATTTTTCCATCTATTTGATAAATAGATGGTACCCTAACGGGCACTCCGCATTCCTCAAATCTCCAGAACTGCAGTCTTACCATCAGATGAAATTTAGTTTCATACCCAGGACACCCCTTTTTGTGATTGTTATTCTTTGGAAGGAGATACAGTGAACATATTCTACGCCCCATAGGGAACCTCGAGCAGTGTAATGGTTAGCAAGCTAGACTAGCAAACCTTCATGAGTGAGTTTGAGTCTCATTGGGTGCCCCATTCATACGGCCTTGTGCCACCTCTTAGCAAAGAGCTTAGTAAATTACTACTTTGGGCTCCTCGGGTGGTGTGATGGTTAGCAAGCTAGACTAGCAAACCTTCATGAGTGAGTTTGAGTCTCATTGGGTGCCCCTTTCATACGAGCCACATCTAAGCTTTAGTAATTTACAATTCTAAGCCCTATTGATATGTTTTATAGTCATCTACATCATCATTCAGCATCACAACGACACAATATCAATAAAGACAGACGCACGCAGGAATAAAGGATGCATGATAAAGACGCATGCAGAAAGGAAGACGCAATGATAATTTCTTTAACAACATTTACCTCTCACTTTATTGCAAGGGTTCGAAAGGGTTGTTCAAGGTTTGCATGTGAGAGGGTGCTGGTGACCGAACATAAACTTCATATTTTGACCCCACTGTCATTACCGTCACGCTGTGTCTTTCTTGTTCTCCTGATGTTGGGGTCAACTCCATCGGGGGGTTCCGAGGGCCCCCTCGGTCGGGTGTGGCTTTCCCTACCACATCTGGTCTCTAGTTGTCTGGAATTCTACTGGCAACTGCTTTGGCACCCAACTCAACTCAATTATATAATAATTCAACGCCCACACGATCGCCCACTGGATCTTTGAAATCGAATGTTTAATCGTCATCAAGCGGAAATAACTGTCATGCAGTTCAGAGGTTACTCTCTTCCGGTGCATCACTGTAGTGGCACAATGGGACCTTCACCTTGTCCCATATCATAAGCCTTAATCCGCCCATGCGATCTCTTTCGATTACTGACCATTGGAATGTGTCACTTCCTTCCGGTGTATCACCTTGGAATAGTATTTTTGGGCCGGGTCGAAGGTCAAAATATAACAGATATAGTAGGAACCCATTGGAAACATAAGCAAGAAGGAAAACTGAATGGCTATTAGAATGATGAAATCACAAAAAAAGCCCCAGGAGTTGATGTCATCACGTAGGATGTAATTAAGACTTGAAGAGAAGCAATGATAGAGCTGCTACACAAAATATTTCATTGGGATGAGAAAGCAAACAGCTCGAGACAAGCCAAGAATGATTATCATATTTACCCAACCCCTCCGCTCAGGCAAGATATGACACAAGGTCAATTTTTAAGTGGAGATTAACAGGTTTGAATTCAGAGTTTTCCTTCTCCTAGACTAGTTGCCTAACCAGGGCTGAAGAACCTAGTCTGCCCTACTATTTATCCATAGCTGGAGGGAGAATAATTGGATTCATACCTTTCCCAAGGGTATTAGTGCTATGTGAAATGCAATCAGTCTCATTGAGGATTTGAACTTGTGTCGCCGTGTCCATTTCCTACGACGATGACCATTACACCACGGGCACCTCCAAGCCAAGAATGATTATAAACCCGATCCACATTAATTTCATAGACAAACTTAATCTAGAAAACTTCCATATGATAGAATTACTCTGGATATGATAAAGTACAATCGTTGTTCAAAGAATTTCGCAGCTTCACCAAGAAAGAAGAGATAAAGACAAACATTTTTTGTTGTGGCAACACGTTATCAATTTATAAAACTAGAAAAACTCTTGCGGATTTATGTCTTAATTTCTGTACAGGTGAAGACCAATCAAAGATAAGTAGTAAGTAGAGTTGTCTCCCTTTAGTCAAGGGTGACCCAAAGGCTCCCTTTTTAATAGCTACTACTCCAAAATGTAGGGAAGGGCATTACTCCATTCCCTGGATTGCTCCACTTTACCCTTGATCCTTACCTTATAATGCTGAGTATTAAGCAAGGTGGCATCAAGTACCATTTTTGAGTCTTTAGTATGGGATTGAAACCTGGTCTCCCAGATCATTGGCAAACACTCTACTTAAGAGCTCAATGGGTTGAACTCTTTTTAACAGCAGGTGGGATAAGTCAACTTAACAAAGCATAATTTTACATCAACTGATAGTTGTTAGTTCAATATTTGTTGTTGTAATTTACTAAACTTTCTGCTTAGATATGGCACAAGGCTGTATGTATTGGGCACCCAGTGCACTGAGTAAAGTAAAGTAAGCGACCTTTGTCAAGGGTGACCCGAAGGTTCCCTTTTCAATAACTATCACACCGTGGTGTAGGGGAGGGCACTACTCCATTCTCTGGATTGTTCCACCTTATAATGCTGAGTATTAGGTAAGTACCATTTTTTGAGTCTTTGGGATTGAACCAGTCTCACAGAACATTGGCAAACACTCTACTTATTAGACTGATGGCCCGGTTATTTAAAGATGAAAGGTGTGCAAAATATCTAAAATCTGGATGAGGCTTAGAACATTTTGAACGACCTTTACATTAGCCAGAGTGATACTTAACAGAATCAGAGTCCTAACAGAAAAAGTGAGACTCAATATGAATTCAGGTTCGATTCAGTTCATTTGTTTTTAACAACATATCAATCTTCATGGGTTATTTCATGCCAAAGCCATCCTAGTAGAAAGATAGTAGTGGTACTATTTAACCTATTGCTGTCGGAGATGAAGTGGTTCATACCTTTTCCAAGGGTATTAGTCCAAAAGTGAATATGATAGTACTACTTGAATTCAAACCAATTCATTCCAACGTTGCTATCCATTAGCCATAATACCATAAAGACTCCCTAGTTTTCCAATATTTGGTCAATGATATTCCAAGATGTATTTTATATATGAATAATCATAATCATCATCATGTCATGCTGCTAGCACAGATATCCCTGACCCTCTCTCGCCACTTCTCGCTATCGTTCATCGCCTCTGGCAGGTCTTCAGGGCTACATCGTGTATCTTCACATAGCTGCTGTATGTATATTCGAGCTGGTCATCCTGCTTTTGCTCGGCCATATGTGGGGTGTCCATAGGAGTACATCACTTATGAGCTCGTCCCTAATTCTCCAGCAGTGTCCTGCATGTCTGGTTCATCTAACATGAATAATAATAATTATAATCTATAATAATTATCTCTGATGTTCATCTTTTACTTTGCTTAAAAATTGACCTTATGTCACATCCTGCTTGTAGTGGAGGAGTTGATTTGGTTTGATTTATTTATTCTAATGGCAAATCAACCTTCTTGGGTTATTTAATCCCAAAGCAATCCTTGGAATAAAACAATAGTCATACTACTTAACCCAGAGCTGCGGAAATAAAGGAGTTCGTACCTTTCCTAAGAGTATTTATCTGAAAGGGAATGTTATAGTGTAACGAGTGGTTCGGTTGGTTTGGTTTGGTTTGTTGGGTTTTATGGCATATCAACCTTTGTAGGTTATTTAACGCCGAATTCATTTTAATGTAAATAATCAGTTCTATTTAAAACAATTCAATTTAGCATGAGTACACAGTTTAATTGTCAAAAACATTTCTATTTCAAACTATTCAAGCAGTTATATATAACAATCCAGTTTAGTGTAAGTACAGTTTCAGTGTCAAAAATAATTCAATTCAAAAGAATTCAGTTTAGCAAAAGCACGCAGTTTAGATTTAAGCACAGTTTAATTGTAAAAAACATTTCTATTTCAAGTTATTCAGTTTAGTCAAGCAGTTCTTCTTCAGCTAATTCAGTTAAGTAAAAGTACAGATTTTGTTTACACATGGTTACATGTCAGAACAGTTCTATGTTAAACAATTCAGTTTAATGTAAATACAGTTTCAATCTCAAAAAACAGTTCTATTTCAAATAATTCAGTTTAGCAAAAGCATGCAGTTCAAATGTAAGCACAGTTCAAATGTCAAAAACATTTCTATTTCAAGATATTCAGTTTAGCAAAAGTATGTCATTAGTTCTATTTAACCCATAGATAGGGCCCTACCAGGTGCTACCATGCCGGGCCAGGGTGGACCTGGGAGCAATGGCAATTAACAGGTGCTCCATATTCCCCATGGCCCCAGCATTACTAGGACCTCACCATCAGACTGTTTAGTGTCATATCCAAGACACTTATTGGGAGGGTCTTACCCCTCTGCAAAAGTGCAGTCAGTGTATTCTACAGCCCCAGTCAACTGGGCAAACACGTGGTTCGAACTCACTATGATGTTACAGTCCACCATATTAGCCATTACGCCATCGGGACTCTCCCTTTCAGACCATGTAAATGTCAATAGATGCTATATTTATGGTGAACGAGATGATGGAAAAAGCTAAAAAGAAAGACCGAGTAGAGTCCCCTTACACTTGTATTTTATAGATTTCAAATCAAATTTCAACATTGTGTAGAAAAGCTGTTTGGAGAACTATGAAAGTAACTGTCAATATGATTAATCATGTACATTAAAACCAAGCATATAGTTCTGACCAACAATAGGATTACAGAATAATTCAATGTGAGCATTTACGTTTGACAGGGATTTCTTATCTTGCCTTTTTCAATATTTTTCTTTAAGTAGTTATGAATGAACTAGTCAGCTTTCAACAAAATCCTAACCTAGAAAAAAGCCTTACAACCAACATACATACCGATGATACTACCTTAATATCTGCCAGAAGTGAGAAGCTTAAACTGTCTTGAGAGAAACTGGAAAAGTCATGCTTGAAATGGAGTACAAAACTAAATGTGCAAAAGTACAAGATAATTACTGATGATGATGATGATGATAATATCAATATAAATGACATTATAGTTGAAAAGGTCAATGAATTGGTATTTGTGGGATCAGTGATACTAGAGAATTTATCTGATGTAAGAAGACGGATAGCTCTTCTTAGTCTATCATCTTTAAGATAACTATAAACAGCTTCCTATCTGAAATAATTACTATAAAATGCCTAATCCATGTCATCCATTTAATTTAAAGTTTTAGCCTATGTTATGACTCTGTAAGTACTGAAAACTGCATTTTGATTAATCATTTGGGAGTTTACAAGTCTTTTAATCATTAAGAATTTTTGGACTATTGTCTTCATCTTTATTGTTATCTCCCCAACATTCCGGCCTTCTTCAGGCATTTGTCAAACTCAGCCAAAACGTTGTGGAAATAACAATAAAGATGAAGACAATAGTCCGAAAACCCTTAATGATAAAAATCATCAAGCTTTGTCTCAGAAATTTAGACAACTAATTTAAAAGTCTTATTCTCTGATTTGATGTTTAATATGTCAACCATATCAACAAGTCAACCTTCGGCTTTGGTAGGTTTAAGGAAAAATATAGAAATAAAGATATCTTTCAATGAGAAAGTTCATCTCTACTATCTACTAATGGTCCCAATCACCAGATATACTGGAAAAGGTTGAAGTTTGAAAGAAGACCACAGAAAACTGAGTGTATCTCAGAATGATTTCCTCAGGACTATAATGGAAGTTTTTCTCATGAATCATATAAAAATGGATGAGTGATCTTGAAATACCGGTTAAAATCACTGACATTATCAAGAAGAAAAGATTGAAATAGTTTGGTTACACATTCTACAATGCCAGTTATACTAATCATTCATTTTAGAGTAACATCATGAACTGATGACATAGAGGGAGACAATCAAAACAATGATTTGTTTGTTGTTTTATTTTGGAGTAAATAATAGCACAGACTGGGCTCTTTAGCCTTGATAAGCAACCAATTTAGGAGAAGGAAATACTCTAAATTCAAAACCTGAATTCATTATCTGTAGAAAAGTACATTTTACTGAACTCATATACTAAACTTAGTCTGGCACATGGCTTCAAATACAGAGCATTTGGTGAAAATCAAACTCACTAGAACTGGCTTGCAAGGCAAGCTTGATAACCGTTATACAATTTCATTTAATGAGCTTTGCTTAGTTAAGGTACAAGGCCAAAAATATGGAGGATCCAACTCACTACCATTGGTCTGCAAGCTGAGCTTGCTAACCATTATACAGGGTGTCTCAAAATACATGCAACTCATTAATATGATAATTATTTATTACTGAAATAAGTGCAATGGCCGTCATTTGGAACATGTAAAAAATGTATCCTTTAAGCAAGAGACATCAAATCAATTTTTTTTTTGATTATTATTAAAGTTTTTTTGATTATTATTAAAGTTAGCGACCGTAGTCGAGGGCAACCCAAAGGTTCGCTTTTCAATAGCTACTACACCGAGGTGTAAGGAAGGGCGCTACTCCTTTCCTTGCATTGCTCCACTTTACCCTTGAAAACGTACCTTATAATGCTGAGTGTTAAGCAAGGAAGTATCAAGTACCATTTTTTGAGTCTTTGGTATAACTCAACCTGGTATTGAACCCCAGTCTCCGGGGCAATTAGCAAACACACTTCCCAATAGACCATCTGTGCTGATGGTGCAACATGATGATGATGATTATTATTATATTAGCTTCCAGGACATGCAATCTTTTTTTTTAAGTTTCTTGTCTCAGTAATAAATAATTATCATATTAATGGGTTGCATCTATTTTAAGACAGTTTAGAATGATTTTGTCACCAAATAAGTAGTGACACAAAATATTTTTTCTTCTCTTGTCCAAGGCATTGTGATCAAGGATTAATAGTTGTTATAGTATACTATTATCAAATCTGAAATAAAGAAAGAATGCGACTTTAGTATTAGTAGAGTTATTAATAGTCACATGGGTCTGATGTACATTGAGACACCTTATCATATTTACCCAACCCCTCCGCTTGGGCAGGATATGACACAAGGTCAATTTTTAAGCGAAGTTTAACAAGTTTTAATTCAGAGTTTTCCTTCTCCTAGACTAGTTGCCTCACCAAGGCTGAAGAACCTAGTCTGCCCTACTATTTACCCATAGCTGGAGGGAGAATAATCGGATTCATACCTTTCCCAAGGGTATTAGTGCTATGTGAAATGCAATCAGTCTCGTCGAGGATTTGAACTCGTGTCGCTGTGTCCATTTCCTACAACGATAACCATTACACCACGGGCACCTTATACCATGAAAAGTGCTCAAGTCATTTAACAAGCTTACCTTAGTTAGGTACAAGGCTAAAAGTTTGGAGCACCCAACTGACTAGAATTGGTTGGCAAGCTTAATTCACTACCCATTAGATAACACAAAGTACTCAAAGACATTCTGTATTTATCCAATCCTTTTGCCTCGGACAAGATTCGAAAGGTTGATTATTAACCTGACTGATTTTAAGGGTATGTCAACCTGTCAAGGGTTAGTTTTTGCCAAGGGAATTGCTCACATTGTATGTTTATATTTACATTTTTGGTGTAGTTATTTCTTAAGAGTTTTTTTGCACACAGTTATATATCGAGTATTCCGATCAAATACAAATAATTTGCACACAGTTGTATGGTTTCAAGTATTCCTATCTAATACAAATAGTTTGCATACATTTGTATGGTTTCAAGCATTCCTATCTAATACTAATAATTTTCCCACAGCTGTATGGTTTCAAGAAATCCTTTCTAATACAAATAATTTTTGAAGGAATCGATTTGTTCCATAGATGGTATCCTAACAGGTACTATCACTCTGGGTCAGAGTGGATCTGGGAGTAATGGTAATGAAGATATATACTACACTCCCCAAGGATCGAGAACTGGAGCTCCACCAACAGATGCATATAGTCACATCCCCAGGACATCTCTTTTTTATTTTTGGTGGGGAGGATCATACCTTTATGCAGAAATTAAAGTCAATATGTTCTAAGCTCTGCCAAAAGCACATTTTTTATGCAGAGTATTAGCCTAGTGGTAGAGTGTTCGCCAATGGCCCAGGAGACTGGGGTTTAATCCCTGGTTGAGTCATAACAAAGACTCAAAAAATGTTACCTGATGTCTCCTTGCTTAGCACTCAGCATTATAAGGTACGGATCAAGGGTAAAGTGGATTAATCCAGGGAAAAGAGTAGCGCCCTCACCTACACCTCAGTGTAGTACCCATTAAAAAGGGAGCTTTCGGGTAGCCCTCGACTATGGTCGCCAACTTTACTTTTATTTATTTGCCTAATGGTAGAGTGTTCGCCAATGGCCCAGGAGACTGGGATTCAATCTCAGGTTGAGTCATACCAAAGACTCAAAAAATGGTACTTGATGCTTCCTTGTTTAACACTCAGTATTATAAGATACAATCAAGGGTAAAGTGGAGTAATCCAGGGAAAAAAGTAGTGCCCTCCCCTACACCTCAGTGTAATAGCTATTGAAAAGGGAGCTTTCGGGTAGCCCTCGACAATGGTCGCCAACTTTACAATTGGTTTGAATTCAGAGGTTTCCGAGTTGTCATTTCAAGGCTAAAGAACCCTGTCTGTCCAAATCTTTACTGATAGTTGGAGAGAGAAGAGATGGACTCATGTCTCTTACCAAAAGGCATAAGCACAAAATGAAATGCAAATAGCTTTGTCCAGGATTTGAACTTGGTTCACCAAATCCACTTCCTAAGACAATAACCATTCCACCAAATATGCCTTATAGTGAAATGCTTTGATTAAAGTTAATTAAAAATTAAGCACTTCTCGTCATCTAATGATAAAAGCAGAACAAATTTATCAGGCTACCCAATATTAATCAGCTACAAGTGACAACAGAGACTGAATCTAAAAGTCCAACAATAACACCTACACATGCATACATACACACACACACACACACACCACACACACACACACACACACAAAAAAAAGGCCTTGTGATATTGTGAGTTTTTGCGAGGGTTCCTTGATGTTTCAGCACCTTCCTCTGCAACTATATCTGGCCCAAGGGTCATTCTTTGAAGAATGCATTATAGGAAGCACAGCTGGTATTTGTGAAGCAGTGGTTTTATAGAACTGTTATTATATGTAATCATTTACTTTTTGTGTGTGTGTGTGTGTGTATATATAAATGGCCTTGATAGAATCAATTTTAGTCTGCTATCACCCACCAACCCTCTCCCCAAACCCTTTCTTTCTTTCTATCTCAGATCACCACCCTTCTGCTCAGCTCTCATTGTCAATAGCAACAGCAAGAGAAGCAGAAATAGCAGCAGCAGCAACCGCCCGTCAATATCTCATCTTGGGAAGGCTAATTCTCTTCTATAAAATCTGGAGAAAAATGATCAGTATTAGCAGACTGTATCTATCAATGATAGATAATGAACGTACTGAGATAAACAGATAGATACAAACGGATATAGATAAATATGGATAAGAAGACTGAGATAGATATATAGTTATGAATAGATGAAGATGGATATGTATGGATCGGTAGACTGAGATGAATAAAGAGAAATAGATATGAACAGATGAATATAGATAAATATGGTTAGGTAGATTTAGATAAATAGATAGATATATGAATAGACTGAGATAAAACTATGAAGAAAAAAATGAGAGAGAGAGAGAGGGAAAGAAAGAAAAAGCTATGAAGCAGAAACAAAGACAGATAGATAGATAGATAAATTTAATGAGAGAGAGAGGGAAAGAAAGAAAAAGCTATGAAGCAGAAACAAAGACAGATAGATAGATAAATTTAATGAGAGAGAGAGAGAGAGAGGAAGAAAGAAAAAGCTATGAAGCAGAAACAAAGACAGATAGATAGATAAATTTAATGAGAGAGAGAGGGGGGGGAGAAAGAAAAAGCTATAAAGCAGAAACAAAGATACATAGATAGATAGATAGATAGATAAATTTAATAAGAGAGAGAGAGAGAGAGAGAGAGAGAGAGGGAAAGAAAGAAAAAGCTATGAAGCAGAAACAAAGATAGACAAATTTAATGAGAGAGAGGGGGGGGAGAAAGAAAAGGCTATGAAGCAGAAACAAAGATACATAGATAGATAGATAGATAGATAAATTTAATGAGAGAGAGAGAGAGGGAAAGAAAGAAAAAGCTATGAAGCAGAAACAAAGATAGATAGATAGATAGATAGATAGATAAATTTAATGAGAGAGAGAGAGAGAGAGGAAGAAAGAAAAAGCTATGAAGCAGAAACAAAGATAGACAAATTTAATGAGAGAGAGAGAGAGAGGAAGAAAGAAAAAGCTATGAAGCAGAAACAAAGCTAGATAGAGAGACAAATTTAATGAGAGAGAGAGAGAGAGAGAGAGATTGATAGAAAAAGAAAAAAGAGACAGGAAAAGAGAAGTACCTGACTACTGAATATTCCAGTTTGTAATTCCAGATAAAAGGATGATGGTAGGTGTGAGTGTGGGTGTCGTCTGCCCTGACCCAGGCGGATGGAAATGAGTGAAGAAGTTAATGATTATGATGAGAGAAAAGTAGAGCTGATGCGACTAAAACTCTAGTGTTGACTAAGAGAGGCTATTATAGTAGGTAAAACAAACTTACTCATTCTAGACTAACCACAAGATGGAAGTGTCCATAGAGGGCTGTCAAATATACGACGAGATCAAGCAGCTTGATTTTATTAAAAAATTATCAGAATCGTTACTAATTATTGGAGACATCATTAGTATTTTACCAAGCTTTAATATCCATTGATGCACAAATACAGAATAAACTGAAGGAAATTGAGGAGGTGCCCGTGGTGTAATGGTTATTGTCACAGGAAATGGATATGGCGACACGAGTTCAAATCCTGGACAAGACCGATAGCATTTCACATAGCACTAATACCCTTCGGAAAGGTATGAATCCGATTATTCTCCCTCCAGCTATGGGTAAATAGTAGTAGGGCAGACTAGGTTCTTCAGCCTTGGTGAGGCAACTAGTCTAGGAGAAGGAAAACTCTGAATTCAAACCTGTTAAACTCCACTTAAAAAATTGACCTTGTGTCATATCCTGCCCGAGTAGAGGGGTTGGTAAATAGGATAAACTGAAGGAAAGGTAAGATAAACTTATATAAACATACGTGCTTAGAATATCAATTGATAAAATCAAAGAAAACGGTTTCGAGCTGACAAAGAAAAGAAGCAGAAGGTACCCCGCAAAAACAATTACTGATGCCGACTAAACCGATAACAGCGCTTCTGGCAAATGCACCTGCCCAAACTGGAGCGAGCCACTGCAGGCATAGGCCTACATGTCAATGCACACAAAACGGAATATATGAGCTTTTATCAAACAGGTGACATTTTCACACTAAATAGTAGCTCTCTGAAACTAGTTGACAAGTTCACCTACCTAGGAAGCAGAGTCTCATCAACCGAGACAGACTAGCAAAGGCATGGACAGCTATCAATTGGCTATCAGTCATATGAAAAACCATCTTAGTAAAAGAACTGTACTGGTACTATTTACTCTATAGTGGGGAAGATAAAGAGATTCATACCTTTCCTGAGGGTATATGTCTGAAATTGAAGGCAGTAGCATAACTAGAATTTGAACTTGCTTTCTATGATGTCACAGTCTAGCACATTAGTCACTCCAACATTTACCCAGTCAGCTGGGGCTTTAGAATACACCGACTGCTTCTCTGCAGAGAGGTAAGACCCCCCCCCAACGAGTGTCCTGATATGACACTAAACAATCTGATGGTGAGGTTCCAGCAGTGCTAGAGCTTTGGGGAAAGTGGAGTACCCCTTCATTGCCATCGCTCCCAGGTCCACTCTGGCCCGGCGTGGTAGCACCTGAGAGGGCCCTATCTATGGGTTAAATAGAACTACGTGCTTCTTTCATTATACTGATTTTTGCATTTAAACTGCGTATTTATGCTAAACTGAATTGTTTGAGATGGAACTGTTTTGACATTGGAACTGCGTACTTGTGCTGAACTGAATTGCTCGAAATAGAACTGTTTTTGACGTCTAAACTGTGTACTTATGCTGAACTGAATTATCTAAAATAAAACTGTCTGACATTTCACTCTGTGTATTGCCCAGTCAGCTGGGGCTGTAGAATACACTGACTGCACCTCTGCAAAGAGGTAAGACCCCCCCCCCAACAAGTGTCCTGATATGGCACTAAACAATCTGATGGTGAGGTTCCAGCAGTGCTGGAGCTTTGGGGAATGTGGAGTACCCCTTCATTGCCATTGCTCCCAGGTCCACTCTGGCCTGGAGTGGTTGCACCTGATAGGGCCCTATCTATGGGTTAAATAGAACTAACAGCATACTTATGCTAAAATGAATTGAGTAAACTGAATTGCTTGAAGTAGAAACGTTTTTGACAATAAAACCGTACTTACATTTAAACTGCGTGCTTATGCTTAACTGAATTATTTCAAATAGAACTCGTTTTCGACATTAAAACTGTATTTACACTTAACCGAATTATTACATATAACTGCTTGAATAGTTTGAAATGGAAATGTTTTTGACAATTAAACTGTGTACTTATGCTAAACTGAACTGTTTTCAATAGAACAGATTATTTACATAAAAATTGATTTGGCGTTAAATAACCTATATAGGTTGATATGCCATAAAACCAAACCAAACTAAACCAAACCACTCCAACATGGAGATTCATAATCTATGGTTTGGTTGGCTTTTATGGCGTATCAACCATTGTAGGTTATTTAATGCCAAATCCTCTTTATGCATATATATTAGATATATATGATTTGGTTTGGTTTATTTTTATGGCGAATCAACCATTGTTGGTTATTTAATGCCAAATCCTCTTTATACATATATATTAAATATATATGATTTGGTTTGGTTTAGTTTTATGACATATCAACCATTGTAGGTTATTTGATGCCAAATCCATTTTTAAACATATAAACAGTTCTATTTCAAACAATTCAGTTTAGTATAAGTATATTTTTTTTTACACACATTTAAATGTCAGAATACTTCTATTTTAGCATTCAGTTTAGCATAAATATTCAGTTTAAATGTCAAAAACATTTCTATTTCAAGCAATTCCATTTAGCATAAGGACACAGTTTAGTTTTATTTGACCCATAGATAGGGCCTGGTCAGGTGCTACTAATCCAGACCAGAGTGGACCTGGGAGCAATGGCAATGAAGGGGTACTATACAATCCCCAAAGCTCCAGCATTAATGGAACCTCACCATCAGATTGCTAAGTGTCATATCCTGGACACTCGTTGTGGGAGGTGTCTTACCCTTCTTCAGAGAAGAATTTGGTGTATTCTACAGCCCCAGCCGACTAGGCAATTCATAATCTAAGGATCCTTACTTATTAAGAATGTATATATAACATGGATAAATTTTTCTTACACAAGTCAGCATACACACTTTGTTAACACGTTACATTCTTTAGTATTAATAAAGTTTTTTATTTATCCAGCCCCTCTATAATCAATCATTAGAATGTGACATAAGGTCAATTTTTAAGCAGAGTACTGCAGGTTTGAATTTAGAGTTTATTTTCTCCAAGAATGGTTGCCTATCCAAGGATAAAGAACCCAATCTGCCCTATTATTTATCCATAGCCAGGTGGAGAATATTTCCTAAGGGAATTAGGGCAAAACTGAAACATAACCAACTTCATCCAGGATTTGAACTTGGATCAAATATTCCATTTTTATGATAAGAACCATTACGCTAAGAGTACTTCCAAATTTTAATAAAATTGATTAATCCCCAGGCCCAATTGATTAATCCTTTGCCAATTGATTTTTGCATTTTCAGTTTGGCCAATTGATTTTCAGGAATATAGGAGGTTAGCCAACAGCCAGAAAGGGAAAAAAAAATACTAATTTTTAAAAAATGAGTCACTCCAAGTACATAAAACAATTTACTGACCTCCAATTGTCGAATTTATATGCTTTATTTAACCGTTTTTTTTTCTTCTTTTGTGTTAGAGAGTAGCAATCAGGATCTGGTTCGATTGTTTGATGGCATATCAACCTTCTTGGGCTATTTAATGCCAAATCCATCCTTCTAGAAGAACAGTAGTGGTACTATTTAACCTATAGCTGGGAAGATAAGGGGGTTCATACCTTTCCTAAGGGTATTTGTTCGAAAGTGAATGTAATAGCGCGACTGGAGTACGAACTTGCTTACTACGATTCTGCAGTCCAGCGCTTTAACCATTACACCCCAAGAGTAGCAATCAGCACATAAGCTACTTCCAAAATGTTGTCGGCTATGTATATATTGACCTACCTCTTTACACAAGTACGATGTGACACAAGGTCAATTTTTTAGTGGAGTTTAACAGATTTAAATTCAGAGTTTTCCTTCTCTAAGATTAGTTGCCATACCAAGGAAGAGTCATTCTGCCCTACTATTTACCTACAGCTGGAGGGAGAATAAATGGATTCATATTTTTCCCAAGGGTATTAGTGCTATGTGAAATGCAAATAACCTTATCAAGGATTTGAACTGTGATGGTATCACTTACACCACAAATGCCTCCTTTGTTAGCAATGCAGTATAGTTGGTCTATATTCATGTCTTCTGCTTTCAGACCAAAAATTAGCTGCATGTTGGTTGGCTGTCGCTGTAAAAAATAGCTGCTTCAATTATATTGTCTTCCAGCTTACTTTCTCCAAGAAACTGATATATCCTTTTTAATAACTAGTAGGACTTAGTAGTTAGTGTAGTCCTTTCATTTATAAAGCTGAAGTCATCATCATCATGTCGTGCCTCCAGCATCGGTAACCCTGACCCTCTCTCGCCACTTCTCCCTATTGTTCATCGCCCTAGGCAGGTCTTCAGGGCTACATCCCGTATCCTCATATAGCAGCTGTATGTATGTTCGAGCTGGTCATCCTGCTTTTGCCTGGCCATATGTGGGGGTCCATCACTTATGAGCTCGTACTGCTTCTCCAGCAGTGTCCTGCATGTCTGGTTCGTCTAACTTGAATAGTTTTTGTGATGGGAGGCAGGTGGCCGTATAGTTGGTGTCTTGTGGGGGTGTTGCTGCCAGGAGTTGTTCAATATTGCTCGCAACATTCTTGGGTAATTGCTGTCTAGCTTCTTCACCAGCTGTTTTGTTAGCGTCCAAGTAGTGCATCCATACAGCAGTATCGACACGACCGCTGCCTGGAAGAAACTGCGTTTCATTCTATCGGTCAGGTCTGACTTCTATATGATCGATAGCTTATCGATAACTGTCCATGCCTTCGTTAGCCGCGTGTCGAAGAACATTTTATCAATTCCTACTTTAGTATATAATATCAGTTTGTTGGAGTTATATTACCTCTTAGACAACTTCCTGTTGTAGTGTGCCGACCCCACAAGAGAAACGAAGAAGTTTTGTGCTCTTCCATTGCTTTGATATCCTGATGGAATCAATATCCTCACTCATCAGTCACATCGCTCAAATTACCTAGATGGCTACATAAAAAATGAACCATAATACTCATATTAGCACCTATTTCCTGTAGACTTTTTAACACCTTTCCCACTAACTCCTTGTAGTTTTTGGCCCTGCAATTGCCTTAGAAGTTTTTTATGTCAACACACAATGTACGAAGGCATAATTCCAAGTTATTCATTAAATTAACAAATCGTAAATGAGTTTTCTGAAGATATGAAAATAATGGATGGTGGCTAACTACTGCTGAAGTATCAAAAGGGACTTTGCCCAGTTGGCTGGGACTGTAGAATACACTGACTGCACCTCTGCAAAGGGGTAAGACCCCCCGCCAACAAGTGTCCTGGATATGACACTAAACAATATGATGGTGAGGTTCCAGCAGTGCTGGAGCTTTGGGGAATGTGGAGTACCCTTTTACTGCCATTGCTCCCAGGTCCACTCTGGCTCGGCGTGGTAGCACCTGAGAGGGCCCTATCTATGGGTTAAATAGAACAGCATACTAATGCTAAACTGAATTGTTTGAATAAACTGAATAGCTTGAAATAGAAATGTTTTTGACAATAAAACCGTACTTACATTTAAATTACGTGCTTATGCTTAACTGAATTATTTCAAATAGAACTGTTTTTCGATATTAAAACTGTATTTACACTTAACTGAATTGTTACATATAACTGCTTGAATAGTTTGAAATAAATGTTTTTGACCATTAAACTGTGTACTTATGCTAAACTGAATTGTTTTAAAAAGGAACAGATTATTTACATAAAAATGGATTTGGCGTTAAATAACCTACAAAGGTTGATATGCCATAAAACCCAATAAACCAACCAACCAAATCAAAAGGGACTAAAATAACATTGAAACTGACAATCAAGAAAGAAAATTTTTACCATCATTCTTATGTTCACAAAGGTTTTATTTCTGCGGTTAGTTTATTAAATGATTTGATGGAAATACTTTTTGGTTTTGGTAGATTCAGTTGAGTCATTCTTAAAAGACTTAGGATCTGATTGTTAACACAAAAATTGTATTCCTCAAAAAGCAAACCAATATTTGTTAGCTTAAATACAAATTGAGCCATTGGCATAATGGTTAGAGTGTTTGCCAGTGGCCCGGGAGACCTGGGTTCAATCCCAGGTCGAGTCATACCAAAGAAACAAAAAATGGTACTTGATGCTACCTTGCTTAACACTCAGCATTATAAGATAAGGATCAAGGGTAAAGTGGAGCAATCCAGGGAATGGAGTAGCACCCTCCCTTACACCTTGGTGGTGTAGCTATCGAAAAGGGAGCCTTTGGATCACCCTCGACAATGGTCACCAACTTTACTTTTACTTTAAGTAATATTACCATCGGCCCATATCATATGTACAGAAAACAAATGAAAAAATGCTTTTTTTCAAAAATGAAGCATTTCTCTATAGCAAAAATAGTGGCTCACCATGAAAAAGTAAAGTCAATTTCAGATTTACCATCCTCAAATTAGTAAAAAAAAAATAAAAGATATTTGATGCCTCGCCACCATTTCAAAAATTTCTTTTGTTAACCAGTGTTTTTTTTTAAAAAAGAAATTGGTACTCAAAACAATTGTATATAAATTATGAATATAAAATATAAATATTTGAAACGACACACTTATGCGCAAATTATTTATATGAGATAGTAATACTTAATGTCAAGTAGCTGAGTGCAAATTATTTGTATTAAGAGTTACTCAAAGTCTTAACAGTTTACTAAAGATTATAATAAATCACTTGAAACTATATAACTGTGAGCAAACAAAAAATTATCATTAAATAGAAAAAAGGCACTTGAAACCATAGACTTATATAGAAATCATTAGTATTTGATCTAGGAATACTTGGAACTATATGATATAGCTGTGTGGTAGCACTTGTAAAGGTCCAATCAAAAGGCCAAATAGATCTGTTTGGAAATTGATAATATTAGATAGGAATGCTTGTATGAAAATTATTTGTATAAAGAATAGTTACATGAAGCTATAAGGATTATTATTATTAGTTACTTGAAACCATATAACTGTAAATTATTACTATTTGATAAAGGAATACTTGAAACCATATAACTGTAAATTATTACAATTTGATCTAGGAATACTTGAAACCATATAACTGTGAATTATTACTATTTGATATAGGAATACTTGAAACCATATAACTGTAAATTATTACTATTTGATATAGGAATACTTGAAACCATATAACTGTAAATTATTACTATTTGATATAGGAATACTTGAAACCATAGAACTGTAAATTATTACTATTTGATATAGAAATACTTGAAACCATAGAACTGTAAATTATTACTATTTGATCTAGGAATACTTGAAACCATATAACTGTAAATTATTACAATTTGATCTAGGAATACTTGAAACCATAGAACTGTAAATTATTACTATTTGATATAGAAATACTTGAAACCATAGAACTGTAAATTATTACTATTTGATCTACGAATACTTGAAACCATATAACTGTAAATTATTACTATTTGATCTAGGAATACTTGAAACCATATTACTGTAAATTATTACTATTTGATATAGGAATACTTGAAACCATATAACTGTAAATTATTACAATTTGATCTAGGAATACTTGAAACCATATAACTGTAAATTATTACTATTTGATCTAGGAATACTTGAAACCATATAACTGTAAATTATTACTATTTGATATAGGAATACTTGAAACCATATAACTGTAAATTATTACTATTTGATCTAGGAATACTTGAAACCATATAACTGTAAATTATTACAATTTGATCTAGGAATACTTGAAACTATATAACTGTAAATTATTACAATTTGATCTAGGAATACTTGAAACCATATAACTGTAAATTATTACAATTTGATCTAGGAATACTTGAAACTATATAACTGTAAATTATTACTATTTGATCTAGGAATACTTGAAACCATATAAATGTAAATTACTACAATTTGATCTAGGAATACTTGAAACTATATAACTGTAAATTATTACAATTTGATCTAGGAATAGTTGAATCCATATAACTGTAAATTATTACAATTTGATCTAGGAATACTTGAAACCATATAACTGTAAATTATTACTATTTGATCTAGGGATACTTGAAACCATATAACTGTAAATTATTACTATTTGATCTAGGAATACTTGAAACCATATAACTGTAAATTATTACTATTTGATCTAGGAATACTTGAAACCATATAAGTGTAAATTATTACTATTTGATCTAGGAATACTTGAAATCATAGAACTGTAAATTATTACTATTTGATATAGGAATACTTGAAACAATATGACTGTAAATTATTACTATTTGATATAGGAATACTTGAAACCATATAACTGTAAATTATTACTATTTGATCTAGGAGTACTTGAAACCATATAACTGTAAATTATTACTATTTGATATAGGAATACTTGAAACAATATGACTGTAAATTATTACTATTTGATATAGGAATACTTGAAACCATATAACTGTAAATTATTACTATTTGATCTAGGAGTACTTGAAACCATATAACTGTAAATTATTACTATTTGATATAGGAGTACTTGAAACCATGTAACTGTAAATTATTACTATTTGATATAGGAGTACTTGAAACCATATAACTGTAAATTATTACTATTTGATATAGGAGTACTTGAAACCATATAACTGTAAATTATTACAATTTGATCTAGGAATACTTGAAACTATATAACTGTAAATTATTACTATTTGATCTAGGAATACTTGAAACCATATAATTGTAAATTATTACAATTTGATCTAGGAATACTTGAAACTATATAACTGTAAATTATTACAATTTGATCTAAGAATACTTGAAACCATATAACTGTAAATTATTACAATTTGATCTAGGAATACATGAAACTATATTACTGTAAATTATTACTATTTGATCTAGGAATACTTGAAACCATATAACTGTAAATTATTACAATTTGATCTAGGAATACTTGAAACTATATAACTGTAAATTATTACTGTTTGATCTAGGAATACTTGAAACCATATAACTGTAAATTATTACAATTTGATCTAGGAATACTTGAAACTATATAACTGTAAATTATTACAATTTGATCTAGGAATACTTGAAACCATATAACTGTAAATTATTACAATTTGATCTAGGAATACTTGAAACCATATAAGTGTAAATTATTACTATTTGATCTAGGAATACTTGAAACCATAGAACTGTAAATTATTACAATTTGATCTAGGAATACTTGAAACCATATAACGGTAAATTATTACTATTTGATATAGGAATACTTGAAACCATAGAACTGTAAATTATTACTATTTGATCTACGAATACTTGAAACCATATAACTGTAAATTATTACTATTTGATCTAGGAATACTTGAAACCATATTACTGTAAATTATTACAATTTGATCTAGGAATACTTGAAACCATATAACTGTAAATTATTACTATCTGATCTAGGAATACTTGAAACCATATAACTGTAAATTATTACAATTTGATCTAGGAATACTTGAAACCATAGAACTGTAAATTATTACTATTTGATCTAGGAATACTTGAAACCATAGAACTGTAAATTATTACAATTTGATCTAGGAATACTTGAAACCATATAACTGTAAATTATTACTATTTGATATAGGAATACTTGAAACCATATAACTGTAAATTATTACTATTTGATCTTGGAGTACTTGAAATCATAGAACTGTAAATTATTACTATTTGATCTAGGAATACTTGAAACCATATAACTGGAAATTATTACTATTTGATATAGGAATACTTGAAACTATAGAACTGTAAATTATTACTATTTGATCTAGGAGTACTTGAAACCATATAACTATAAATTATTACTATTTGATATAGGAGTACTTGAAACCATATAACTGTAAATTATTACTATTTGATCTAGGAATTCTTGAAACCATATAACTGTAAATTATTACTATTTGATCAAGGAATACTTGAAACCATAGAACTGTAAATTATTACTATTTGATCAAGGAATACTTGAAACCATATAACTGTAAATTATTACTATTTGATCAAGGAATACTTGAAACCATATAACTGTAAATTATTACTATTTGATCTAGGAATACTTGAAACCATAGAACTGTAAATTATTACTATTTGATCTAGGAATACTTGAAACCATATAACTGTAAATTATTACTATTTGATCTAGGAATACTTGAAATCATAGAACTGTAAATTATTACTATTTGATATAGGAATACTTGAAACCATATAACTGTAAATTATTACTATTTGATATAGGAATACTTGAAACCATAGAACTGTAAATTATTACTATTTAATCTAGGAGTACTTGAAACCATATAAGTGTAAATTATTACTATTTGATATAGGAGTACTTGAAACCATATAACTGTAAATTATTACTATTTGATCTAGGAATACTTGAAATCATAGAACTGTAAATTATTACTATTTGATATAGGAATACTTGAAACCATATAACTGTAAATTATTACTATTTGATCAAGGAATACTTGAAACCATAGAACTGTATCCAAACAAATCCTTATTATTAGTTACATGAAACCATGTTATTGAGCACTGACAAATCACGATTAGTATTAGATGGGAATATTTGAAATCCTACAATTTTGTGCAAACAAATGATAAAAGATAAATATAAAAATTTAATGGGTCATGGAAAATATAGTTATGATTGCTATCAACCATTTAGAAATAAATCAGGTTTTGGCATTAAATATCCCACTCTGAGTTGATATGCCATAACTGAATTGTTATATATAGAACTGTTTTGCCATTTAACTGTGTAAACAATCTGTGCTTATACTTAGCTGAATTAGAACTGTTTGAATAAACTGAATAGTTTCAAATAGAAATGTTTTTGACAATTGAACTGTGTACTCATGATAAACTGAATTGTTTGAAATGTACTGGTTGGTTGGGTTTGATGGCATATCAAACTTTATAGGTTATTTAATGCCAAATCCATTTTTATGAAAATAGTTCTATTTCAAACAATCTAGTTTAGCATAAGTACGAGTTTAAATGTATGTACAGTTTAATTGTGAAAAATATTTCCATTTCAAGCTATTCATTTTTGTCAAGCAGTTCTAATTTAGTTAATTCAGTTTAGTATAAGAACAGATTTTGTTTACACACAGTTAAATGTCAAAACAGTTCAATATTAAACAAATCAATTTAGTGTAAATACAGTTTCAATGTCAAAAAACAGTTCAATTTCAAACTATTCAGTTTAGCATAAGCACGCAGTTTAAATGTAAGTACGGTTCAATTGTCAAAAACATTTCTATTTCAAACTATTCAGTTTAATCAAACAATTCAGTTTAGCATAAGTATGCCAATAGTTCTATTTAACTCAGAGATAAGGTCCTATCTGGTGCTACCACTCCGGGCCAGAGTGGACCTGGGAGCAATGGCAATTAACGGGTGCTCCATATTTGCCAAAGCCCCAGCATTATTAGGAGCTGACCATCAGATTGTTTAGTGTCATATCCAGGACACTCATTTGGCGGGGGGTCTTACCCCTCTGCAGAGGTGCAGTCGGTGTATTATATAGCCCCAGCTGACGGGGCAAGAAATAGAACTGATTATTTGCTTAAAAATGGATTGAGGGTGAGGATTACTTCAACGAAATATATACATATATATAAAATATTACTTCATTGAAAATATATATATATATATATATATATATATATATATATATATATATATATATATAATACAAATATATAGAAAGTTGGATAAATCAAACACTTAACTCAGATTTAGATGTGTGATATTTCATTTGGGCTTTTTTCATTTTCAAGAATTTCTTCAAGACTGAGACTGTTTTCTGAGTTTTTTCTATTTAAAAGCATGTGAGGAGAGTGGAGGAGATATAGTTATACCAGGAAAAGTTGGGATGGATTTAAGATCAAATGTATCAGGTTTCATTAAAGATCTTTTTGTTTTGAAAGTAGAGATGGATTTTAGGGAGTTGATAAGAAAGAAATAGGGAAGGGTTTGTGTGAAAGGGTTTTTTTCTGCCACAACTATTTAATGGCATATCAACATTTATAGATTATTTAATACCAAAATCATCCTTGGAAAAGAACAATAGTGATACTCTTTAACCCCTAACTGGGGGAAGATAAAGGAGCTCAATACGTTTCCCAAGGGGCATTAGTCCAAATGTGAATATTATAGCAGTACTAGAGTTTGATCCGACTTCAAGGCCTCAGTCTCACATTTTAGCCATTATAATGTGAGAACTTTCCCTCAAATCATATCATTCAAATACATATAGAGATAAAATAATATATTACTTCATTAGAATATATATATATATATGATAAAAAATGGTATATTACTTCGTTGAAATATATTTATGAATTATTAATTCAATGAAATATATATATTGCTTCACTAAAGTATATTTATATAAAATATAAATTCATTGGAATATATAGATAAAATAAAATATTACTTCAATGAAATATATATACAAACTGAAAAATAAATATCAATTATACTCCATTCATTTATATATATGTGCGAATGATCTTATGTATATATATATATATATATAAAAGTTGGGATGGATTTAAGTGGCCCAGTGGATAGAGGCGTTGAGTCTCTATGGTTCCTGGTGAGCATTGTCAGAAGATAGCGATTTCAAATCCTACCCAAGCTGGCCAGAGGTTTACTTGGTCAAAAACGTGGTGTGATAGACAACAACTATGGAAGACAGTAATTACTGGGGATTACGGTTACAAGACTCATCATTCCTATCCAAGGTCGCGGTAAATCACCTGAAGAAGGCCAGAGGTGAAATTTGGCTGAAACGTAGTAAAAGAAGAAACAACACAAAAACTACCAAGATGAGAACAAAAAGTCCGCAATAAAAAAATTAATTCTCACAATAATATATTACTTCATTGATGTATTTATACAAATTATTACTTCATTGTAATATATAGATAAATTATTACTTTATCGAAATATATACATCAATCATTACTTCACTGAAATATATATATATATATATATATATATATATAATTTCTTCATTGAAATATATAGATACAGAAATTATTTCTGAGAAATACATATAGTTTATATGTAAACTGAGTGTGCAACAGTTTGTGTTGCACTCTCAATTTATTTATTTAACAATTTTCACTTTTTGCTGATTACAGACAATTAGAATATTTGGGCGTTTTTTTTTTTTCTTTATAACATACTCGTTAGTGCAAATGTCATGCTAACAGATACTGAAATTTAGTTATTTAGAATTTGAAAAAAAGAAATTTTATTATTATTATTTACTCATTAGAGTTTTTCACATCAGCATTTGCAGATGGTCTTTCACTGGAGTTTGAATGACAGCAAGTCTCCAGGACTCTTCTCAGTATTCTGACTGTTCTCAATAATGCTGTAGTTTAGATGGTCTCCACTCGTCCACCAACTTCCAAGTAATAATCCTTTAGTTACTGTACCAAAAGCACCAATCACAATTGTTATAATTTTCACTTTCATTTTCCATAGTTTTTTTCAATTCCTTAGCAAGGTTGAGGTACTTATCCTTCTTTCCTTAGCAAGGTTGAGGTACTTATCCATTCTTTCAGTTTTATTCTGTGATCAGCTGGGACAGCAAAGTCGACAATTTTGCAAATTCTCTTTTTTTTGTTGATTACTATAAGGTCTGGTGTTCTGAACGAGATTAGATGATCCATCCGTATGTCAAAGTCCCATTGGAGTTTATATGTGTCATTTTCTACGACAGATGCTGGGTTGTGCATATACCATTTGTTCGTATGGTCAAATTTAAATTTCTTATACATCTCCCAGTGGATCACCTTACCCACCCAGTCGTGTTTAGTCTTATACTCCTTCTGTGCTAATTTGCTGCATTCACAAATTATATGATTGATGGTTTCATCTCTTTCATGGAGTAGCCTACATTTACTATTTTATTGCGTCTTGTCTATTCTCGCTTTGATATGATTGGTTCTTATGGCGTTGTTTGTGCTGCTATTAGGAAAGATTTTGTTTCTCTCTTAAAGTTTCCATTTCTTAGCCAGGTCCAGGTTTTCTCATGTGAGATGTTTATTAATCATTTAAAACACCCATAGATTTGTTTTTCTTCCCATTTTTGTTTCCTAGTTATTGTCATTCTATTGTCCATCTTGTTGTCAGTTGTCAGTATTGTTTCTGATGGCTGTAATCAGTCCTCCTTCATGTTTTTCTATGTAGTCTTATTATTATTATTAATATTATTTTACTACTACTACTACTATTACGTAATATAACTATTGACAACGACAAATATAGTTGACACTTATTCTGGTTTCATCGAATGTCTTTTATTTCTCTTCATTGATATTCTATTTTGTCTTAATAATAATTTGGTAAGGCAACCAGTCAAAAAGGATGATAACTCTGGATTAAAACCAGCTGTACTTGTTAAAAGTTTAACCGTGTCCCATCCTAGTCAGGGCAGAGGGGTTGGGTAATCACATATTCAGTTGTGAGCCAGTATTGAGGGAGTTTGGCCTGCTGAGTTACTCAGTCACAATAACTGAGTGAGAAGATTAGCAAAATTTTGTACTGTGTAGGGTTAAGAAATATGACTGTAGAAAATGAAAACCAATTTCAAGAAAATAATTTATTCATATAACATGTATCATTAAATATCACTTTATAAAGGTTATATTTTGATTCATTATAAATACAAGGAAATATAAAACTTAAGATTACTATCATCATCATCATCATGTCGCGCCGTCTGCGCGGATATCCCTGACCGTCTCTCGCCATTTCTCCCTATCATTCATCGCCTCCGGCAGGTCTTCAGGATTACAACCCGTGTCCTCACATAGCTGCTGTATGTAAGTTCGTGCTGGTCGTCCCACTCTTGCACATCCATGAGTGGGGGTCCACAGGAGTACATCGCTTATGAGCTCGTCCTTGCTTCTCCAGCAGTGTCCTGCGTGTCTGGTTCGTCGAACTTGTATAGTTTTTGTGATGGGGGGCAAGTGTCCGTATAGTTGGAGTCTCGTGGGGTGTTGTCGCCAGGACTTGTTTAATACTGCTCTCAACAAACTTGAGATTACTATAGAAGAGTAATATTGGGATTCATTATGAATACAAGGAAATATAAAACTTAAGATTACTATAGAAGAGTAATATTGGGATTCATTATGAATACAAGGAAATATAAAACTTAAGATTACTATAGAAGAGTAATATTGGGATTCATTACAAATACAAGGAAATATAAAACTTAAGATAACTATAAAAAAAATATATTGCAGTCACTCAATTTGCCTTAATCTTATCTAATTCATTTCTCTTGATTAGTATTCTATTTTGTCTTGATATTAATTTAGACGGAAACAAAGATATACGAAAGAATCCAGGTCATTGTTTGATTGTTTGGTATTCTGGTTAGTTATTTTGAAATTAGTGCACATTCTATGCACTGGCATTTTAATTCATTCTCTGCTTATATATATATATATATATATATATATATATATATATATATATATATATATATATAATGTTGTTTACTATATTTATAAATAAAGAGTGCTCAATGTCCGGGACAGAGCAAATGTAGATCTGTTAGAAAATGTTGAATCTGTTGATCCTATCCAAATATATATATATATATATATATATATATATATATATATATATATATATATATATATATATATATATATATGCGGGGAATTCAATAAGTTTCCAGACTTTTTTTGTACAGCCATTTAAAATTGTTGTAGACTCTTGAAAATTCAGTATGTTATTGCTATACATCTTATGAGATGACTGACCAATTTTTATGATTTCAGGTTCAAATCAACAGCTACAGCAGGAATTGGAATACACCCAACTAAAACCTCATTTTCACAGCTGGTGAATTTCAAAAATGCAATCTGGACTTTTGAAGAATGGTATGCAATAAAATTCTATTTTAAACTTGGAAAAAATGCCATGCAATGAAAGCTGGATCTACTGCTATGACCCAGAGACCAAGAGATAGAGTTCCCAGTGGAAGCATGCTGGCTCTCCCAGACCTAAGAAGGCCAGACAGAGCAAATCCACCCACAAACTTTTGATGATCCCTTTTTTTTTATAGCACTGGCATGATCTACATGCACTGAGTTCCCACTGGACAGACAGTCAACAAGGAATACTATGTTAAGGTTTTAAGGGAGTTCTGGAGGAGATTCCGTCGGAAGAGGCCAGCACTCTTCAAATCGGCTCAGTGGCATTTCCAGCAGGACAATGCACCAGTCCACAACTCCATCCTTGTCACAGACTATTTGACCAAGATGGGCATCAAGATAGTTCCTCACCCTTCCTATAGTCCAGACCTTGCTCCCTGTGACTTTTGCTTATTCCCTAAGCTCAAGGAAAAACTTAGAGGCTGTTGTTATGAGACAATTGAGGAGATGAAAGAGGCTGTGACAAAGGTCATTGACATGTTCACACAAGAGGACTTCCATGGAGCCTTCCAGAAGTTGTTGGAACAGGACAACAAGTGCATTGCAGCTGGAGGAGATTACTTGGAAGGGGACTAGAGTTTCATGTGTGTACTATCAATAAAAGTGCCCATACGAAAAAAAGTCTGGAAACGTATTTAATGATTCTCATATTTATATATATATATAGTTAGAAAAATGTTGAATGTTGATCCTATCCTTTATATATATATATATATATATATATATATATATATATAAGGATATGTGTGTGTGTGTATGGGTGTGTGACTGTGTATCTATCATTCTCTCTGTATATGTCTGTTTTTACACATGCGTATTTGTAGTTGTTTCCCCCTTTTTTATGAGATTTCCCCACCTTTCTCAACTACAAATAATCTATCAATGCATAGAAATCTTATTTTTCTCTCAACTGACTAAAAATCATTTTTCTTTCAATAATCATTAACACAAACAACTGTTATGTTTTGACCTTTGACTCGGCCCAAAAAAATGCTATTCCAGAGTGATGCACCGGAAGGGAGTGACACATTCCAATGGCAGTTAGGAGAGGAAATCGCGTGGGCAGAAATCGGCTGATGAAATGGGACAAGGTAATTCCCATGGTACACTACAGAGTGATGCACCGGAAAAGAGTGACCTCTGAACTGCATGACAGTTATTTCCGCTTGATGACGATTAAACATTTGATTTCAAAGATTGAGTGGCCGTTGAACGATTATATAATTCAGTTGAGTTTGATGAGCCAGGGGCAGTTGAGTTGAAGATCGGACGGAGTTATAGACGAAATGTGGTAGGGAAAGCCACATCAGGCCGAAGGGGTCTTTGGGCCCTGATGAGTGGGCCCTAGGCCTCCGGTTGAGTAGCACTAAAGAACGAGAAAGACACAACGTAACGGTCATAACAGTGGGGTCAAGATATTACAGTTTATATTCGATCTCCAGCTCCCTCTCACATGCAACCCTTGAACAACCCTTTTGAACCCTTGCAATAAAGTGAGAGGTAAAACATTATTAAAGAAGTCTTTTTGCGTCTTCCTTCATGCATCTGTTTTATTATTGTGTCATTGTGATGCTGCATGAACATGTATATGAGAATACATCACAACCAGTCATGACTTATATTCACGTCATGCTAAAAACATCAGTTTCCCTCAAATCACCTCAGAAGTTAAGCAGTGATGAGTTTGTTCAGCAGTTAGGTAGGTTTTAATATTTGACACTGTCACCTCACCAAGGAACATTGACTAAAACATTTACAGTCAGTATTACAACTGCATGTCTATTCCTAAGACATAAAAAAGCACAAGCCAATTAATACAAATTAGTCAATAATTCAGAATTAAACACAACAACAGTTTGTAAAAATACAAAACTATCCCATTGCACATATAGCTCATATAAATGAAGATTATTTCTTCAACCATAAGCAGGACGACCAGCTCGAACATACATACAGCAGCTCTGTGAGGATATGGGATGTAGCCCTGAAGACCTGCCAGAGGCGATGAATGATAGGGAGGAGTGGCAAGAGAGGGTCAGGGATATCCGTGCTGGTGGCACAACATGATGATGATGATTTCTTCAACACTTCTCCTCAATAAGAATAATATAAGATCCTTTCGGCACAATATTTACATTTGCTGAAAGTTCAACCAAGTCCTACGTCTTCAAGTTTTCCAGCAACTGATATTTGCTGTTGGTAGCTTTTCACTATTTGTTTGCATCGCTGCTAAACCAAGTCTCTTTAATTGCAGTTGGCTGATTTATTTCTGCAAGCAGACAAGATGCATGCTGTCATTGTACAATCTTTCCAAATGGCTTTACTTTGTGTCAGGCATTAGAAGTGTCTGCATAAATGTTTCCTCATAGGTTGGTTTTAGGAGTAGATTAACATGGTCAACATCAACAGAAATAAAAGTAGGTTCACCATTCAGTTTAAATGTCAAAAACATTTCCATTTCAAGTTATTCAGTTTAGTCAACAAAGTTAAATGGTTCCAAGTATTGCTATGTATCACTAAGAATTCAATTAAATATTTACACAGTTAAATGTAAAAACAGTTTTATTTCAAACAATTCTGTTTAGCATAAGCATTCACCATTCAGTGCAATTTCAACGACCTCAGATTCTTTTTCCTCATTTGAATTAGGGGGTGTCCTCGTGGTGTAATGGTTAAAGCGATGGACTGCAGAATCGTAGTAAGCGAGTTCGTACTCCAGTCGTGCTATTACATTCACTTTCGGGCAAATACCCTTGGGAAAGGTATGAACCCCCTTATCCTCCCAGCTATGGGTTGAATAGTACCACTACTGTTCTTCTAGAAGAATGGCTTTGGCATTAAATAACCTGCAAAGGTTGATATGCCATTAAACAAAGAAACCAAACCAAACCAAACCTTGATATGTCACAATCACTTTCAGACTAATACTCTTGGGAAAGGAATGAACCCCCTTATCCTCCCAGTTATTGGTTAAATAGTACCACTACTGTTCTTCTGGGAGAATGGCTTTGGCATTAAATGACCTACAAAGGTTGATATGCCATTAAACAAAGAAACCAAACCAATCATTTGAATTCTCTCCACGAGCAAGACAATCACAATCTCATCTACCCTCATAGCAATCATCAGTTTCTATAAACTGATCCTCAAAGAATACAACCTCATGACTGACAAGCACTTGCTTTAAAATTGGATAAAAGAACTTCCAGCCTTTTATACCAAGCAGGTATCCGATAAACAGTACTTTGCTTGCTTTTTCATCTAGCTTTCAGTGCAATTACCTGAGAATGGGAACATATACCAAACAGCTACATACACAGAAATATGACATCTGGTTTCCAATGTTCATACAGATTTGGTTTGGTTTTATGACATATCAACCTTCATCGGTTATTTAATTCCAAATCCATTTTTATACATATAAAAAGTTCTATTTCAAACAATTCAGTTAAGCATAAGTACAGTTTAAATGTCAAAAACATTTCCATTTCAAATTATTCAGTTTAGTCAACAAAGTTAAATGTTTCCAAGTATTGCTATGTATCACTAAGAATTCAATTAAATATTTACACAGTTAAATGTAAAAGTTTTATTTCTAACAATTCTGTTTAGCATAAACATGCAGTTTAATTCTATTTGACCCATAGATAGGACCCTATCAGGTGCTACCACTCTGGGTTAGAGTGGACATGGGATCGATGGCAATAAAGGAGTACTCTGCATTCCCCAAAACTCCTGCATTACTGGAACCTTACCATCAGATTGTTTAGTGTCATATCCAGAACACTCATTGGGAGAGTCTTACTCCTCTGCAGAGATGCAGTCAGTGTATTCTGCAGCCCAAGCTGACTGGGCCATAAGACACACATTGGGGAGTCTTACCCCTCTGCAGAGATGCAGTCAGTGTATTTTGCAGCCCTAGCTGACTGTGCCATCTTCATGTGGAGTAATGTTCCCTATAGCAGATGTTTAAGAACAATTGTGGCTATGAGTTGCCGTAGCAACAGCTTCATCCCACAATGAATTGGACAAAATGGCACTTTTGAGCATCGCGAGGGAAGATTCACAAAATATGCAATTCTGGTGTTCTGCTAAACCATTGTTCAGGTATCTGCGGAATTAAACACTGAATGTTCACTGTACACATCTACCATTCAGGTTAAAAGTAAACTTTATCACCAAGGTCAAAATAATAATCTAACTTCCCCTTACCTTCAGCATACATCTCACTATTGGCACCAAGAATCACTGTGTGAGAACAATTAAACTTTTTATCAGAAGACAAATTATATTTTTTAGAAGTTGTGAGATGAGAGGCACCAGAGTCTATAATCCAGATACTATCATCATTGAACTTCCTTTTAAAGTTTTTTCAGTATTTTGTGGCAATAAAATCAGTAGAACTAGTAAAGATGTCATACAAGCAATATGACCAGTGAATCATTTTTGCCAACACATAAACGTGCATTGTCATTATGCTGTGGACAATGACATCTAAAATGGTTTAGAGAGCAAGATATAACGTAAGTCGTTTGCTTACTTTCCAGAACTCAATGGTTGGCATCAATCCCATTTAATTTTTAAAAGTTAGCTTTGCTGGAATCATTGAAAGCTTCATGATAAGTAAAAGTAGATACTTTAACCTATTAAACTACAGATCATCTTCACTCTGCACATCTAGTGAGGTAATCAATACCTCACATTTTTCAAGAGAAAGGCTTGCAAGTAAATTGCATGCAAACTGCTTATTAGTAATCGTATCTCTCATCTCGTTCAACTGTTCATGTAAAGTTTTCCTGCAATTTATGTGTTCAAGCATGTTACTACCCAATTGGTCAGAAACTCTAAGATATTTCTAGCATAAAACTGCCTGTTGATAGAATGAAACCTTGTTATACTGTTGACTAAGAGCATCCTACGTATCAGTGTGTCAAATATGAATGTATTGTCACTTGTCAAATCACTGTTCAATTAGGGAATGAGCAAGATCACTTTTCTTATCATGCAACACATTTCTTGTAACATCTTCATTAACAGAGTAGATAGCAGTGCCATTTATATACTTCCACAAACCACGCCCTTTCAGCATAACACACAGGGTAAGTTTTCTGTCCCTATAATTTGAACCATAAAGCTTCTCCACTTCAATTCTGCCACCATGAAATGCCATTATTTCACATAATGTTGAAGAATGTCAAACTTGCACTATCATTTAGTTTACAAGCATTAAATTAGTCCATAACCTTGTTGTAACGTTACGCCCTCGCCCCCACCACATTAGATCAGTCTTCTAACCATTCCACTTCTTAGCCAGCCGGTGATCAACTAGTGGTTCGAGGGGGGTAACGCACATTTCTTGCCACCATACAAGAATACGATCGGGGGGACAGGAGAAAATAAAACAGACAAACAAACATGAACAAAGCTTGGGGTTAACCAAGAGCAGAAGGAGGTATTGCAACACTACATGCATGTGCGGACTATCGCTAGCGTGGGTTACTAGCGAAAATTCCACAAGCACTGGAATGCCAACATCTTTTGACTCGATCTTCTTCGCTGGACCCTATCTTCTCTGCTACTGTCTCCGGAGTCCGGTGTCAACTGCCTCTGTCCGTGTTTCCACGCCAACTCTGTTTGCTGTCCAGTCGCCAACTCCTGCCAGCTCCTTTGTCCAGCCAACTCTCATTCGCGTCCCCTTACCACTTCTGGATACGGCGAGATTTCAGGTCCAAGAATCCTTTGTCTGGTTTCGCGCCAAAACAGACAAAGGAATCATCTGCTTTGGCGGGCCACCCATATAGTGCTACATTGTAATACTTGACACCTTCAATTCACCAAAACCCTATCGGTAAGCATCACAAAAAATACAAAACCATCCCATTGCACATATAAATGGAGACAAGTGCTTCAACAATAGGCGACCATTTATGAACAACAGATACTCTAAGAGTCTAAGGTCTTTGAGCCTAACTAAGCAAGACTTAATAAATAACAACTCTGTATGGCCACTTGATACAGTCACAAATGCCAAATGCAGAAACTTAAGAAAGCCCAAGGAGAAGTAATACTTACCAAAAAGAACAACTAGAATACGTTCCAAGCCACACAGAATTTCGAACTGAACTCATTATCTAAACCACAGGGATAGACTATTCCAATTCTTTTAACCATGACCAGATAAAAGTGTTAAGTTATAGTAACTATTCCTCGTTATTCTAACCTGTTGCAGGGATTGAACCTGAAACCCCCTGATGATTTTACTCAAAAGCACTTTCCAACCAAACACCTTATCCACTGCCCCATGTGTTCTTGCTGGATAATATAGGCATGCCTGAAGTAAGGCAACTATCAGTCAGTTCAATGCTTAGATGGGTGAACACTTTGTAATATCAGGTACTGTAAGCAGTCTGAGGCCTGCATGTTACACAAGCAAAGCTTAGTCAATAACAACAGCTGGTCATAGTACAAATAAAATATAAATATTGCTTCAGTGTTGGTGGAGGGGTGGTTCTTGTAATGTTAGTGTTCAATTTTGATTTCTCGGTCAAAATTATCATTTTTATTTCTGTTGTTTACAAGTGTGTTCTGTCATAATTGTTTGAGCAAATCAAGTTTGGTTTGGTTTTATGGCATATCAACCACTGTAGGTTAACTAATGCTAAACCCTCTTTATACATATATATTAAATATATATGATTTGGCTTGGTTTGGTTTTATGGCATATCAACCAATGTAGGTTATTTAATGCCAAATCCTCTTTATCCATATATATTAAATATATATGATTTGGTTTGGTTGGGTTTTATGACATATCAACCAATGTAGGTTATCTAATGCAAAATCATCTTTATACATATATATTAAATATATATGATTTGGTTTGGTTAAGTTTTATGGCATATCAACCATCCTAGGTTATTTAATGCCAAATCCTATTCATACATATATATTTAATATATATATGATTTGTAAACACATTTTGTAGATAACATTCTTAAACAAACCTAAGCTCTTTTTTACACACAGTTAAATGGTTTCAAGTATTGCTATATAAGTCACAATTTAACATCGGTCATTTGTTTGCACATAGTTTGAGCCCTATCAGGTGCTACTACTTGAGGTCAGAATGGACCTGGGAGCAATGGTAGTGAAGAAGTACTCCATATTCCCCAAAGGCTAGCCATCAAATTGTTTAATGTCATATCCAGGACACTTGTTGAGGGGGATCTTACCCCTCTGCAGAGATGCAGTTGGTGTATTCTTCAGTCCCAGCTGACTGGGTTGAAGCAAATTAAGTAACTTTAAAAATTATGTTTATTTATATTTAATTATAAATTTGGCGATCTTAGTCGAGGGTGACCCGAAGGCTCCATTTTCAATAGCTACTACACCAAGGTGTAGGGGAGGGCACTACTCCATTTCCTGGATTTCTCTACTTTACCCTTTCATTGGCCTAGTGGGTAGAGTGTTTGCCAATGGTCCAGGAGACCTAGGTTCAATACCAGGTCACGTCACACTAAAGACTTTAAAAATGGTACTTAATACCTCCTTGCTTAGCACTTAGTAATATAAGGTATGTATCAAGGATAAAGTGGAGCAATCCAGGGAAAGGGTAGCGCCCTTCTCTACACCTCGGTGTAGTAGCTATTGAAAAGGAAGCCTTCTGGTCACCCTCAACTATGGTTGTCAACTTTACTTACATTTTATATTTTATTATATTGATGATAATCAAAAATGTTCAAATAATTTTAAAATTTCAAAAGCTACTAAACAACATTCAGCATCTGTTTTGATGAGAATTGCGTATACAGTTTAATAGCCTTGTTAAAAAACAAAATGTATCATGTATCACCTGTAATGGAGCTGACACAGTCTTATTGACACTCAAACTAGTGACGTCAGGAAAATATTGTCTGTGTTGTTCGTCCTTCATTGATACTTATGCCATTTACAGTTGACGGTTGTGTTGAGAATGGCCTTTCTGTCACCACAGCTAAAATGCATCACCCATCACCTAACTCTGCTCACATCAACTGTTTTCTTTTTTTAAACATTCTGCAATTGTCAATAAATGTTAGTGATTGCAGTTTTTTTTTTCACATACGGGAACTCAAAGATACATTTCTGTTTTTATATCAGACAATATACATAAACAAAAAAAACATTAAAAAAAACATCACCCATCTATCTGCAAAATCTGTATTACAGGAGAGAAGGTACTACACCTAGTTTCATCCAAACAGTGTCTGTTACTGACTATTTTGGTTTGATTTGGTTTATTTGTTTGTTTAATAGCATATCAACCCCTTGTGGGTTATTTAATACCAAAACTTGACTTATTTCTAAATTACAATCAATATTATAATTTTTAGAAAGAACTCATAACCAACGAAATTTAATTTTCAGAATCGTCTTTGTTTTTCTGATTTTATTCTCAATCCTACTTTATATATATAATCCAAAATATCAAAAAAGTCACAATGTGAAATACTTCATTGAAGTTTCATATATGGAATATTTACATAATATTATCATATAATCAGATGCTTACATGTGAAACTAAGTCTTGGGCTGTATTGGACATTGTTAGCTTTTTGAGCTTTTAAATAGTTGCTGTTTACAAGAGCATTTATTATATAATAATAATTCATATATATGCATATGTAATTATTAATAATAATAAAAATTCATATATATATATATATATAATTATTAATAATAATAATAATTCATATATATATGATTATTAATAATAATAATAATTCATATATATATATATATAATTATAAATAATAATAATAATTCATATATATATATAATTATGAATAATAATAATTCATATATACATATATATAATTATTAATAATAATTCATATATATATATATATATAATTATTAATAATAATTCATATATATATATATATATATATATATATATATAATTATTAATAATAATTCATATATATATATATATATATATATATATATATATATATAGTTATCCACAGACAGACTGTTTTGTTGTATCACAATTCTTCAGTGTGGGTAGACATGTATGACGTTTGAAGCTGGGATCGAATTTATATATATGAATTATTGATTATAATAATGCATATATATATATATGTACACACACATTATATATTATTAATAATAATTTATATATATATATATATATATATATATATATATTATAAAAACAATTATATATATATATATATATATATATGTTGAAATGATAGATTGTGATTAAGGCGATTTTTTCAACGGTCCCTTAACATTTTCTTCAGTAAGTCATTTTTTTTATGTAATTAATTATGTTTTTCTATGGGTAAATAATTTTAAATACATTTTCTATAATACAACATTTGCAATGAATTTCTATAGTAAATTTCTCTGTGAAAGTGTGCTTAGCTTAACTTTTATCATCAAAGGGAATGGAATTGTTGACCAGAGTTCAAATCCTGGAGAAACCTATTTGCATTTCACTCTGTGCTAATACCTTAGAGAATTATGGGAATCCATCTATTCTCCTGGCTATGGGTAAATAGTAGAAAAGAATGGGTTCTTTAACCTTGGTTTGACAACCATTCTTGGAGAAGGAAAACTCTGAATTCAAACCAGATTAGTGCCACTTAAAAATTGACCTTGTGTCACATCCTGTACATGGCAAAGGTTTTGGGCAAAATACATACATTCCTGTCAATATACTTTTGTATTTCCTCATTAGAATTTTTGCTGCCACACAATTTTGAAGAAAACACAAAAAAGCAAAGCCATTCAAAAATACTTTTTATTAGTGAGAAACAATCTTTTTTTTCTCACAGAAATCATTCAGAAATTAATTTAAGAATAGCAAGGATTGTTTTTAATAGTAATATGGTTAATTTTATAGCAACCGGACATTGGCATAATGGTTCGAGTGTTCGCCAATGGACTGGGAGGCCTGGGTTCAATCCCAGGTTGAGTCATACCAAAGACTTTAAAAATGGTACTTGATGCCTCCTTGCTTAACACTCAGCATTATAAGGTACGGATCAAGGGTAAAGTGGAGAAATCCTGGGAAAGGAGTAGTGCCCTTCCCAACACCTTGGTGTAGTAGCTATCAAAAAGGGAGCCTTCGGGTCTCTCTCGACTATGGTCGCCAACTTACTTTTTATAGCAATGTATAAAAACTCGACAAGTTTCCCAACCTTACTATTTTTTTCTAAATTTTGAATGTTACTAATAAACAGAAGGGAAACGTCTACAGTTTAAATTTTTTAATAATTAGTTAAATTATGAGTTCAAATATTAGTTAAATTATATCATTAATTATTCTGTGAATTCACATATATTTTGGAGAAGTCAAGGCCTTCGATTCCATTCACAGAGGAAAGATGGAACAAATCCTACTAGCATACAGCCTACCAAAAGAAACCATAGCAGCAATAACGATTCTCTATAGAAACACCAAAGTGAAAGTATGTTCACCTGGTGGAAACACAGAATACTTCGACATTGTGGCAGGAGTACTACAAGGAGACACGCTAGCCACATACCTCTTCATCATCTGTCTAGATTACATACTTAGAACATCGATTGATAAAATCCGAGAAAACGGCTTCGAGCTGACAAAGAAAAGAAGCAGAAGGCATCCCACAAAAACAATTACCGACGCCGACTACACCGATGACATAGTGATACTGGCAAATACACCCAACCAAGCCGAAACACTACTGCATAGTTTGGAACGAGCCGCCGCAGGCATTGGCCTCCATGTCAATGCACACAAAACGGAATATATGTGCTATAATCAAACAGGCGACATCACCACACTAGATGGAACTAGTAGACAAATTCCCCTACCTAGGAAGCAGCATATCATCAACAGAAAAGGACATTGACACGCGGCTAACGAAGGCAAGGAACAGCTATTGATAGGCTATCGATCCTATGGAAATCAGATCTGACTGATAAAATGAAACGCAGTTTCTTCCAGGCAGCGCAGCGGTTGTATCGATACTGCTGTATGGATGCACTACTTGGACGCTAACTAAACGGCTGGAGAAGAAGCTAGACGGCAATTACCCAAGAATGTTGCGAGCAATATTGAACAAGTCCTGGTGGCAACACCCCCACAAGGCACCAAGTATACAGCCACATGCCTTCCATCACAAAAACTATCCAAGTTAGATGAACCAGACATGCAGGTCACTGCTGGAGAAGCAGAGATGAGCTCATAAGTGATGTACTCCTATGGACCCCCACATATGGCCAGGCAAGAGCAGGATGACCAGCTCGAACATACATCCAGCAGCTATGTGAGGATACGGGATGTAGCCCTGAAGACCTGCCAGAGGCGATGAACGATAGGGAGAAGTGGCGAGAGAGGGTCAGGGATATCCGTGCTAGCGGCACGACATGATGATGATGATGATGATATCATTAGTTAAGTAAAATATATATTAGTTTCAGTTTCAACTTTGAATTCATTAAAGTAACAATGCAAGCTCTATAAAATTTTTTTATAATTAATTATTCAAAAATTTAGAATGTTTTTAAGAATATAATTTAAAAAAAAAAATGAAATTTATTCAAACCTAAAAATGGCCTTTTAAATTTTGAATAAATTTGAATATTAATATTTTCTGGAACATTTTGCTTAGTTTTTTCGTTTTCTCTATTTGGGAAAGAAAAAGGTGCAGTTGATAGTTTTAGCATCATTGATGTTAATTAATTAGCTCAGTGATTACTTGATTGATTAAAAAAAAAAAAAAAAAAAAGCTTTTCAATAAATTAGGGGAAATTCTTTATCGATTTTCATGTTCATTTTTTTTTTTACTCATTTTCTTCTTTTTTATTTTTATTCTAGTTTTAAATCTTTCTTGTTTAATGCTTGGGATTGCCATAAACCTTTATTGTTAATCTTATTTAGGAAAATTAATGTTTACCACAACATTAAACTAATCCATTATATTCAAAAATTAGCTATGACCAAAATTTGCTACTAGAAATTGATTGATTTTAATGGCATGTTTACTTGTCTAGAGTTATTTTATGCCTAGAGGTTAGGGAATCATGTTCATTGTACAGGCACATGTTTACATTTTTTGTGTAGCTGTTGCTTACGGTTTTTTACATACAGCTATATTGTTATATAATTAAGGAATGATTTTTTTATATTAATCATTTTTCATTAATCATATTTTATCATTCCGATTGGTTGGGCTTTGAACTATTCGGGTTAAGAGATCAGTCATTGGGTACAGTTTTACGCACACGCACAAAGGATATGACAATCACCATCGTCATAATAAACTCCCAGACAGGAAATGGGGCTGGAGTGTGGATGACATCATGCCTGGAAGAGATGGTCCTGAGAATTTGAGGATTTTGAAAAAGAGTCAGTTGAGAGTTGGATTTGGGCTGTTGAAGATGTAGTTGAGCTTTTTGGATATCTACTGACAGAAATCTTAAACATCACAAGATACACCGTGTGTTGGGGATGGTTAGCATAGTAAAAATTGTGTCTCTCTCCTCGTGACGAAGAACCAAAGTCAGAAGTTAATAAACCCCTCATACCTGAACAACAGAGTTCTGCCTGTTGTGATTGATTATGATTATGGCTATACAATATGATATTGTTAGAAATAAATATTCCTTCAATATAATTTTGCAATATAAAACAAAATTACATAATTTAAATAAATAAATAATAATGAATAATAAATAAATAAAATAAATATAACTTCTCAAAAGTATTAATTTTTAAGAATAATTAAAAGGATGTTTTTTATTGGTTGAGAATAAAAAGCTGTCTTTGTGTAAATATTAATTTTATAACTATAAATAAGCAGATGTTGTTTAAAAAGACACGTATGACAAATAACGTCACAGTCAACAAAAACTTTTCGACATGGAATGACCAACGTTACACACCTGAAAAGTAATGAATCTTTGAAGACAATTATTCTTTGAAAGAAAAGCAAACAAAGAACCTCAGCTAAGTATTAATTTGGTTGTGCTTTTATTTGGATCTGTATATGTATATATGTGTATAAGTGCTTAAATATGTGCAATATAAATTTGACTTAGCTATGTGTTCACTTTTCTCATAAAACTTCACTAATAAATTTTCCAAAAATATCAAGTATTCCTATCTAATATCAATAATTATATGGCTTGGAGGTGCCCGTGGTGTAATGGTTATCGTCATAGGAAATGGACCTGGCGGTACGAGTTCAAATCCTCGACAAGACCGATTGCATTTCACATAGCACTAATACCCTTCGGAAAGGTATGAATCCAATTATTCTCTTTCCAGCTATAGGTAAATAGTAGGGCAGACAGGGTTCTTCAGCCTTGGTGAGGCAACTAGTCTAGGAGAAGGAAAACTCTGAATTCAAACCTGTTAAACTCCGCTTAAGAATTGACCTTATGTCATTTCCTGCCCGAGCGGAGGGGTTGGTAAATATGATAATTATATGGCTTTAAGTAATTATTTCTATTTAATAATAATTATTAGTTTGCATACAGTTATATGGTGTCAAGTATTCTTATCTAATATCAATAATCATATGGTTTCAAATAACAAATGATAATAATCCTTAGTATACAATAATAGCTTCTTTATATGACATCAAGTCTTCTTGGCATATGCAAATAATTTTTGAACAGATCCCTTGGACCTATAGATAAGACCCTAGAATTCCAGGTTAGAGTGGACCTGAGAGTAATGGCAATAAAGGAGTACTCTAAACTCCTTAAATTTTTATAACTGAAACCTTACCATTTGATGCAGTTTAGTGTCATACACAGGATAATTTTTGGTGCTGTATGGTCTTACTCTTCTGCATGGTATACAATGTATTCTAAGAGAGAAAGTTGGGGGGTGTCTCTTAAGTTAAACATTTTCTTTTGAAAAATATAAAGGTAATAAAAAATAAACAAAGAAAGAAATTCCTTTATTTATAGTAAAGCAGAAATTAAAAATAAATTTTAGAATTTGATAATTACCAATACCTACCAACATATCAAAAACTGTAAAAATCAACAATCTAAAGGACAAACTCATAAATGATGTTCTCTTGTGGACGACTACTCATGGACACCCCAGTATCCACTTATCAGCAAAAACTTACATCCATCAAATCTGTGTGGACATGTGTAATCATGTGCAGAGTTTCAAGGTTTGTGTCCAAACAAGTCCTCAGCCAGTCTATTTATGCATAACTTAGGGATACAGGGAGAGATTGGAAAAATTAGGATTAACTGCTCTGCGAGAAAGAACAATGAGTAGTAATCTAATTGAAACTTAAAATAATTAATTGATTTTCTAATTATGGTTGACATTTTTTTAAATATTTCTCCTTGATCTGGAAGTTTACTGTCAAGGCAAATTTCAAAATCTGCATCTACTAACCAATCGAATTTTTTAGCTAATAAAGAAATTTTGGGTAAAAAAATTTACAAATCAGATTGAAAATAGTAATCGTGTGAAAAATTTTAAGATTAAATTGGATGACTTCAGAAATAATGGTAAGCAAAAAAAAACTAGGAGGGCATTTTTGGAAACGATCAGATGGATCACTCAACAGAATTTCATCTGCATATAGATATTTTATTAATTTTCTGCGCAAAGATTTTTTTTTTAAATGTTGATGGGAGAAGATAGTAAAAAGGTGAAATGTTCAAAGAGGTATAAAAAAACAAATCAATAAAAAGCTGGAGGGAGAATAACTGGACACATATCTTTCCCAAGAGTAATAAAACTATGTGGAATGCATTTAGTCTCCTCCAGGATTTGAACTTGGTTCACAGTGTTCATTTTCTATGAGTTTAACAATTACACAACAAACACTTCCTCTGATGTAGGTAGCCCAGATGGCAAGAGGAATGTAGAATACATCTCTGCAGAGTAAGATTCCCCCAATAAGCGTCCTATATATGACACTAAAGAATCCAATGTTGAGGCTCCAGTAATGCTGGAGCCTTGGGGAATGCAAAGTACTCCTTCATTGCCATCGCTCCAGGTCCACTCTGGCTCGGAATGGTAGCACCTGATAGGATACTATCAATGGGGAAATAGATCTGTTTGATATTTAAACTGTGTTCAAACAAATGCTAAATTGAATTGTTAGAAATAGAACTGTTTGATAATTTAACTACATATAAACAAATAACTTATGTTTAATTGAATTATTAATGATACATAGCAATACTTAGAATCATTTATCTTTGTTGACTTAAGGTAAATTGAATTGTTTGAAATAGAACTGTTTGATCATTTAACTGTGTGTGTCTATGAAATATGTTTACAAACTATATTTAATATGTATGGAAAAACAGGATTTGGCATTAAATTACCAACAACAGTTAATATGCCATAAAACCAAACCAAACCAAACTAACCCCTCTGTTGTAGGGTGTCACATGACAATCCTATAAACCCATTCTCAATCTCTTTTTGTTTCTGTTTTTTAAACAGAGATGTTGTCTCTGATCCTGCCAGGGAAGAGTAAAGCCACATGGCTCTATTACCCACATTTGTGAAATAAGTCAGAGGATACAATAGGCATATTCTGACAGGTGGTGAATTGTCAGCAACACTAAAGCAGATGACAATTCTGCTTTTCATTGGACTTGTTTCCATATTCTAAGCCTTGCTGAATGGAGGAGTGAAAAATGTAAATACCAAGAAAATAAAAGGAGAAAAAACTTAAAAACATATTTGCCAACTCAGTGATCTGTATGGAAAATTACCATCAATGGCTTTTGACATACCTGTAATAAAACATGACACTTATTAAATAACTGTATCAATAGTGTGCCAAGTTATAATTTGTCATGATGCACTTTCAGTTTAACATCATGATAGAATTGAAGGGAACAAACATCTTTAAATGGTTTTTATCCAATTTTATTACATTTTTTGCTGAATCTGAGGGCGTGGGTTTACAAGTACTTACCTGAAAAAGGAAAATCTTTACTACCAGCAGATTATAACTCTGACAATATTTCCTGGTTAGAATTTGATCAGTAATTGTGTGTCAGAGTGCTATAGAATAAAACAAAGAACTCTTTTAGTTGTGATATTTTACAAAACAATCTTTACACAAATCTAAAACACAGTGGAGCCTCCAACCATTGTTTCTATACATCAAAATTGAATTGACCAATGAGCAGCCAACAGGAAAATGCCTTACATTGAACAACTGTTAAAATGATTAATATGTCGCTCAGCCTATGTACTACTGGTGACAAAAATGTTGCTTTACCAGCAAAAGGTAAATTAGCATTTAATAGTTACCTTTCTGTAAGAAATTATATTGATCTGGGTGGGTCCAAACCTGACGCTATACTATCATCAAGTTGCAAACTGAAATAGGTTTGGTTTGGTTTCTTTGTTTAATGGCATATCAACCTTTGTACATTCTTTAATGCCAAAGCGATCCTTCTAGAAGAACAGCAGTGATATTATATAACACATAGCTAGGAGGATAAGGGGGTTCATACCTTTTCCAAGGGTATTTGTCTGAAAGTGAATGTAATAGTGTAACTGGAGTTTGAACTCACTTACTACGATTCTGGAGTCCATCAATTTAACCATTTCACCATGAGAACACCCCCCTCCAAACTGAAGCAGAAGTTCCTTCATTCACTCACTAAATTAGAGCATTTTAATGTTCTCACAAAAATCTTGCTATCATGTGCTATTTTTTGCTGGGTTACAGCATATACATAAAAAAATCAGATCATTTTTTGGTGTTTTTTTAATCATCAGAATAAATCATATGAAAATAAATAATACTGCCATACATCTCGTAAACTTTTCTTCTTTCCAGATCAAAAGACACATGGTAAGTTAGAATCCAAATGAAGAGAAATGACAACAATTTTTCAAACCCAAGGAATTTCCTCATGATGAATAAACAGAAAAAACAAGGAACCTTTTTTTCTGCAGTTAAATTCAAAGGCCCTTTTCAGAGCCACTAACTTTTTTTTGAAAGTCCTTACCTCACAAAATACAAGTTAAACCTCAAGAGCCCAAGTCTTCTAGCTTTCATAAATTGGTGGCAAAAAAGTCTACTGTGCCTGTCTTATGTGAAACTACAATTATTTTTATTAAGAAATTGAAGATTGTTTCTGATTTTCTAGCATACAAAGAATGCTGAAAAAAGTTTTCAGCCTGCACGCCTGGTTGGGAAGGGGGAATGGAATTTAATAATCTTACATAAAGTAAGTAGGGATTAAACTCTGATTCTTTGAGATACACATCAGGACTAGACAGAGGTGCGATGCTTGTACCATATCATCATCATGTCGTGCCACTAGCACGAATATCCCTGACCCTCTCTCGCCACTTTTCCCTACCGTTCATCACCTCTGGCAGGTCTTCAGGGCTACATCCCGTATCCTCACATAACTGTTGAATGCATGTTCGTGCTGGTCATCCTGCTTTTGCTTTGGTTAGACAATCAGTCAAGCTAAATAAAAACTAGATTGGTTGGTTGGTTGGTTGGTTGGTTAAGTCTTATGGCATATCAACCTTTGTAGGTTATTTATGCCAAATCCATTTTTATACAAATAATCAGTTCTATTCAATTTAGCATGTGTACTCAGTTTAATTGTCAAAAAAATTTCTATTTCAAGCTATTCAGTTTAATCATAAGTATAAGTACAGATTTTGTTTACACACAGTTAAATGTCAAAACAGTTCAATATTAAACAATTCAGTTTAGTGTAAATACAGTTTCAATGACAAAAACAGTTTCATTTCAAGCAATACATTTTAGCATAAATATGCGGTTTGTTCTATTCAACCCATAGATTGGGATCTATCAGGTTCTACCATTCCAGGGCAGAGCGGACCCAGGAGCAATGGCAATGAAGGAGTGCTCTACATTCCCCAAAGCCCCAGCATCACTAGAACCTCACCATCAGATTGTTTAGTGTCATATCCAGGACACTCATTGGGATATTGAGCCTTTGGGTCACCCTTGACAACGGTCATCAACTTTATTAAGAAGAAGAAAAAAAGACTTGTGGATTCCAGCTAAATACAGAGTGAAAATGAACAAAAGTAAAAGTGATAGACAAATTCTTTAATCTTACCAAAGAGATGAAAAAGCTGTGGAACATAAAAAAGACAGTGATATCAGTAGTGGTTGGCACACTTGGAAGGCTTCCCAAATGCTCAGAAAGGAAACTAGACGAAATGGAAATCAGAGGAAGAATCAAGACCATTGAGACCACGGCATTGTTAAGATGGGCTTGGATACTGGGAAGAGTCCTGGAGACCCGAGGTGACTTGCTGTCACTCAGACTCCAGTGAAAGACCACCAGTTAAAATCAGTGTGAAAAACTCACAAGAAGTGAAAAAAAAATAATAGAATGACAAGTAAAAAAATTAAAAAGTACTCAATACTTCATGAGTAGAGCAATATATGATAAATATCAAATATAAAAACAAAATTTTCCTATAATTCTAGTTTCATGAATGTCAATCCTCAGAGAGGTAGCAAGTTTGTACCAAATGAAATAGTGTTTAATATAAAAAATAACGTTTTTGAAAATAATTATTTCTTTCTTTTCTTTTTTTTGCTACATATTTATAAACAAATGCAATTTAATATTAATGATAGAGATTATGCCTCTAAGTTTAGTTGGGTTTTATGGCATATCAACCATTGTAGGTTATTTAATGCCAAATCCTCTTTATACATATATATTAAATATATATGATTTGGTTTGGTTGGGTTTTATGGCATATCAACCATTGTAGGTTATTTAATGCCAAATCCTCTTTATACATATATATTAAATATATATGATTTGGTTTGGTTGGGTTTTATGGCATATCAACCATTGTAGGTTATTTAATGCCAAATCCTCTTTAGACATATATATTAAATATATATGATTTGGTTTGGTTGGGTTCTATGGCATATCAACCATTGTAGGTTATTTAATGCCAAATCCTCTTTAGACATATATATTAAATATATAGGATTTGGTTTAGTTGGGTTTTATGGCATATCAACCATTGTAGGTTATTTAATGCCAAATCCTCTTTAGACATATATATTAAATATATATGATTTGGTTTGGTTGGGTTTTATGGCATATCAACCATTGTAGGTTATTTAATGCCAAATCCTCTTTATACATATATATTAAATATATATGATTTGGTTTGGTTGGGTTTTATGGCATATCAACCATTGTAGGTTATTTAATGCCAAATCCTCTTTATACATATATATTAAATATATATGATTTGGTTTGGTTGGGTTTTATGGCATATCAACCATTGTAGGTTATTTAATGCCAAATCCTCTTTAGACATATATATTAAATATATAGGATTTGGTTTAGTTGGGTTTTATGGCATATCAACCATTGTAGGTTATTTAATGCCAAATCCTCTTTATACATATATATTAAATATATATGATTTGGTTTGGTTGGGTTTTATGGCATATCAACCATTGTAGGTTATTTAATGCCAAATCCTCTTTATCCATATATATTAAATATATATGATTTTGTTTAGTTGGGTTTTATGGCACATCAACCATTGTAGGTTATTTAATGCTAAATCCTCTTTAGACATATATATTAAATATATATGATTTGTTTTGGTTGGGTTTTATGGCACATCAACCATTGTAGGTTATTTGATGCCAAATCCTCTTTATACATATATATTAAATATATATGATTTGTTTTGGTTGGGTTTTATGGCACATCAACAATTGTAGGTTATTTGATGCCAGATCCTCTTTATACATATATATTAAATATATATGATTTGTTTTGGTTGGGTTTTATGGCATATCAACCATTGTAGGTTACTTAATGCCAAATCCTCTTCATACATATATATTAAATGTATATTTATGATTTTTAAACACATTTTGTTGATAACATCCTTCTTTTTTGAACACTGTAAAACGGTTTCAAGTATTGCAATATAACAGTCACAATTTAAGATCAATCATTTGTTTTTTATGCATAATTTGTTCCATTTGACTCAGAGATCTATCTATCAGGTGCTACCACTCTGGGTCAGAGTGGACCTGGGAGCAAAGGCAATAAAGAGGCCAAAATCTCCATGACTGGAGCCTCACCATCAGATGGTTTAAGGTCATATCCACAACACTTGTTGGGGGAGGTCTTACCCCTCAGCAGAGATGCAGTCAGTGTATTCATTTTTAAAACAAGTCTAAGCTCATTCTTTTGCACACACTTGGTTTTAAATTAAAAGTGAAATTAAAGTGAAATTAAAGTGAAATTATCAAACAGTTCTATTTCAAACAATTCAATTTAGCAGAAGTCATTTGTTTGCATACAGTATAAATATGAAACAGTTCTACTTGACCCATAGATAAGACCCTGTCTTGTACTACCCCACCCCTGGGTCAAAGTGAACCTGGGAGCAATGGTAATAAAGGGGTACTTCACATTCCTCAAAGCTCTAAGACTTGAGCCTCACCATCAGATTGTTTAATTGTCAGGGAAGTTTTACCCCTCTACAGAGATGCGGTTGGTGTATTCTACAGCTCCAGCTGACTGGGCTAATCTAAGTGAGGATAGTATAGATTCGGAATTAACACTGCTTGGTAATTCTGTTTCTATGCCATCCTAACTTTTATATATATATATATATATAGCATTTTCTTTTTTAAAGATTATTGTTTTAATAGGACAGATACTTTGTTTTTGCCTATTTTATTGTAGATCCCTTCAACTCTTGGTCAGAGTCATTCAACCTGTGGATGGAAGGAATTCAAGGCAGCACTATATCTTTCCACTAGTTTTTCCTCCTATACTTTATATAAATGTATATGACTCATCATGGTGATTGTCATTTCACTATTTGTTCCTCCAAAGATGGCTCCAGCTGGGGCCAAAAGTACTTGGGAAAAATACAGCACTTTCTTGGATTCATTCCATCTGGAGGTCAAATGTCTCATATGAAGTGTCAGTCCTATTCTATCAAACATGTATATATGTATGCACGTGTGTGAGTGTGTGTGTG
>OY757943.1:5167499-5229922 GCA_963585895.1 Sepioteuthis lessoniana
AATAACCTCTTCACAAAATTAAATTATATTATAAAATATTATATTGTATATTCATGTTCATTTATCAAAAAAACTAAAAAAATTATCATACCAATATTTTTATACTATTCAATATAATTGGTCACATTAAAAAAGTAATAAAGAAAATCATACCAGTTACTGTTAAGACATTATCTAAAATTATAAACAAATACAACATAATATTATATATCCTCAAGATTACAATTGTATCCAACACATTATGATAATATTATTCATATCATTATTAAACCTCAAATACTTCAATTTATAAATAATAATTATTTATCCCCAATTACAATAAATTACTGCAAATTACTATTCATAATATAAATATTAAAACACAATTTTTAATATTCTTGACGTTGCGCTTCTGGCAAATGCACCCACCCAAGCCGAAATCCTACTGCATAGTCTGGAACGAGCCGCTGCAGGCATTGGCCTCTATGCCAATGCACACAAAACGGAATATACATGCTTTAATCAAACAGGCAACATTTCCACACTAAATGGTAGCTCTCTGAAAATAGTTGACAAGTTCACCAACATAAAGCAGTGTCTCATCAACTGAGACAGACATTAACACGCGACTAACAAAGGCATAGACAGCTATCAATCGGCTATCGATCATATGGAAGTCAGACCTGACCAATAAAATGAAACGCAGTTTCTTCCAAGCAGAGATCATGTCGATACTGCTATATGAATGCACTACTTGGATGCTAACTAAAAAAAAAGCTTGACGGCAACTACACAAGAACGCTGCTAGCAATATTGAACAAATCTTGGAGGCAACACCCGACAAAGCAGCAGCTATAAGGACACCTACCACCCATCACGAAAACTATCAAAATTAGATGAACCAGACATGCAAGACACTGCTGGAGAAGAAGGGATGAGCTCATAAGTGATGTACGCCTGTGGACCCCTTCACATGGCCGAGCAAAAGCAGGATGACCAGCTCAAGCCTACATACAGCAGCTCTGTGAGGATACGGTGTGTAGCCCTGAGGACCTGCCAGAGGCGATGAACGATAGGGAGGGGTGGCGAGAGAGGGTCAGTGATATCTGTGCTGATGGCACAACAAGATAATGATGATGATATTAAGAATTATTATCACAATATTACTTTGCAATTATTACTACCAGTCATCAAACCTATTATTATAAACTAATCATCAACTCATTTTTATCATAAATTTTAATAATATTAATACTAACAAAAACAATAACAGACATCAACATCTACCACAATATGTTATTACTTAATATTAATAATCAACAATACCAATAACAAATCATTCTAATTATTAATAGTTGTTACTGTTAAAAACAAAGAACTCAGACTATAACACTCTGCATACAGAGACACCTTTATTACACTCTTCTTATTACACTCGCACATAAACCAATATGGCCGTTTGTTTACTTCCGGTCATCGAATAATGCTCTCTCTCTTCTTGAGAGTATCAGGGGAGGTAACTTCCTGTCTTAACAGTTACTATGTACTACAACATTATAACAAAATATACATATACATTTTTTATCATTAAGGGTTTTCAGACTATTGTCTTCATCTTTATTGTTATTTCCACACCGTTTTGTCCAGTATGTCCTCCGGCCTTCTTCAGGTGTTTGTTGAACTCAGGAACCTTCTCGGAACTTCAAACTATGTCCTTTATTGAATAGCTTGTTCTGATTCCGTTAGCCATAACCGGGTACTAGTGTTAAGTATTCCTGTATTGTTACTCGCCTGCAGTCGGGATTGAACCTGCAACCTCCAGATGATTGTCTCCTGAGTAGCTTTGGGAACCAAGGCCTATAACTGTTACGTTATGTGTCCTGCTTCTTTTTTTATTTTGTATGCATCAGCCTTCACCATCAAACTGTTTTGTGTCATTATCAGGACACTCATTCGGGGAGTCTTACCCCTCTGCAGAAATGCATTTGGTGTATTCTGCAGCGCCAGCCAACAGGGACAAGAGAATGAAGGAGTACTCTGCATTCCCAAAAGCTCCAGCATTATTGGAGCCTCACCATCAGAATGTTTAGTGTCATATCCAGGAAACTTGTTCTGGGAGTCTTACCCCTCTGCAGAAATGCATTTGGTGTATTCTGCAGCGCCAGCCAACAGGGACAAGAGAATGAAGGAGTACTCTGCATTCCCAAAAGCTCCAGCATTATTGGAGCCTCACCATCAGAATGTTTAGTGTCATATCCAGGAAACTTGTTTTGGGAGTCTTACTCCTCTGTAGAGATGCAGTCGGTGTATTCTACCGCGACAACTGACTGGGCCAAACTGCTGTAGGTCGTTGACAGATTGACATGCTCTGTGTGTAATTTGAAATGCACACAGATGAACGTGCAACATAGTCTAATTTGGCAACTTATGTTTTATGTATTTGAATTGGGCCATGAAAGCGAGTCGATACATTTAATAAGCAAAAGCTGAAGGTGCAATTGATCACAGTACAATGGCCAGATGAAGGTGCAATTGATCACAGTACAATGACCAGATGAAAGGGCAATTGATCACAGTACAATGACCAGATGAAGGTGCAATTGATCACAGTACAATGACCAGATGAAGGGGCAATTGATCACAGTTCAATGACCAGATGAAGGTGCAATTGATCACAGTACAATGACCAGATGAAGGTGCAATTGATCACAGTACAATGACCAGATGAAGGTGCAATTGATCACAGTACAATGACCAGATGAAGGTGCAATTGATCACAGTACAATGACCAAATGAAGGTGCAATTGATCACAGTACAATGACCAGATGAAGGTGCAATTGATCACAGTACAATGACCAGATGAAGGTGCAATTGATCACAGTACAATGACCAGATGAAAGGGCAATTGATCACAGTACAATGACCAGATGAAAGGGCAATTGATCACAGTACAATGACCAGATGAAAGGGCAATTGATCACAGTACAATGACCAGATGAAAGGGCAAATGATCACAGTACAATGACCAGATGAAGGTGCAATTGATCACAGTACAATGACCAGATGAAGGTGCAATTGATCACAGTACAATGACCAGATGAAGGGGCAACTGATCACAGTTCAATGACCAGATATTTAAATGAATTTCACTCGGGTTGCAAGAATATTAACAAGATCAGGAAGGCTTAAAACTGGTTTGGTTGGTTTGGTTTGGTTTGGTTTAGTTTGGTTGTTTGGGTTTTTGGCATATCGACTTTTGTAGGTTATTTAATGCCAAATCCTGTTCATACATATAATATTTAATACGTATGATTTGTAATTGCATATTTGGTAGATAACATTTTTACCAAGACAAAACTCATTTTTTAGCACACAGTTAAATAGTTTCAAATATTAATATAGAGAACTAGAAGTTATATTAGATATTAGTATTTTGTTTGTACACAGGAAAGTAGTTTTGTTTGTTTTGGTTTTATGAGACATCAACCATTGTTGGTTATTAATGCCAAATTCATTTTTAAACATAAACAGTTCTATTTTAAACAATTCAGTTTAGCATACAAAGACAATTTTATTTCAGGCAATTCGTTTCGTACAAGTACACAGTTTAGTTCTATTTGACCCGTAGATAGGACCCTATCCACCTCCGGCCATAGTGGACCTGGGTGGAATGGCAATGAAGGGGTACTCAGCATTCTCCAAAGCTCCAGCATTACTGGAGCCTCATCATCAGATTATTTAGTGTCATATCCAGAACGCTCATTTGGGGAGTCTTACCCCTCTGCAAAGATGCAGTCTGTGTTTTCTGCAGCCCCAGCTGACTGGGAAAGCTTAAAACTTGATTTCAAGGCCATGTTCCAAGTCATTGATGCAAATCTGTCAAGTACCACTTGGAGAGTATCAGGTAAGCTTGGCATCTCACAGTCTAGTGAAGCTTGTCATCTTCATGACCTGGGAAAATGCATCCAGATCTGTTAAATTGTTACCTAAACATTGTAAACTTTTTCCCACTCTAGCTTAAATGTGATGCAACACTACATTCAACCTAATGACAGCCTTTGGTGGCCTTTAAGAAAGAATGAAAAATATGATATTTATGTTTACTCATATACTATTAAGAGTGTATACTAAATAAATTTGACTTCAACTATTTAGTTGATTTATTTTATTTATAGACAGAGAAAAATTCAAACATAAGGAAAAATATATTTTTTTAATTTATGAAAAGGAAAATCGTCCTTTAAAAAGACAGGAATCACTTCAGAAATTCTTGAATTGATTGACTTGAATACATTTAATGGAAATCCACTTAAGTTTTGAAAACATTTCTATTCAAGACAGTCAATTTATTATATGATCGCTATATATAGATGTGTGTGAATATGTACCAATCACTTCTTATGTAAGTTTATATATTCTCACTTTCTCTTAATACGGACACATACACACACATAATTACAAGACTATAATTGGCAAGATAATATATAATATGACAGACTGGAAAAGATACACCGAGAGAGATGTATAAATAGGAAGATGAATAAATATGAACAGAGAAAAATAGAGAGATATGATAAAACTGAAAAATGTTGGGGTGATCGATATGAAGAGACTGAAATAGATAGAGTGAGGAAGAGATGGATAGATAGGGAGATAGAAAATTTGATGAAAGATAGATAGATATCATCATCATTATCATGTTGTGCTGCTAGCACGGATATCCCTGACCCTCTCTCGCCACTTCTCCCTATCATTCATCGCTTCTGGCTAACTAAACGGCTGAAGAAGAAGATAGACGGCAATTACACAAGAATGTTGAGAGCAATATTGAACGAGTCCTGGTGGCAACTATACGGCCACCTGCCTCCCATCAGATAAATATGAACGGGGTGAAATAGCGAGAGAGATGGATGAATGAATATGAACATAGAAAGATTGATATAAAAAGACCAAAATAGATTGTTTGTTGATGTTTTATGGCATATCAATCTTTATGTGTTAGTTATTGCCAAATTATGTTTACATTTGATTTTTAAGTCAATAGTTCATAGGTGACTTTATTTATATACAAGTTAGAGTTTGATTGTTTACACAGAGAAAGAGATTGATCGAAAGATAGATATAAGGAAAAGTAAAGTTGGTAACCATAGTAGAGGGTGATCCAAAGGCTCCCTTTTTGATAGCTACTACACCGAGGTGTCAGGAAGGGAACTTTTCTTTTCCCTGGATTGCTCCACCTTACCCTTGATCTATACCTTATAATGCTGAGTGTTTAGCAAGGAGGCATCAAGTACCATTTTCTGAGTCTTTGGTATGATTCGACCTGGGATTGAACCCCAGTCTCCTGGGCCTTTGGCAAACACTCTAACTTCTAGGCCAATGGACCAGACAAAAAAGATATAAACAGATTGAGAGAATGAGAGAAAGAGATGTATACAAAGCTGATTTTAATCAAGTTAAAGTTGAAATAATGATAAACAACAGATAAGAAATAAACAATCCTCAATTTATATGGGATCTTAAATGCCAACCATTTTACCCATGAGGCAAATACGCATCTATCTCAACCACCGAACATTTTCTTCATTAAATAATTGTGTTATATAATCTACGTACAAAGAGAAGTGCTCAGAGCAGATGGCCTTGTGCCAAATCTGGTACCAGAGGGCTTAAAGGAAGCAAAGTCATGGAATGCTGACTCAACGAACAGAGAAAAAGAGATCACAAGCTCAAACTTGATAAGTTGTCAAGAATCTATTTACCCAAACCCCTGCATGAACAGGATATGACACAAGGTCAATTTGTTAAGTAGAGTTTAACAGGTTTGATTTAATAAATGAGTTGAAATTGGGACTCTCAGGCACACCCCGTGAATAGACATATTTATTTTGCTCTTCAGGTTTTTCACACAAAGTCCACATATGAAAGATGCATGCAAAATAAAAAAAGAAGCAGGACACATAACGTAACAGTTATAGGCCTTGGTTCCCTAAGCTACTCAGGAGACAATCATCTGGAGGTTGCAGGTTCAATCCCGACTGCAGGCGAGTAACAATACAGGAATACTTAACACTTGTACCCGGTTATGGCTAACAGAATCAGAACAGGCAACCCCCGTGGATTCAATAAAGGACATAGTTTGAAGTTCCGTATAGGATCCCGAGTTCAACAAACACCTGAAGAAGGCCGGAGGACATATCAGCCAAAACGTTGTGGAAATAACAATAAAGATGAAGACAATAGTCCAAAAACCCTTAATGATAAAAATCATCAAGCTTCATCTCAGAAATTTAGACAACTAAATAAAAAAGAGTTTATTTTCCTAAGAAAAAGCATTGAAATTCTTCTTTTACCAAACTGTCAAATCGACAGATATTCAACAATTATTTGAATATTTGATTTGCTAATTTTTTTTTTTTTTGTGATAATCCACTTTTGCTTTTATATTTTCAGTTTCATTTGACTACCAACATTGTAACTCCAAAAAGTACCTTGACGTTACAACAACCACGTTTCAAGTAACAACTAATCTAAAAGGATCTTCAAGTTACAGTGCAACACATTGCGAAATTTTCTTCAAGTCTGAAGGGCAATACATTTGCATGAAAATACTCAGCATGGACACTGATGATTGTAATGTTAAATTAAAGGTCTTCACAGACAAAGAATCAAAAGAACCAAAGGTAAGAGTTGTTTTTTTTTTTGTTTTGGGGGGGTGAGGGAAATGAGGATCGACAGATCAGGTACAAATGATTTTTTGGTTGGTGTTTAATGGCACATCAACCCTTGTGGATTATTTAATGGCAAGCTACATACTGTTATTTACAAATCCTGGAAGCAGCACCCCACAAAACAGCAGTTGTACAGCTACTTGCTTCCCATCTGATAAACCATCCAAATAAGACAAACATGATGGTTACTGATGGGGAAGTAAGGATGAATTTATCAGCAACATTCTCCTATGGACTCACCAGTGTTGACTGACGAGCAAAGACTTACACACATTTGCTCTGTGCAGACACTGGGTGCAGTCTATAGGACCTACCTAGAAAGATAGACAATAGGAACAGATGAAAAGAGAGAGAGTCAAGGGCAGCACTATTAGATGATAGTGACGATAATATGATTTGTAAGCGAATATTTTGTAGATAAATATTTCTATTTTTAAAGATCACAAGATGGGGTTGTCCTCATGGTATAATGGTTAAAGCGATGGATGGCAGAATCATAGTAAGTGAATTTAAACTCCAATCGTGCTCTTGCATTCACTTTTGGACCAATACCCTTGGGAAAGGTATGAACCCCTTTACCCTCCTAGCTATGGATTTAATAGTACCACTCCTGTTCTTCTAGAAGGATGGCTTTAGCATTAAATAACCTACAAAGGTTAATGTACCATTAAAAAACAAAGAAACACAGAGCATAAGATGAAGGTTAATAGAAGGCACAAATGAAAAACTGAATGAAATTACTGAACACAGAGATCTAAGACTTCTGTAGCATTCTAAGTAAATGGTATTGTTTATCAAAAACTGCCTGTAGTGGAAGAAAAGACCAATTGACAGAATTCAATTTCTTCTATTGTGCTGCGATAACATGATACACTTGATCTAGTGGTCTGAGACCTTGTCAGAAATCTTGATAGGAGCTGGAAGTGTCCCTCACTAAAGACAGAAGTAAAGGTGGGGGTTTCTGTGAGTCCCAGTACATATATATATATATATACATATATATCACATGATCTTGTGATTCTCTGTCTTTTTTGTTTGGTGGCAGGAGCGTAAATATAGAACAAGTCACTATCCCTCTAATGATGAAGAAACTAAGTCAAATTGTATTTTGAACTCTTTTTCTTCCCAGTTAACAAATAGCCTTCACCAACATAGTCCACCACTATACCACAGACATACATTAGGAGCCATTGACAACACTATATACATTCAAGTAACTATTCTTAATGCAAATCATTTCCAGTTGTATGGTTGGTTGGTTGTTGGATTTTATGGCATATCAAACTCTGGTTATTTAACGCCAAATCCATTTTTATGCAAATAGTTCTATTTCAAACAATTCAGTTTAGCATGAGTATACAGTTTAATTGTCAAAAACATTTCTATTTCAAACTATACTGTTTTTTCAAACAGTTCTAATTCAAACAATTCAGTTTAGTATAAGTATAGTTTTTGTCCACACACAATCAAATTTCAAAACACTTCTATTTCAAACAATTCCGTTTGGCAGATGTATGCAGTTTAGTTCTATTCAACCCATAGATAGGACCATATCAGGTGCTATCACTCCAGGCCAGAGTGGACCTGGTAGCAATGGCAATGAAGGGGTACTCTGCATTCCCTAAAGCTCCACCAATACTGGAACCTTATCATCAAATTGTTTAGAGTCATATGTAGAACACTCAAAGGGTGGGTATGTGGGGAGGGTCTTACCCTCTACAGTCCCACCCAAATGGGTAACCAGTTGTATTGTTTCAAGCATTCCTATTTGATATTAATATCATTTTAAGTAATTATCATCATTAAATAAAAATACTCAATTGTTTGCACACAGGTTTCAAGCAACTAACAGCAGTCCTCACTAAACAATTATAGCTTCGAGTAACTATTCTCAATACAAATAATTTCCATATATATGGTGTCAAGTATTCCTATCTAACATTAAGAGTTTTCAGATCTATGGGATCCTAATAAGAACAACCACTCAATCTGTGTCTAACTGCCGGCCGCTCCCAAGAAATAACACAACTTGGTGGTTGGCTTGGTTTGTTGGGTTTTATGGCATATCAACCTTTGTAGGTTATTTAATGCCAAATCCATTTTTATGTAAATAATCAGTTCTATTTAAAACAATTCAGTTTAGCATGAGTACACAGTTTAATTGTTAAAAACATTTCTATTTCAAGCTATTCAAGCAGTTATATATAACAATTCAGTTTAGTGTAAGTAGAGTTTCAATGTCAAAAACAGTTCAATTTCAAACAATTCAGTTTAGCATAAGCACACAGTTTAAATATAAGTACGGTTTAATTGTCAAAAACATCTCTATTTCAAGCTATTCAGTTTAATCAAACAATTCAGTTTAGCATAAGTATGCCGTTAGTTCTATTTAGACCATAGATAGGGCCTTATCAGGTGCTACTATTCCGGGCAAGTTTTTTAGAAATCATTTAAAACTGTTATATAAAGACTAAACATACATTCACATCTATACATACACATACTTTGTGGAGGTGCACTTAGTGCAACGATTATAGTTGTAAGAAATGGAATCAGCAGTCCAATTTCAAATTCTGGACAAAGATGTCTGCATTTAACTTCACACTAATTCTCGAGGAAAAAGTATGAATCTATCCATTTTCCCTACAGCTATAGATAAATAATAGAGTAGACAGGGTTGTTTAGCCTTAGTAAGGCAACCAGTCTAGGAGAAAGAAAAATTCTGAATTCAAACCAGCTGGTTCACATCTGGCTCATAGAGGAGGGGTTGGCTAAATATATATAGTATCACTTGTAACTAACTCCACCACAACAAATTTTTTTTATAAAAAGTCAATTTTCTTCTAAACCAAAAATACCAGAATTTTATTATTTCTACTGGAATGTTATGCCATAATAACATATTAAAAGGTATTATTAATTAACAATGGTTTGGTTTGGTTTGGTTTGGTTTTAAGGCATATCAACTATTGTAGGTTATTTAATGCCAAATCCTCTTTATATATATATATATATATATATATATTAAATATATATTATTTGGTTTGGTTTGGTTTTATGGCATATCAATCATTGTAGGTTATTTAATGCCAAATCCTCTTAATACATATATATTAAATATATATGATTTGGTTTGGTTGTGTTTTATGGTATATCAACCATTGTAGGTTATTTAATGCCAAATCCTCTTTATACATATATATTAAATATATATATATATGATTTGTAAACAAATTTTGTTGATAACCTTCCTAAACAAGCTTGAGCTCTTGCACACTGTTAAAAGGTTTCGAGTATTGCTATATAACAGTCAGAATCTAACATCAGTCATTTGTTTGCACACAGTCTGTTCTACTTTACCAGACATTGGCATAATGGTTAGAGTGTTCACCAATGGCCCAGGAGAACTGGGTTCAATCACAGGTCGAGTCATACCAAAGACTCAAAAAATGGTATTTGATGCCTTTTTGTTTAACACTCAGCATTATAAGGTATGGATCAAGGGTAAAGTGGGTCAATCCTGGGAAAGGAGTAGCGCCCTCCCCTACACCTTGGTGTCGTAGCTATCAAAAAGAAGCCTTTGGGTTACCGTTGACTAAGATCCCTACAACTTGTTCTATTTGACCCATAGACAGGACCCTATCAGGTGCTACCTATCTGGGTTACCCTACATTCCCTAAAGCTCCAAAGCTAAAGCCACACCATCAGATTGTTTAGTGTCATATCCACAACACTCGTTGGCGGGGGCGTCTTACCCCCTTTACAGAGATGCAGTTAGTGTATTCTACAGCCCCTACTGACTGAGCTCAATTATCAATGTGGCAACACAAAATTTGATACATCTTTTGTATATTTAGGCAATTTAATTTTTGATTATCATATTTACCAACCCCTCCACTCGGGCAGGATATGACACAAGGTGAATTTTTAAGTGGAGTTTAACAGGTTTGAATTCAGAGTTTTCCTTCTCCTAGACTAGTTGCCTCACCAAGAGCTGAAGAACTCGGTCTACTGCCCTCCTGTTTACCCATAGCTGGAGGGAGAATAATTGGATTCATACCTTTCCCAAGGGTATTAGAGCTATGATGAAATGCAATTAGTTTCGTCCAGGATTTGAACTCGTGTCGCTGTGTCCATTTCCTACAACGATAACCATTACACCATGGGCACCTCCAAATTTAATTTTTGATTATGGGCTGAAAAGTTTGGTTATAAATAACTTCTTAATAAAAAAAAATTAATTAAGTTTTACTTACCACACAGAAATCAAATCTCATATAAAATAAAACAGGGCTTCTTCCAAGCTGTAGCCATGTAAGTACTATTGTATGGTTGCACCACTTGAACTTTAACAGAATACCTGGAGAAAAATTTAGATGGAAACTACACAAGGATGCTGTGTTATGTTTTGAACAAATCCTAAAAGCAACACCCTACAAAACAGCAGCAGCATGGCTAGTTACCTCCCATCTAGCAACCCATCCAAATAAAATAAGCAAGACATGCTGGGCACTGTTGAGCAAGTAAGGCCAAACCCATGAGCAACATTCTCTAATGAACTCCTACACATGGACACACCAGTGTTGGCTGACCTGCAAAAATTTACTTTCTTCTGCTCTGTGCAGACACTTAAAGTCGTCTTGAGGACTTACCAAAAGCAATGGCCGATAGGGAAAAATGGAAAGAGAGAATCAAGGAAATCCATGCTGTCAGCATGTCTTGTTCATGATAATATATAGATATTAAAGTATGTGTGTTTGTGCGTAATTTGATGTGTAATTATAAAAATCATTTTATGCTTGGTCAGATTTTGTCTAAGTAGTTCAATTGAATAGACTGAGTAATTGACTGATCAATTGATTGCTGGATTGATTATTGATCGATCAGAGAATATTCAATCTGATTGGCTGATGACTATTTAATAAAAATTAATTAATTTGGGACTGGCCCGAGTTAATGCAGATAGAAAAAAAAAATCAATCTCTTTGTTGCACTCTCCTTACCCAAACCCCTTTTATTGGGTTCGATATTTCTACAAGCAGGTGGAATGTTAGTGCTTGTCTTCAAGATTATTTGCCATATTAGGTTTTTTTTTCTTTGAAATTTCTTCATTTATTTTTCTTTTAAACTTCTGTATCTGCTTTGAGAGACTTTATTTAAGAAAACAAGAAAAGAAAGAAAAAGAGAAAGATTTCTTTTTCCAATATTGGAAAGATTTTGTATAATGCTTGTAGGTCTTTGTCTTCAATGCCCTTGAAACAAAAATACATCCAAGTTAACTAGAGAAATATTTTTTTCCTGTAGTTTTGACAGAAGACATTATTGGGATCAAAAATAACTTTTCAAAGAAAGAATTTCATTTTAGAAATATTCTTCTGAATTTTGAATTGTGGTCCAGTTCTATAATTCTTCTGTTTGTTTAGGGAATCAATAATACAGTTCTAGAATAAATTCTTTATAATTTATAATAAATCCTGTACAATGTATTTTTATAAAAAAATTTTTCATTGAAATTCTATAGTAAAAGTATTTGCTATATATTTTTACAGTAAATAATTTTCAATGCATTTTCATAGTAAATCATTTCCAATATATTCTTACAGTAAATTATATAGGATTTAATATTAGAATTTGTATAGTAAATCATATACAATGTATTTTCAGTAATATCTGAGCATTTTGTCCATTTTTTCAATTGTCCTGATCATTTTGGCTACCCTGGATTTTGCAGTAAATCACTAAATCATTCAATACTTTTTTATTATCATCTCAAATAACACCAAAATTTCACAGAATAACAATTAATATTGTATTTATTGTCTGTGAAAATTATTGAATCTAAAACAACAGAGATAAAAAGTTATACCTACTTTTTCTAACAAAACTATGCTGTTCTGAACATTATGGCCGCCACAATATATATATATATATATATATATATATATATATATATATATATATATATATATATATATATATGTTAGATATATATAATTTACAAACATGAGTCAACAAAGTTAAATAGTTCCAAGTATTGTTATGTATCACTAACAATTCAATTGAACATCAGTCATTTGTTTACACACAATTAAAAAAAATCGGTTTTCTTTCAAATAATTAATTTTAGCAGAAGTCATTTGTTTGCACTCAGTTTAAATGTCAAACAGTCTCATTTGACCCATAGATTGGACACTATCAGGTGCTGCCACTCTGAGTCAGAGTGAACCTGAGAGCAATGGCAATGAAGTGGTACTCTGTATTCTTCAAAGTTCCAGCATTACTGGAGCCTGACAATCAGATTGTTTAGTGTCATATCAGGACACTCGTCAGGTGGGTGGGGTTATCAAACTCCTGTGCAGAGATCCAATTGATGTATTCCACGGCCCTAGCTGACTTGGTTGTCAACATTCAGAGTAAACAACTCAACATTTGATCCGTGGGTTGATTTTAACGGTATGTCAACCCATCTAGAGTTATTTTATACCGAGAAGTTAAGAACTTGCATTCATTGTACAATCACATTAAAAGATTTTGTGTAGTTGTTTTAGAGGATGTTTTTTTGCTCACAGTTCAATCAAATACAAATAATTTTCAAACAGATCTGGATCAGAGTGGACCTGGGAGTCACTCTTCAAAATTGGAGGCTCACCACCAAATGCAGTTTAGTGTCATATTCACGCGAGGGGTCACTTTTTAAAAAAAACATTTCTGGGTCAGTGTAAATCTCTTCGAGAATAACAAGGATTTGACAATATTTTTATCTTGTATCCTTAAGTTGTCATACTGAGAGGGTGTATGTGGGAGACATTGACCTGATGTGAATGAAGCCAGCTCCACACGTTGAATTGATATACTCTCAGATTGCAGCACTCTAAGCTTGATAATTAGCAGCTTTACTTCTTATGACGTCTATCCATTCATGGTTTCATTGCAGACATCATAAAGATGTAGGCCGGATATAAACCCCAAATCCAATTTCATGGTAGCTAACCAGATACTTAACAGACCACTGTGGCATTTTCTCTATCCACAAAGAGGAGCTCATGAAAATATCTTGTTGGGGCACTGTAGGGTATGTTCGAGTCTTTCGCAGAGTAACACTGTGGAGACTCCAGTTTGTAGGGACAATACAGTTTGTTGTTGGAGGTGTGATTAAGTAGATGAACTTTCAGGATGTTGTGGAGGGAAAAATTGTCTCAAATATTAATAGGGTCAACACTACTGACTTCTGTTAATGGGAAGGGCCGACTGTTTACTCCAAAAAGAACTGTCAGCAATTACATCCATGAATTGAAGGACCACTGTAAAGAAAGGTCAATTTTTTTTTTTTGTTTCTTGACCAAAACCCACCAATGTTTTCCTACTAGTAGCAATGTTTCATAAGGTGTCATGTTTTCTAATCTTTTCAGATTGTTTTTTCATGTAGTCCAGTGTCAAGCAATTCAGTCTGCAGCAATACAAACATCATGAAAATCCAGTTAAACAGGAAAGATTTGGAAACACACAATTACGATTTTCGGCTTGTTGTAAAGAAAAGCGGTAAGGATACAAAAAAATTACAATATTATTTCTTTCATTTGAACAACAGACCGTTTTTTTTCTAATGAAAAAGAAACATCTTTAACATAAAAATGAAATACCAAATTTAAGCTCTTTAGAGTCAGTCGGTTGGTTGTGTTTTATGGTATATCAACTCTTGTAGGTTATTTAATGCCAAATTCTGTTATTTACATATATATATATATATATATATATGATTTGTAAACAAATAGTTTGTAGGTAACCTTATTTTTAAACAAACCAGTGCTCATTTATTTGCACACAGTTAAATGGTTTCAAGTATTATTACAAGGATCATTAAATAAGTTTCCAGACTTTTTTTCGTATTGGCACTTTTATTGATAGTACACACATGAAACTCTAGTCCACTTAGAAGTAATCTCCTCCGGCTGCAATGCACTTGTTGTACCATTCCAACAACTTCTGAAAGGCCCCATTGAAGTCCTCTTGTGTGAACATGTCAATGACCTTTGTCAAAGCCTCTTTCATCTCCTCACTTGTCTCATAAGAACAGCGTCTGAGCTTAGGGAATAAGCAAAAGTCACAGGGAGCAAGGTCTGGACAATTGGGAGGGTGAAGAACAGTCTCAATGCTCATCTTAGTCAAATAGTCTATGACGAGGATGGAATTATGGACTGGTGCATTGTCCAGGTGGAAATGCCACTGACCCAATTTGAAGAGTGCTGGCCTCTTCCCTCGGAATCTCTTCCTGAACTCCCTTAAAACCTCAACATAGTAACCCTAACCCTAACTGTTTGGCCAATCAACTCTGGTGTATTTACTTCCTTACTCCTCCCACACCTCTCATCATCCCTCACAGACTCCTTGACTTCCTTGAATCTTTTATGCCACACAAAAACTGATGCTCGATTCATGCAAGATGGTCCAAAAGCAGTCTGAAGTTTTTCATACGTTTCTGTGGCCTTTTTTCCAAGTTTAAAACAATTTTATTGCATATCGTTCTTCTAAAGTCTCAGATAGCATTTTTGAAATTCACCAGCTGTGACAATCAGGCTTTAGTAGGGTACATTTCAATTCGTGATGTAGCTGTTCATTTGAACGTGAAATCATAAAAATTGGTCAGTCATCTCATAAGATGTATAGCAATAACATAGTGAATTTTCAAGAGTCTACGACAATTTTAAATGCCCATACAAAAAAGTCTGGAAACTTATTGAATGCACCACGTATTTAACACTAATAATTCTATTCAACATGATTCATTTATTTGCACATAGTTAAAAGGTTTTAAGTATAGAAAACCATGAGATATTTCTATTTAACTCATAGGTGGGACCTTAAAAGGTACTACCACTCTGGATTTAAGCGATTTAAGGGTTGTGGGATCTTAATTAAATGGTGCTTTTCCATCCAACATTGCATAACATTTATCAGTATAAAAAATTAAAATGGAGACCAAAGTTCGAATCCTGAACAAGGCTGTTTGCATTTCACATAGCACTAATAACTTTGAGAAAGGTATAAATCAAACTATTCCTCTTCCTGTTATGGGTAAATAATAGGGTAGACTTGGTTGTTTAACTTCGGTATGGCAGCCAGTCTAGGAGAAGGAAACTCTAAATTCAGGTTTCTTAAACTCTGCTCCAGAGGGTTTCAGTTACTTATTTTTAATGGCTTATTAACCTTGGTACGTTATTGTGGCGAAAATTGTGAAAACGGAGAGGGGGGCTTACCTTTTAAGTGACCTTGCGTGTGCATCGTTCAGAGTCAGGCCGGGAAACGAAGAAATTCAAGATGGCGCCCGCGACTTTTTATAACCATCTGATCTCGCAAAGTCGCACAAATTATCACTGCTCGTATGCAAATGTGGTGGTCTCTGACTTGATAAAAGCGGGTTGTTTTAAGGAAGGGAGGAAGCAGTGCTTTACGAGAATCGGTGGAGATCATTGCTACCCGTTGGATTCGGGTTTTTGACTCAGTTATTTAATGTTGTGTTAAGGAAAATGATACACAGTGAAATAAAGTTAATTGTTTATTAACTCAAGTGTTACAGTCCGACTAGTATTATAAGTCTCGCGTTGTTGGTGTTCCGTCTGAAGTTCGCCTTACTACTGACCGACGTCCTTTCAAAGCTGTCTCTCTGCTTCTCTTTCTACTTCTGAAAGACGGCATCTTTATACTTCAGCAATACCAGAAGTCATGGGGTACAAGCTACTATACACCATTTCGTGACAAAACCATCTTTATAGAAGGACAACAGTGATACTATTTAATCCCTATCTGGGAAGGAAAAGGGGGTTCATGCCTTTTTCAAGGATATTAGTCCAAAAGTAAAGATAATGGCATGACTCGAGTTCAAACTCACTAATGACAATGTTACAGTCCAGCACTTTAACTGTGGTGTTTAAAAGGGTATTTTGAAGGTCAGGGGCTAAGGGCAAGGCTGTGTTGCCGTAAGATATCTGACTCCATATTTTGGTTATATTTTTTTACCCCACGTTGACTGGCCGGCGCAATGCCTTGTCCAAAGAAAGTCCCAAAAGAAATATACAAAAAGAAAAGATAGAAACAGATAAGAGACGAAAACATTTCTTCCATACTTTCCTTTATTTACTTGGTGAATGGACTAACCAACGCTACGTCCCAAGACGCAGCGTGGTGCCCAAAACACCAGACAGCAAAATGATGTTGTTGGTTCGACGGACACTTCCTGACAAGACTCGGTTCACAGAAAACCTGAATATTTATCTCTCTCCACCGGCTCCAAATTCGTCACTCCAAAATCCTTCAAATTTTGGCGCGACCGCTTCCCATTGGCTACTTTACTTTTTATTATTTTTCTTTTTTTCTGATTTTTAAACCGGATGGATGCGTGGAGCCTTATGCGTGGCGACGTGTTTATACATTTTGTATGTGGCAGCTGACGAGTCAACATCCGGTTGGGAGTTTTATTGTTAATTCCTAAATCCCCACATAACTACCATTACTCCATGGGAGAGTCCTCCCCCTGCTCCAATGTGTTTGTGTAAAAATACTTTAGCATCAAACTTCCCAAAAAAGGCCTCAAGTTTTTCTTATGTAGTCACCCACTAATTTCAAAGAAGGTTCATCACTACTTGATTTCATGGATCTGCTCTAAAATAACAGCCTTTTTTAAATGGGAAAAGTAGGTTTAGTTTGGTTTGGTTTGGTTTGGTTTCTTTGTTTAATGGCATATCAACCTTTGTAGGTTATTTAATGCCAAAGCTATTCTCCTAGAAGAACAGTAGTGGTACTATTTAACCCATAGCTGAAAGGATAGGGGGGTTCATACCTTTCCCAAGGGTATTTGCCCAAAAGTGAACGTAATAGCGCGACTGGAGTACGAACTCGCTTACTACGATTCCGCAGTCCATCGCTTTGGGAAAAGAAGAAATATCTTTTTTCAATATAAACAGATGGTAATATACTAGTATAAAACTCGCAGGACCTGTGGAAATTGAATAGAACAAAAAAAAATCAAGAGGAGCTATTCAAGCAAGCAAGAACGATTGGCAATTTTATCTATATTCTAAGTCTATACACTTCGGTGTCGTTCAAGATAATATACTCATTCATCCTCACACGTGATCATTTCTTCCTTGTTGCCTAAGTCTATCATGATCTAAATATACATGACATTCCTTTTGTTGCGTATTATCTCTTCTTTCCTGTTGCCTAAGTCTTGCTTAATCTAAAACGATATCCCTCTCTTCCTCGTTCAATTCCTCACATCTATCTTAGTATTTTTACCCTTCTTTATTATTATTATTATTATGATTATTATTATTCCTGTCTGATCCTCACTCTGTATCAGTACATCCTTTCTCAAACAGCTAGCGAATCTCTTTCTTGTGAAGCAATGGTCTTGGCCAAAAATTCCCAAACAAAAAAAAGAATCCAGTAATTACCTTTTTTGTTTGAATTTTAAAATACAAAAGAATTGTACATGTTACGCAGTGTTTGATCTGAAGAAAGAACATTTACATAGAAGAAAAACCCAATTGACAGAGAAGGAGAAAGAAAGAATATCCCACTAGCTCAGAAGGGAGGGGATATCCTACTAGGCTTCAGGGAGGGTATGTGGATGAGCGCAAAATGCAAATGAACAAATAAGCAAAACACCAGCAGAATTAAAATATGGGTTTATTTTCTTTGTTTTATGGCATGTCAACCTTCATGGGTTATTTAATGCCAAATCCATTCTTGTAAAAGAACAGAAGTCTTTAACCCACAGCTGAGGAAGGGAGTTCATAACATTCCCAAGGGCATTTGTCCAAAAGGGAATGCAATAGCATAACTACAGTTTGAACTCAATCAGGATAATGTCACAATCCAACATTTGAGTCCCTACACCATAGAGACTCCCCAAATAGAAATGATGGTTGGTTGGTTATTTGGTTTGATGGCATATCAACCCTTGTGGGTCATTTAATACCAAATTCTGTGTACATATATGATTTGTAAGTGAATAGTTTGTAAGTAACTTTATTTTCGAATGAGTGACAGCTCATTTGTTGGTACACAGTTAAATGGTTTCAAGTATTGCTATTTAATACAAAACATTTGTCAAATGGTTTTAAGTATAATAAATGACGGAATAGTTTATTTTGACCCATATTTAGCCATAGGTTTTGTTGTTATTAGCGAGCAGATATTTTGTTATTGTTGAGCGAGGAATGGTTGTGACGTATGTATGTTTATGTTGTGTTGTTTCTTCACTAAGTGTTGTTAGTCCCCTCGCTAAGTTTTAAAAGTAAGTAAAGGAAGGATGAAGAAGTAAGATGGCGATAGTCGATAGGTGTTTTTAGGAATAGGTTTTATTTGCTGCATGGAAAATGTAGTTTGGGTTTCTGTTGTAGGACTCGTGGAAAGGTCGTGAGTAACGAGATGGTAAGGAGACGAAATGGATTTATGAGAAGGTTGAGATGGCAGCGTGTGTCGTCAGACGTGCAAGGGATTGTGTTCGCCGTAGTTTAGCAAAAGCTATGTTGTCGTTGGAGGAATTGAACTTTGTAGTCACCGTGAGTTTTATGTGTCTGGTATTTTGGGGGAGAAGAGTGCGCATTGTCTCCATTAAAGTGGCCTAGAGGTGAATTGAGAGCTAGGTGCCGAGAGCTTAATTGTGCGTCGAATCGACATAGCCAATTTTGGGAGTGACATAAAGTTGTGCCTGTGCGAGGCATGTTGAATGTATCTAATTTATATTCAACTAGGATTCCTTGTAAGGAATCCATAAATTAGATAGGTTCCCTCATGTGTCCATGCTGCTGCTGCTGCTATTTAAGAACCGCCAGTGTGACGTCTGCACTGGGCGGCGTTGTCCAGCAAGAGACTGGGTTTGGCAGCTTACCCAATTTCTGCAGCCCGTAAAAAAGATCCGGGATGAATAGGATAGGTCATCCTGATAAGGTGAAATTAAGTGTTGAATTAAATTGCGCGCCAAACCAAAATACGAAATTTTCCTTCCACTACACATAGATGGGGCCCTAACAGATATTATTACTCGGGTTAATTTTGAAGCTGGGAGTAACGGCAATGAACTCCTCATTTCCAAAAACTCCAGGTACGGAGGTTCACCATCAGATGGTTTTGTGTCATACCCAGGACACTCATTGGTGGTGGTGGGGGGGGGTCTTATCCCTCTGTAGAAGTGCAGTCAGCGTATTCTACAGCCCCCTACCCCAGCCAACAGGGCTGAATAGAAACGATAATGATGTAGCTTGATTTTTTGCTTATACTTTTTGTTTGATAAAATAAATATTTCTTGTCTTTTTTTTCAGATGATTTACTTGACGGCTCTTTCAAAAGTTTTATTTATTCCATTGTCATGATTGTTGGAATCATTATTGGCGTTGTTTTTGTGATCCTCATTGTGAGTTTTATCTGCTGTTGCTGGGCCAGACGTAGGCAGAGAGGGGTGGTGCTGAATACCCCCAACACAATGGCTACATCTCTACCCCATCATGCCCAAGTGGCCTACCCAAATCAGCACTTATTGCCATCAGGTGAGTCTTGACACATTAACATTCCTGCCTATCTTTATCTTTTTTTAAATTATTTTTGGAAGTAATCAACAGTAATGGCGGAGCTCATAGTGTAATGGTTATCATCAAGAAGAAGTGATCTTGGCTAACAGAGTTCAAATCTCCTTACATCCCTGGGAAAGGCATGAATGCAATTATTCTCTCTTTATCTATAGATAAATCATCATCATCATCATGTCGTGCTGGTAGCATGGATATCCCTGACCCTCTCTCGCCACTTTTCCCTATCGTTCATCGCTCTAGGCAGGTCTTCTGGACAACATCCCGTATCCTCACATACTTGCTGAATATATGTTCGTGCTGGTCGTCCTGCTTTTGCACGGCCATGTGTGGGGGTCCATAAGAGTATATCTCTTATGAGCTCGTCCCTGCTTCTCCAGCAGTGTCCTGCATGTCTGGTTCGTCTAACTTGAATAGTTTTCGTGATAGGAGGCAGGTGGCCGTACAGTTGGTGTCTTGTGGGGTGTTGCCACCTGGACTTGTTCAAGATTGCTCGCAGTGGACTCTTTAACCTTTGTTTGGCAACCAGTCTAGGAGAATGAATTCAAACCAGACTTGGAGAGGGATAGGCTCCACCAGACTATTTCTATATCAGACACACTACATGAGTAGCACCCCCCTAACCAAACCAGGTTAAAGGATAAATAATTGTAAAAAAAAAATTGAATTAAAAAAATCAATATTTGCAACAAAATAAAAACCTTACTTAGTAACAGGTACTTGTAGCTAGACAAGTTTTGGTTATTTGGCTTAATAGCATATCAACACTTGATGGTTATTTAATGCCAAATCCTGTTTATATTGGTAAGTGAATGGTTTGTTGGTAACATAATTTTTAGATGAGTGAGAGCTCATTTATTTGCGCACAGTTTAATGGCTTCAAGATTTGGTTTTATGGCATATCAACTATTGTTGGTTATTTAATGCTAAATCCTATTTTTATGTTTATTTTAAATATATGATTTCTAAACACTTTTTGCAGATACACACAAATCAAACAGTTCTATTTCTAACAATTTAATTTAGCATAAGTCAACAAAGTTAAATGGTTCCAAGTATTCCTATATATAACTAATAACTCAATTAAACATCTGTCATTAGTTTACACATAGTTAGATCATGAAACCATTCTATTTCAAACAATTCAATTTAGCAGTAGTCATTTGTTTTCACAGTTTAAATGTCAATCTGTTCTACTTGACCCATACATAGGACCCTATCTGGTGCTAACACTCCAGGCCAGATTGGACCTAGGAGCGATGGCAATGAAGGGGTACTCTGCATTTCCCAAAGCTCCAGTATTACTTAAGCCAAACCATCAGAGAATATAGTGTCATATACAGGACACTCGTTGGGAGGGAGGCTCTTATCTCTCTGCAGAGATGTAGTTGGTATATTCTATAGCCCCAGCCAACTGGTCAGTATGTCTTCAAATATCTTTCTCTAACATTAGTAATTCTATTTATCAAGTACTCCTATCTCATACAAATAATTTGCATACAGCTGTCGGGTTTCAAATAACTAATTATAATCCCGAGTAAAGTAATGAACTGCTCTATTTGACCTCTAGATGGAATCCTAACTGATCAGAGTGGATCTGAGACTAATGGTAATGAAGGAGCATTCCACATCCCATAAATCTCCAAGACTGGAGCCTCACTATCAGAAGGTTTAGTATCATACCCAGTAAACTCACTGAGAGAGAATCTTACCCCTATACAGAGGTGCATTAAGTGTAGTCTATCCCCGAACCAACTGGGTGGGCTAATTAAGGTTACAATTTTGTGGAGGCACAGGTGACATTATGGTTATTCCCATAGAAAATGAAGCTAGCAATCCAAGTTCAAACTCTGGATAAAGCTTAGTTGTCTAAATTTCTGATATGAAGCTTGATAATTTTTATCACAGAGAATATTTAGACTATTGTCTTCATTTCACCTTCATTGTTATATTCACAACATTCCAGCTGATATGTCCTTCAGCTTTTTTCAGGTGTTTCATGTCAAACTTGGGAGTCTACACAGAACCTCGAACTGAACCCTTTATTTAAGCCACAGGGTAGATTGTTCCCATTCTATTTACCATGTCTGGGTACAAGTGTTTAGTTATAGTAAGTATTTCTCATTTTACCTGTAATTAGGACTGAACCTGCAAATAAAATAAGAAATATTTGCAATAGCTTAACACTTGGACCCAGTCATGGTTAATGGAATTTGTACAATCAACCCCTGTGGATTAAATAAAGGGTTCTGTTTGTGGTTCTGTGTAGACTCCCAAGTTTGTCTGGATAAAGCTGTTAGCGTTTCACTTCACAATGTAAAAATACTAATTATCTGACATACAATGCTACATTTCTAATATATCTAGGACCATAAGAAAAAAAAAAACTTAATCTATTAGAATATATGCATTAATTCATAAACTGAATTATCTTTTAAAATTTTCTTTTGCAGCACCTCCAATGCCAATGGATATGCAGAATATGATTCCACAAGGAGACCCTCCTCCATATCCAGACGAGCCCTGGCCACATCCTTGATCGTAAAGGACATCATAAATAACAAGGATATAACTTTGTACATAAAGGTATTATCATCAACGTTGTTGAACTACGGAAGACAAGAAATACGACTTTTTAATGTGAACGATGTCTGACGAGTTATAACAAGGCGAAGTGACAAAACGAGTAAAGGGAGACAACTGTGTTTTGCACCGGAAACAATTACATTTGGAAGTAAAAATGACAAAAATACTTAAATTTTAAAATGAAATATTTAATCAAAAGAAAAAAGAATATATACGCAACTTACATGTCCGTAAAAAAAAAAAAAATTGAAAAATAAAGTTATGGTTGAGGGTTGTAGGATTTGACTATGTGGGAAGGTGAGAAAATTGTTCGTTTTTTTTTCTCTCCTGAGGCCTAAAATTAATTATCATCTGAATTTCATATTGGAAACAACTAATTTGCATTTTTTTTTTTTTATGAAATTGTCAAGGCCAGTTTCACATGAACGAATTCAATGAAGACAAGAATTTGATCAAAAAAAAAAGGAAAAGGAAATTTTTCTTTTAAAATTAAAAATAAATGATATAGTTCAGGTTAAAAGTGCGGCAAAGGTAAACTAATGACAACCTTTTTTTTTACTTTATTTTTTCAATGTAAGAATCATTGTGGAACAGGAAAAGTTTTGGTAAAATAGAATTTGGTTTCTTAAATTAAATTTGTGCTTTCCTGTTCTCCAATGATGCCTACATCAGAAAAATAAGGTCTAAAAATGTTTGGCTTTTGATTACCCTTACCATTCTTTTAAACAAAGACTGATATAAAAAAAAAATTTGAAACCATGACAACCAAAGTATAAAAAACCTATTTAAAGACGTCATTATCAAAAAAAAAAAAAAAATGGCAAAAACAAAAAGAACCTTATTATTTTCTTAATTTATGAAAAACTACAAAATCACCCATCATTATGGGAAAAGAGTTTTCCGGCAGGTTGTCTTGTTTAAGCTATATGCACCTTCTGGGGATTTGGTCAATGACTTTTCAACCATTAATGACTATCAACAGTGCAGAATACAGAAGAAAAAAAATACAACAACAAACAAGCACAAATAGATTTAATTTTTGTGGTCTTTTCATGTACTGTTATAATAATAAAGTGTGACATCTTTGTTATAAATGAAAATTATAATTAAAAGGTTTCATTTTAAGATTTTCAAAGATTTGGGTGAATGAAAAGTTGTCCAATATTTTGGTATGTGTTAGATTGCAGCATGTATATCATATGACCAAAGCAGTTCAAGCTATGGTAGGTTTAGTTTGGTTTGGTTTGGTTTGTTGGGTTTTATGGCATATCAACCTTTGTAGGTTATTTAACGCCAAATCCATTTTTATGTAAATAATCTCTTCTATTTAAAACAATTCAGTTCATCATAAGTACACAGTTTAATGGTCAAAAACATTTCCATTTCAAACTATTCAAGCAGTTATATGTAACAATTCAGTTAAGTGTAAATACAGTTTTAATGTCGAAAAACAGTTCTACTTCAAATAATTCAGTTAAACATAAGTACGAAGTTTAAATGTAAGTACGGTTTAATTGTCAAAAACATTTCTATTTCAAGCTATTCAGTTTACTCAAACAATTCAGTTTAGCATAAGTACGCTATTAGTTCTATTTAACCCATAGATAGGACCCTTATCAAGTGCTACCACTCTGGGCCAGAGTGGACCTGGGAGTAAAGGCAATGAAGGGGCACTCCGCATTCCCCAAAGCTCCAGCACTGCTAGAACCTCACCCTTAGATTGTTTTGTGTCATATCCAGGACACTCGTTGGGGGGGGGGTCTTACCCCTCTGCAGAGGTGCAGTCAGTGTATTCTACAGCCCCAGCCAACTGGGCAATACATAGAGTTAAATGTCAAACAGTTTTATTTCAGATAATTCAGTTCAGCATAAGTACACAGTTTAGACATCAAAAATAGTTTTATTTCAAGCAATTCAGTTCAGCACTAGTACACAGTTCCAATGTCAAACAGTTCTATTTTAAACAATTCAGTTTAGCATAAATACGCAGTTTAAATGTAAAAATCAGTATAGTGAAAGAAGTACGGTTTAGTTCTATTTAACCCATAGATAGGACCCTTATCAGGTGCTACCACTCCTGGCCAGAGCAGACCTGGGAGCATTGGCAATGAAGGGTACTCCGCATTCCCCAAAGCTCCAGCATTGCTGGAACCTCACCATCAGATTGTTTAGTGTCATATCCAGGATACTCGTAGGTGGGGTCTTACCCCTCTGCTGAGAAACAGTCAGTGTATTCTACAGCCCCAGCCGACTGGGCGAGTAGGTTTAGTGAATGTTTGTTTATATCACTATAAATTAGCTTGTAGTTGTTAATATAGCACGGAATGAAAAAAAAGAAAAAACCTCTTTTAAGAACAACAGCGAAAAGGTTTATTTCGACGACAAAAAGTTGGACTGTGTCAGAGTGAGAAAAGTAAGAGTATGTTATATACAAGTGTGTGGTTGCAAGAAAAATAAAACTGATGAGGAGATTTATTTTATTTTATTTTTAAATAAATAAAATTTTAAAAGTTTATTCTATTTATTAAATAAATAAAATAAACAAGCAGATGAAATATCTGGCCGGCTAGCGGGGGATTGTCTATTCGGCGACAAGCGGTTGATTGGATCTGGTCGAACGGTGTTGTCGGGTGACCTTCTAAGGACGGCCGGTGATTCAACTGGTGTGTGACCTCTGTTTGGCCTATTTATGTGTTCCCAATTTCAAACACCAGCTCCAGAAAATACTACTTGTGGAAAAAATATGATTGGTTGAAAAATAGACATTTTTTTTTATAACTGAGAATTTTCTGGGGATTTTGGATAGACTATGCGCAGAGCCTATGCACAGAAGTTATGATTTTCTCAGTTTGACACTGGCTGTTGTTGGGTCAACATCTGGTACTATTTACCAACCCCTCCGCTCGGGCAGGATATGACACAAGGTCAATTTTTAAGCGGAGTTTAACAGGTTTGAATTCAGAGTTTTCCTTCTCCTAGACTAGTTGCCTAACCAAGGCTGAAGAACCTAGTCTGTCCTACTATTTAGCCATAGTTGGAGGGAGAATAATTGGATTCATACCTTTCCCAAGGGTATTAGTGCTATGATGAAATGCAATCAGTCTCGTCCAGGATTTGAACTCGTATCGCCGTGTTCATTTCCTACGGCGATAACGACTACACCACGGGCACCTCCATTTTTAAATAAATAGAAAGTGAAAGATTCCATGCTATCCGCACAGCTTCATGATCCTATTTACCCAACCCCTCCGCTCGGGCAGGATATGACATAAGGTCAATTTTTAAGCGGAGTTTAACAGGTTTGAATTTAGAGTTTTTCCTTCTCCTAGACTAGTTGCAACATCTGGTGACTGTTATTTTCTTCTACAGTGTCGATGCCTGTGGGTTTGTGTTTTTTAGTAGTTAGGTGTGTGAAGAGTTAAGTGGATGAATCAGAAGAGATTTGATGTATTTTACTATAACAAGTAAAAAGTTCTTTAGGTGTCACAGGTTAGCCAGCAGTTATCTTCAGTGAAGATCATCCATGCTTGAGCATCCAGGAGAGAGGTCTTTCTTCTTTGTTTGCCGGGTACTCCCTACTGATCGACCATGATTTCCAAAAAATGACTAAAATAATAGGGGTGTCCTCCTGGTGTAATGGTTAAAGCAATGGACTACAGAATCATAGTAAGTGAGTTCGTACTCTAGTTGCGCTTTTACATTCACTTTTGGGCAAATACTCTTGGGAAAGGTATGAACCCCCTTATCCTCCCAGCTATGGGTTAAATAGTACCACTACTGTTCTTCTAGGAGAATAGCTTTGGCTTTAAATAACCTACAAAGGTTGATATGCCATTAAACAAAGAAACCAAACCAAACCTTGATATGTCACAATCACTTTCAGACTAATACCCTTGGGAAAGGTATGAACCCCCTTATCCTCCCAGCTATGGGTTAAATAGTACCACTACTGTTCTTCTAGGAGAATAGCTTTGGCATTAAATAACCTACAAAGGTTGATATACCATAAAACAAAGAAACCAAACCTAAAAAAAATAGTTCCTTAGAGGACAGATGGAATCAATGCACTCTGCTCGCTGATTGGTCTGTGTGTGGCTGAATCGCTTGGCGGAGCATTGATTCACAAGAGAAAATAAATCTTTGAATTTATTGTGACTGTTACATAGGTACTGTTGGTGGTTGGCAGTTGGTGTGCTGATACGTGGATTGCTTCACTCCATGTATAATTTGAAAGCCACACGGATAAATATATAATGTAGAGGATCTTATACTTTATGTCTTCTCAATCCATGGAAACAAATGAAAACATTTATTGTGTGAAAAATGAAGGCATGAATTGATCACAGTACAGTAACCAGATGATTTAAGAAATTTTGTTCAGGTTGCAAGAGCCTCAATGATCAGGCAAGGTTAGATAGGCCTAAGACTATGCTTAAAGCTGTAGAGGAAAATCTGGCAAGTAGCACTCAGAGAGTATCAGGCAAGCTTGGTATCTCATAGTCCAGTGTGATTTGTCACCATCATAACCTTAGTAAAAGCATCTGGAGTTGCTGAACAGTACCTCATATTACTAAAATTTTGCAAAACATTTGATTCACCCTAGTAATATGCATCGATAAAAAGAATTTTAACACTTGTATAGAAGTACCTTCATGGTATCATATTTTTAAACAGCCTCTACTCTACTTGTCATGTCCTTTTTTAATCTTACCCGGGTGATTTCCAGTAATAATTTTCACTTACTTGAAACAAAATCATGGGTTGTTAGTTTGTTTTGTTTCATGGCGTATCAAACCTTTTTAGGTTATTTAACGCCAAATCAAATTTCAAACAATTCAGTTTAGTTGAAGTATAGGTTTGGTTTCTTTGTTTAATGGCACACTAACTCTTTTTAGGTTATTCCAAAGCTATTCTCCTAGAAGAACAGTACTATTTAACCCATAGCTGGGAGGATAAGGGGGCTCATACCTTTCCCAAGGGTATTTGCCCGAAAGTGAACATAATAGCACGACTGGAGAACGAACTCGCGTACTACGATTCCGCAGTCCATCGCTTTAACCATTACACCACGAGGACACCCCCAGTAGAAGTATAGTTTTTGTTTACAAATAGTTAAATGTCAAAACAGTTCTATTTCAAACAGTTCAGTTTAGCATAAGTACACAGTTACAATGTCAAAAACAGTATGTGTTTTAATAATCCCATACTCATGTCACTTGGTGGGTCACATTTAGGTTATTTGGCCGCGCAATTACCATGACTGGTTGATTTGGCCTCACTTGTGTGCGATATGAACTGATGGCTCAGTTGTAGAGTTTTGGCACTTCAATCTGTGGTCGCTGGTTTGATCGCCAGTGGTGGAAATTATAGTATACACTGCTGTTGAGACCTAATAAGGTTGAAACAGCTATCCAGTGTTCCCATATGTCATGTTCCCATATGTCCAGTGTTCTCATACGTCATGTTCCCATATGTCCAGTGTTCCCATATGTCCAATGTTCCCATATGTCCAGTGTTCCCATATGTCATGTTCCCATATGTCCAGTGTTCCCATATGTCCAGTGTTCCCATATATCCAATGTTCCCATTTGTCATGTTCCCATATGTCCAATGTTCCCATATGTCCAGTGTTCCCATATGTTCGGTAGATTTTCTGGTCATGGTAATTCAATTTACAATTCTAAAAATTATGTAGATAACATTTTTAAATAAGCCTGAGCTCATTTTTTGCTCACAGTTAAATGATTTCATTTATTTCTATCTTATACGAATAATTCTATTTATTATTAATCATTTGTTTGCACACAATTAAATGATTAAACAGTTCTATTTCTAACAATTCAATTTAGCATAAGTCATTTGTTTGCACTCAGTTTAATTGTGAAAGAGTTCTATTTGACCCATAGACAGGATCCTATCAAGTGTTACCCATCCGGCCCAGAGTGGACCTGGGAGCAATGGTAATGAAAAGGTATTCCGCATTCCCGAAGCTCCAGAATTACTGGAGCCTCACCATCAATTTGTTTAATGTCATATCTAGGACACTCGTTGAGAGGGATATTACCCCTCTGCCGAGATGCAGTCAATGTATTCTACAACCTCAGCTGACTGGGCTGGAGAGATAAGAGCAAATTACGGTTGAATTTCAGTCACTCAGTATCAGATCTGGCTTGAACATTTTAACATCTGAATAAAAATGGAAAGATATGAAAGGGCAGCCACAATCAGCGTCGAGTTATCATCATAGGAAATGGACACAGCAACCCAAGTTCAAATCCTGGACAAGCCTTTTTGTATTTCACATTGTGCTAAAACCCTTGGAAATCCATCTCTCTTTTTACCAGCTAAGTGTAAATAGTCAGACAGACAGGAATTCTGAGGTTTGGTACAGCAACCTATCAAGAAAGAAAACAAGCCAAACTGACACTTCTCTGTGGAAAAATTTATCTAGTATCATATCCAATTGATACGAATTGTGTAAATACACTGGAAAAAAAAGGGTTTATCCATTTCTTTTCATTACCCAATGGCTTTTGAGTCCTGTTCAGGGGCAAGTGCCAGCAAGATCTCTCTGGAATGTAATCGCCATTTTTGCCCACAATGTAACAATCTAGTCTCACTTGAATACAGTGAGTAAAAAAATTTAAAAGTTTCTCTATGGACATGGAGGTGAGAGTATGTGGTTCTGCTTCATTTGATGGATGACAATCGATTCTGCGGCTTCCTATGCCATAAGGACAAAGTAAGTAAGTTGGTTGGTTGGTTTTATAGTGTATCAACCCTTTTCAGGTCATTTAATGCTGAATTAAATTTCAAACACTTCAGTTTAGTATAAGTACACAGTTTCAATGTCAAAAACAGTTCTATTTCAAATACTTCAGTTTATCGTAAGTACACAGTTTAATTCTATTTAAAAACAGTTCGATTTCAAACAATTCAGTTTAGCATAAGTACACAGTTAGGTTCTATTTGACCCATAGATAGGACCCTATCAGGTGCTACCATTCCAGACCAGTGTGGACCTGGGAGCAATGTCAATGATGGAGTACTCCACATTCCCCAAAGCTCCAGAATTAAGTATAGTTTTTTGTTTATACACAATTAAATATCAAAAATAGTTCTATTTCGAACAATTCAGTTTAGTGTAAATACACAGTTTCAATGTCAAAACAGTTCTATTTCAAGCAATTCAGTTTATCATAAGTTTAGTAAAGACCCTATCAGGTGCTACCACTTCAAGCCAGAGTGGACCTGGGAGTGATGGCAATGAAGTGGTACTTCACATTCCCCAAAGCTCCAGCATTACTGAAACCTCACCATCAGATTGTTTTGTGTCATATCTAGGACACTCATTATGGTGGGGATCTTACCCCACTGCAGAGAAGCAGTTGATGAATTCTACAGCCCCAGCTGACTGAGCCGGAATCAAGTAAGCATCAATCTGCACACATCACGGTTTATATAACTGGGCTCTAATGCAATTAGTGTAGTGGTACATCATCAGAAAGCGCAAGAGGTGAGTGGAGCCAATCCTTAGTATGCCAACTCACATCCACCAACTCAACTAACAGTTTAGACAGTCTTGCATAAATAAGACATCCGGATCCGACTGCTCTATACATATATATACCAATAAGAAATGGCACTGAACCATGAAGAAGATTACAGTATGGAAGCTGTGTCTGGCTATAATGCCACATCCAATGACAATGTGTCACAACTCAACCAGCAAGAAAATAGTACCCATTTGGTTGTGAAGAAGTGTCAGGTTAAAAAGACCCTCCCTCTCTTCCACTATCACCTTTGTGATTACAAGATCAAAGGTGAGAATATGACAGCACCTAATTCACTTACCTGTGGCAAAGAGGGATGGCATGTTTTTCTTTGCCAATATGCAATTTTTCTAAGTGCATGCATGCATAAACGGAACGTGTCTGATATGGATTGTGAGAGGCACACATGCAAATCAAGAACTATTAAAAAGGCTGCGAATTTGCTTGTAGAAAGGGTGATTTGCAAGGCGTGAACATACGAGTAGATTCAAAGACAATATTGATTGAAGAAAGAGAAGCCAGGATTACCAATATGTGCAGACAACATTTCAACTTACTCGGATCTTCCCACATCAGCCTTTCTTACCTTTCCTGCTAAAACCATTGTGCAAACATTACAATCTCATACTGAGGACAACTCTTTGAGAGGTTCTTACCTGTTGAAGTCTGAATTATCTAATCTGCTAGTTGTAAATGCATAGTTACATCCCTTGTCTTGTAGTATTAAAGGTAAATGTAATAAAGGTAGTGATGGCATTCGCATGTGTTCTGTTGTTATAAAATTGTAAAGAAAACATTAGCTCTCAGTAGGAGATGCAATCAGTATATTCTAAGCCCCCCCCATCAACAGGACGATTGCTGTTGTTCATTCAAACTTACTTTAAAACAACTTATTTTTGCTTAAGCTCTTGATTTGTGATGTCTTTTTGATTAAATTAAAATGTCATAAAAAAATTGTTAAAACATAGATAAAAAAATGTCTATTTATGTAAGATGATCAAGGGAAGTAATTTTTAATTCTTCTTTCCTTTAATTTTCTAATTTTAGATGATAGGAAAAATGGTAAATTGTAAAAAAATGTCAAAAGTTTAATTTTTAAAAAATTTTTTACGTAATAACAATTTTTTTTATTGTTAGTATTTTACCAATAAAATTTGAACATTAAAATTAAAAAGAGAAAATTGTTAAATTTTCTAATTCTTTCTTTTTCTGATTTGAACTAATTTTACACCCTCAAACTCATCACAATTTTTTTTCTAATTGAAAAAAAAAATATATATTTTATAAGGGCAGTCGCAGGCAAGGGTCACTTTCACATTATTTCAAGAACAAGTAGAATTCAAGCTGCCTACTTGTCTTTTTCAATAACTGTTCTGGTAATAAGTGATCAGTCTACATTGAATTCCAATGTGAAAGTTTGGTTGGGTTGGGTTGGGTTTAATGGCATATCAAACATTGCAGGTTATTTAATGCCAAATCTGGTTTATTCATATATATTAGATATGATTTATAAACATAAGTCAACCAAGTTGAATGATTCCTAGAATCGCTATGCATCACTAAGAATCCAATTAAACATCAGTCATTTGTTTACATACAGATAAATGAACAAACAGTTCTATTTCTTACAATTCAATTTTGTTTGCACACAGTTTAAATGTCAAATAGTTCTATTTCTAACAATTCAATTTCATATAAGTCATTTGTTTGCACACAGTTTAAATGATCAAACAGTTCTATTTCTAACAATTCAATTTTATATAAGTCATTTGTTTGCACACAGTTTAAATGTCAAACAGTTCTATTTGACCCTGTCAGTTACTACTACTCCTGGCCAGAGTGGACCTTGGAGCAATGAAGGAGTTCTCCATATTCAATAAATCTCCAAGGCGGGAGCCTCACCATCAGATTGTTTAATATCTGGGACACCAATTTGGGGGGGTCTTTCCTCTGCAGAGATGCATTCTGTATTCTGCAACCCCAGCTGCCGGGGCTGTGGTTTGGTTGGGTCTTATGATATACCAAACCATTGGTTATTTAATATCAAATACTGTTTAGTCAGTATTAAATATATATGATTTGTAAATACATTTTGCAGATTACATTTTTAAATAAGTCCGGGCTCGTTTTTTTTTTTTTTTTTTTGTATACAGTTTAATGGTTTCAAGTACTTCTATCTAACATGACTAATTCTATTTACTATTAATCATTTGTTTGCACACAGTTAAATGGTTTCAAGTATTGTTATTAAAGAGTAACAATTTAACATCAGTCTTTGTAGGTAATTACTTTTTTAAATGAGTTAGAACTAATTTGTCAGCACATTAGAATCGCTATTGTTTTTGCACTGTTAAATCGTTTCAATTATAGCAAACTCTAATAATTCTATTTACTATTAATCATTTGTTTGCAGACAGTGAAGTGCTTACAAGTACTGCTATTTAACACTAATTATTCTATTCAACACAATTCATTCATTTGCACACAATTAACGGTCCCTTATATTACTATGTAAAACCAAAGATTCGATTTAGGTTAGTGGTTTTCAAAGTGGGCGGTACTCCCCCCTGGGGGGGCGATATGAACTTTCAGAGGGACGCTGGCGAGTAAACAGTCGGATGGGGGCGTTGAAATTGTGAAGGGGGCGTTGGAGCAATTACAGTAAAATGTGACGTTGGTGTTGGTAGAAAGTCCGGAAAAATGGGGCAATTTAATTAAGCGTCCCCCAGTCGCTACAACTAGACATACGTATCACGTGTCACGTCCATATCCAGAACTCTCTTCGTAAAGGACAATTTTCCCCTGGTCACGCTTTTCCCTTTGTTTACTTCCCGTTTTGTCGCTGCGAAATTAAACTTTAACTTTAAGCAGGGTAGTTGTTAATGATTACTCGTTCAGTTTTAAAATTTATTTCATGTTCAGTTCAAGCTGTTTGCGATTGAAAAATAAACGTTAACCATTTTTGTTTGTTAAAATTGTTTTTTATACTCTTCAAACTGTTTGTGATTGAAGAATCAACCAATTCTTATGACATTTAACATTACCGTCGTTCTGGCGTTCGTTGGAAGAGGGGGGCGCTGGCATTTTGGTCCGGGGGGGGGGAGTTTGAAAACCACTGATTTAGGCACTCAGTTAAAGACTTTCAAGTAATGCTATTTAACACTAATGATTCTAGTATTCAATATTACTCATTTGTTTACATAGTCAAATGATTCCAAGTATTGCTATGTATCACTAACAATTAAACTGAATATCAGTGTTTTTTTACACACAGTTAAATAGTCAAACAGTTCTATTTCAAACAATTCCATTTATTATAAGTCATTTATTTACATACAGTTTAAATTCCAAACAGTTCTATTTGACTCATAGATAGGAACGTTAGGTACTACCACTCTGGGTCAGAGTGGTTCTGGGAGTAATGGCAGTGAAGTAGTACTCAAGATTCCCCAAAGCTACAGCATTACTATCAGATTGTTTAGTGTCTTTAACAGGACATTCATTGGTGGGGGTCTTACTCCTCTGCAGAGATGCAGTTTGTATATTCCTGAGCCCCTGCCAACTGAGCTATGATTTGAAAATGTCATATCAGCGTAAAGTTGCAAGGAAAGAACAAAAACACATTTGCAAAAACAAAGAACAAGAAGGCGGGTAAAATTTTAACAATTGTATTACAAACAAATAAGTAAAAAGTTCAAATAAATGGATTTGTATAAACGTGTTGATATGAAATTAAAAAGTGGAAAAATGTCCTATATTTAATAGTGGTAAGACTGTTAGGCTTACACGCATGGGGTCAATTAGATGTTACAAGTGCGGAGAGGACAGGGGTATTTGGTGATTTACGGCTTAGTCGCTTCCTTCAAAGCGGAGAAGAGGAAAATTAATGTGGGTGGTGCGTGGTTTTGAGTTTCGCTGCTCACTCTCTCTTGGGGTTTCTAGTATGTGGGTGTCGTTTGCCTTCTTTGGATCTGGCTCTGCTGTCGAGAAATTTGTCTTTTATATCGTTTTTCGCTGCTGATCGGATCAAATTAGGTTTTCTTTATTTTTTACCACGAAGGTCTCGGATTGGCTGAAAAATTACTTTTAATTATTTTTATTTTTTGACAAATTTCATCGATATTTCATTCTGCGCTGATCCTATGTGCAGAAACCCCTTGTAGAGAAGGTGAAAATTTCGTATTTTGGTTTGGCGCGCAAATTTAATTCGACACTTAATTTCACCCAATCAGGATGACTTATCCTATTCAGCCCGGACCTTCATATCCGGCTAGCAAATCGGATAAGCTGCCAAACACACTCTCTTTGGCTGGAGAACACCGACCAGTGAAGACGTCACACTAGCCGTTCTTCAATAGCGATGCTTTTTAGCTGGATAATGCCGCCCAGTACAGACATCTCACTGCAGCTCTAGAATAGCAGCAGCAGCATGGACAAACGAGGGAACCCATCTAATTTATGGATTCCTTACAAGGAATCCCAGTTGAATATAAATTAGATGCATTCAACATGCCTCGCACAGGCACAACTTTATATCACCCAAAAATTGGCTATGTCGATCTGAGCGTAATCCCGCTCTCGACACGCTAGCACAATTCACCTCTGGTCCACCTAAATGGAGATAAATACCAGACACGAAACTCCCGGTGACATCCAAAGTTCAATTCCTACAACTGCAACAATGTCTTTCGTTAAAATCCAACGAACACAATCCCTCACACGTCCAACGACACACGCTGCCATCTCAACTTCTCATAACTCAATTTCGTCTCAATACTCACAACCCTTCACGAGTCTTGCAGCACCAAAAGCAAACCCAATATTCCATGGTGCAAATAAAAACCTATTCATAAAAACACCTTTCGACTATCGCCATCTTACTTCTTCATCATCCTCCTTAAATACCTAACTACAATTAGCGAGGGCCTTACACACTTAGCGAGGAAACAACTCAACGTAAACACACCTACGTTACACCCATCTTCCTCGCTTACAAACAAACTTTCCCTCGCTACTAACAAACCAACTTCTCCAGCTAAAATCATTCTATAAAAACTTTGGCTAAACCCTTTTTTCCATTTTGAAGAAAGTTTCAATACCGATAACATCCAGTGAATGATCTCATGGGCACAAGTTGCAATCATTATTTTGTGTCTCCGATAAATTAGAAAGAAATTTCTTTCGGTCAAATTTCAAAAACATTACGAGTCAAAAGCTAAAACAAAAATAAATTGTTTCGAAGTAAGTTTAAAAGTAGTACAATTTTTTTCTTATAAAAAATTTATTACAAGCTTATTCAACTCTGCCTTTTCATTGCATTACAACACTTGTAACGTTATTAAACCGACAGGTCGAACAATCGGGCGAATTTTCTTACTAAAAACGGGGCAGGCAAAATTGAGAACAACAACAAGCAATAACAAAAACACTTTCAAAGAGGTCAGATAAATAAAACTTAATAACATGATAAAAAGAAACCTTTATAGCATTTCGGGAAATTGTTAATTTCTATAGGGCTATATTTTTTAGGCAACACAAATGAATTACGAAACTTTCCTTTAACACAACAACAAGGAAAGTTTTTATTGGCAGCATGGAATATGGTTTGCTTTTGGTGCTACAAGACTCGTGGAGTTTTGGCTTGTTAGTGTTGGAGACGAAATGGCTTAGCGAGATGTGATGGCAGCGTGTGTTGCTGGACGTATGAGGGATTGTGTTTAAAGTCACCGTGTAGTTTTGTATCTGGTATTTGAGGGAGAGTATGCGTCATCTCCATTAATGTGGACAGAGATGAAATGGGAGCTAGTGTGTCGAGAGCGGAGTTACGCTCGGATCGACATAGCCAATTTTGGGGGTGACGTGAAATGGTGCCTGTGCGAGGCATGTTGTATGTTTCTAATTTATGTTCAACTGGGATTCCTCGTAAAGAATCCATAAATTAGATGGTTCCCTCGTTGAGTGTCCGTGTTGCTGCTGCTGGTGTTGCTATGTTAAAAGGCATCGCTAAGCAGGGACGGTCAGACGAACGTCTGTTCTGGTCGCCGTCTCAAGCCGAAGAGAGTGGGTTTGGCCGCTCACCCGTTTTGCTAGCTGGAAATGAAGGTCCGGGATGAATAGGATAAGTCATCCTGATTGGGTGAAATTAAGTGTTGAAATAAATTTGCGCACCAAACCAAAATACGAGATTTTCCTCTTCTCTACACCTTCCCAGCTTTATTTGATAAATGGAGGAGTTTCGATTTGACAGTCCAAAAAGTTGCAGGCAGTAGAAATTAGAAATTAGAAAAAAGCAAACAACATACACACACAGATAAACAGTTTGAAAAATACATGGTAAGAAAAAAGACCAAAGCTATAGTAATACACAACAAAAATGTGGGACACTTACTCGGGTCTTAAACTGTTTAAATATATATATATATATATATATATATATATATAAAGCTGCGTGTTTTTGAGTCTCTTCAACAACCGACTCGTTCATATTCGACCAAAACCCGCCAGCTCTGGTGTGTCCAGTGAATAGTGAACCTTCTTTTAGAAGGCCGGTATAGCTCAAACTGCTATCTCAACAAGGTAGTTCTCGTTTAGAATTCGTCATTGTAATAAGTTTAATATAGGTAGGAATCAAACTAACCATGCATTGTTTGTGTTTGTTCCTTTGTAAGTAAAATTTCAATCATTCCCTCCCCCTCGCGATTTATGCATGTATAGGATTTACTTAGGATCTTGTCGAGTAACTGGCGGAATTTGGTAACAGTAATTCAAATGATTCTTTGAATAAATGCTACGATATACTGAAAGGAACAATATAGTTTGTTTGTATTAGTGAATGGCACAAGTTAAAGATAGGATAATGAAGACTAGCCTATTATTGTGTTAGTATAGCATTTATTCTAGGACTAACAGCAACAAATAAATGAATTAATACTTCGTTTAATTCTAGCAATTTATTATTCAACATATGAAACAATTGATAACAATATACAGTCCTCCCTGTTTATACAGATGAGTTTGAGGAACTTACCGGTGCGCTGAAGAAGATATCTGGTATCTTAGGGTTGTCTTTCTGAGAGCCTTTAACGTCCCCGTCGCACGGAACGTCTGGTGGAATCTGTCTGGCTGGATTTTTGGATTTTTGCGCCAAGACTTCAGGGCTCATCACGTGATTAGTACATCCAATCACAGAGAGCCTCTCCTTCACTCACTCCATACACAGGAATTACCATTTTACTAACCCAACACTCTCATTCCCTCCACATTTTCAGGCCTTGTGTCACATTTTGTATACTGTGGTATATGGTGGATATCCGAATGAATATTGTTTTGTAACTGGAGCTTTGATACTGATGGCTGAAAGTTAGACTTCTACGTCTGCCATCTTTGAGTACCATAACTCCCACTAACAGAGAAAAACGGAAATGTAACCATACGGACAATTTGCTTCGTCTTAAGTGGCAGTCGGACCCTGTAGGAAACTCGCCGTTGGAAATCGTGACGTACACATAAAACTCTGTCTTAGTTCACTAAAGCGAAAGTTTATTTGCTGCTACACTTTTTAAGTAGACACCGAGGGAAAAAATAGGGTATGAAAACTGAGCCGCCTGCGTTAGCTGGACAAAACGAAACAAATCATGAGGAGAAAGAGAAAGCAGACACAGACCTTAAATTTTCTTTTTGGTTTCCTGTTGCAGTTATAACATGCTTGTTCGCTGATTTCGTCTTCACAGGTGCCCCTATGGTATGAGACCCCTTTTTGGAACTCACCCCAAAATGGGGGGCCGTAATTTTCGTCTTTCTTGACATCGTCTCGGGCTAGTGTTCAACAGTTTTCTTTACCTCGTCACGTCTCTGAACCGACTAGCCACTCTCGTCTTTACCTCCTCGTCGTGTCTCGCAACCAACTGTCAAACCCTTTACTTTTGCTTGGTGACAGAGGGAGGAACATATCAGTTTCCAGTGGTTTCACACCTGGGCAGAAGATTTAGGACCTTTAGTTTTTTTTTAGTCATTTTTAATTACCGTAGTCATTTACCCGTGACTTACTGACGTACAACGAGTGCTTTGGCTTGACTCACTCAAGTCAGCTGACCGTTCCGTAGACTGTCTGCTCTTTCTTATTATTATTTTCTTTTTTTCTCTCTCCTTCCCCAGAAATTAGCCATCAATTCCCTTTATAACTTGGACCTTCCGTATCACGCTACAGTTGAATATAGTTTCCTCGTGCATGAAAACAATTCACAACAAATTTATACTTTATTGCTTGAGTAAATATGATAAAATAAATACAAGAATTAGATGAAATACGTAAAGAGTGTATGTGAAAAAAATGCCCGAATATCGGTTGAAAAGTCTTTACTGCAGGTTTTAGAGTCCTTAATATACGTACGTAATTTTAGCAAAGGACTAATATATGGGAGAAATCATTAGCTCAGTCATACATATATATATATATATATAGAGAGAGAGAGAGAGAGAGAGAGAGAGAGAGAGAGTAAAGGGAGGCAACTCTATTAAACATTTTTAAAGTATTTTCCCTTGTGATCATTCCACGAGATTAAACTTTTAGAATTGATATCAAATTTTAATTTCCTTCAATGTAATATATATATATATATATATATATATATATATATATATATATATATATATATATAGGTTTGATTTCATTGTTTTAATGGCATATCAACCTTTGTAGGTTATTTAATGCCAAAGCCATTTTCCTAGAAGAACAGTAGGGGTACTATTTAACCCATAGCTGGGAGGATAAGGGGGTTCATACCTTTATTAAGGGTATTTGCCCGAAAGTGAACGTAATAGCGCGACTGGAGTACAAACTTGCTTACTACAATTCCACAGTCCATCGCTTTAACCATTACACCACGAGGACACCCCTTGCAAGTGTCCAGGATATAACTCTAAATAATCTGATGGTAAGGCTCCAGTAATTCTGGAGTTTTGGAGAATATGGATTACCCCTTCATTGTCAAGCTCCTAGGCTCAATCCAAAATCAAACCTATGTCAGTTGATATGTCTATAAATTAAAATATTTAAAAGTAGAAAAACAGTAGTTGTGGGGGAAATGTGGATGAAGTTTTAAATGAATGTAGCAAATAAAACAGAAAGTAAACAAATAGAATTATTATTTAACAGAGAAAGGGAAAAGAATTTAAAAGGGGGAATTTGAGATATCTGTGTGAAAAAAGGAAGTGAGCTTGATATAAGTATGTAAGTATTATTGGGGAAATTGTGAAAATATGTATGGAAAATAATTAATTGAATATAGAATATATTGTGGTTATTTAAGATGAGTTTCCCAAATTTACATTAAGCTCTTCTCTTTGGGTAACCTTGTTTTTCAATTTTTCTCTATATTGCCAGATTCATTTCCATTATTTACTTCCCTATATATATATATATTGTCATCCATAGACAGACTGGGGGGTGTCCTCGTGGTGTAATGGTTAAAGCGATGGACTGCGGAATCGTAGTATGCGAGTTTGTACTCCAGTGGCGCTATTATGTTCACTTTTGGGCAAATACCCTTGGGAAAGGTATGAACCCCCTTATCCTGCCAGCTATGGGTTAAATAGTACCCCTACTGTTCTTCTAGGAGAATGGCTTTGGCATTAAATAACCTACAAAGGTTGATATACCATTAAACAAAGAAAACAAACAATAGACAGACTGTTTCGTTGTATCACAACTATTCAGTGTGGCTAGACACGTAGGGCGCTTGAGGCTGGGATCGAAAACTGCCCAACTTTATGTTAGACTTAGTATCAGACTGCTCAGCCAACAAGCGTACCACGTCGGCTTAGGGAATTATAAGGTATTATGTAGCAACAGCAGCAGCAGCAGTGTTCGTTTGTTTACATTTTCTACATTACCAGACACCAGAGTGCTCAATTCATTCAAAGAGCTTTGCATTTTATATATTTTTAAACAAAGAGGGCTTAAGATCATTGATAAAGTGTATTTATTTAAGTTAAGATAGTGTTCACACCGAGTCAATGGTGCTTGGCAACTGTCAGTTTCTCACATAAGTATATGGATTTGGCCAGAAGAATGTATAAACAAGAAACTGTTGACTCTGTGTCTACACAATCCTAACTTAAATATGTACACTTTATGTATATCGAGAAAGCAATGGATTTCTTTTGGATCCCATAAGACATTAGAAAACTTATATCAGTATACTATAAATGTACATATATGAGATTTTCTAATGCTAAATATTCCACCAATTGGCAGAAATTAAATATTGGCATAATGACGGGCTGTGTTATCTCTCAGTTAATTTTTGTGTTGGTAATGAAGATGTTACTACACAGTACTAAAGATACCACTAGTAAGAAAACTGTCCCATCTATGAAGGCTTTTATGGATGACGTGACTGTCATTTCAGAGTCGAAATCACACATGGAAAAACTACTGAAACGCCTACAAGAGCTTTTCAAGTGGGCAGTAATGAAGATAAAACCTTCTAAAAGCTGCAGTCTATCCATGATTAAAGGAAAATGCCAAGAAATTAAATTTACTATCGATAATAACATAATCCCCACAATACGCAAAAAAAAGCGGAAAAGGCCTCGGTCGCTGCTATTCCCTTCATCTTACTGATCGTCACTGGTGGTAAGATCTTTTAAAATAATTAAAAGATGGATTACTCTCCATTGATAAATGTGACCTCGATGCAAAAGATAAACTGTGGTGTGTTTATTTTGGTTTAATCCCAAGATTAGCATGGCCCATGCAAATATATGAGGTATCACTTTCGAGAATTGAAAAAATGGAGAGCTTGATCAGTAATTTCTTAAAGAAATGGTTGGGAGTTCCTAAATCCTTAACAAACGTGGCATTATACAGTTCATTAACGAAGCTGGAGCAACCAACAAAGTCACTTGTTGAGGAATTTAAATTAGATAAAGCATGACTGTTCCAAATGCTGTGCGACTCTGTGGACCCACTGGTGAAAAGTGCACAACCTGCCATAATAACAGGTCAAAAATGTAACACGAAATATGCAGTGGAGACAACAGAATCTTCCCTCAAAATGAAAGAAGTAATTGGCTCTGTGGCAACTGGGAGAGCTGATTTTGGTCTTCACCCACAACGGTGGTGGTCAAAAGAGACAACAAAGAATAAACAAAGAATGGTTTCGGAAGAGATTCATCATTTTGAGGTAAGCAAACGTCTCACCATAGCTGTGGCACAACCCAAACAAGGTGCATTGACTTAGTAGGAAAACACCAAGGACAGGACCATCACATGGAGCGAAATCAAGTAAATGGAGCCTAAACAATTAAGTTTCCTCATTAAGGCAGTTTATGACATATTACCTATACCAGTAAATTTAAAACTCTGGGGGTTAAGTACATCCAATCTTCGCAAAGCATGTAGGAAGATTGCTAATCTCAAACACATTCTAACTGGATGTCAGTATTCCCTAAGAAGTTACATGTGGAGACATAATGAAATCTTTGGGATTATTGCTGAGATCGCAAAAATGTGTTGTGAAACTGCCAACAAAATTTCATGTGTAAAAACAAGTATACAAGAAGGAGACGTTTCGAAAAATCCACATAGAAATAGGCACAAACCAACATTGCTTGATGGTTGCACAGACTGGCGCATTATTGCTGACACAGACCGACAACTCGTTTTTCCAACGGAAATAACATCAACTCGCCAGTGTTCAGATCTTGTCATTTAGTCAAAGAAAGTTATCATTGCTGAATTAACGATCCCTTTCGAGGCCAACATCAACTGGGTGCATCAGCGGAAATTGGTAAAGTAGGAAGAACTACGTGAACAGTGTATTAAGAATGGCTGGTCAACAGACATATTTCCTCTTGAAATTGGATGTCGAGACTTTATTTCAAACTCAACCTCAAAATTTTTAACCAAAATCAGACTTTCACCAACAGAAAAGAGGAAAAATATAAATGTATTGTTAAATTGTATCAATTATTGCTGTCTAACACGTATAATTTTGTACAATATTGAGCATTTGTTTGCACTCAGTAAAGTGGTTATGAGTATTGCAATTAAACACTGATTTTTTAATTCAACATTATTCATTCATTTGCACACAGTTCTAAATATTGCTATGTAATACTAATAATTCAATTCAAGCTCACAGTTAAAGAGTTTCAAGTATTACTATTTAACACAAATAATACTATTTGCCATTACTCATTTGTTTGCACACAGTTAAGTGGTTCCAAGTATTGCTATATAGCACTAACAATTCAATTACACATCAGTCATTCCTTTACACACAGTTAAATGGTCCAAAAGTTCTATTTCTTGCTTAAGCCATTTGTTTGGACACAGTTTAAATGTCAAACGGTTCAATTTGATCTATAGATAGGACCCTATAAAGTGTTACCACTCCAGGTCAGAGTGGACCTTTGAGTAATGGCAATGAAGGGGTACTCCACATTTCCCCAAGGTTCCAAGACTGAAGTCTTACAATCAGATGGTTTTGTGTCATATCTATCTATCTATCTATCTATCTATCTATCTAGATAGATAGATAGATAGATAGATAGATAATAAACAAGAAATAATTTCCCTCTTTTTTAACCCAACAATTCTATTTGTAAAACAAGAAAAAAAGAAAAAAAAGGCAAATACTTTTTTAAAATAGACGAACGAAAACTTTTTCTCAAAATGTCAGAAAACTACAAGGGAGACCATTCCGTTGTGAATAATAATCCAAGGGAAATAACTACATCGTTTTAAAATTGTTTAAAGTTAAGTTTGAATAGCTATTTCACGGAGATGTTGGGGAAGGCGCTACTCCTTCCCCTGGATTGCTCAAGTTTACCCTTGATGCGTATCTTATAATGCTGTGTGTTAAGCAAGGAGGTATCAAGTACCATTTTTTAAGCCTTTGGTATGACTCCACCTGGGATTGAACCCTGGTCTCCCAGACAATTGGTGAACACTCTACCCTATAGACCAATGAGCCAAATCTTATTTATTAGACAAAGAAATACAAACATCTAGCGGTAAGATAAGTAAGCATTATCATGTGTGAGGGAAGAGAAGAAAATCACCTAACTTGAAAAAGGGTTCATATTCTGTGCGCGATACGCTGAAGGAAAAAATTTTATCTTCCCTGACTGTTATCACCAAGTATAGATTTTGTCTTCTCAATAAAAGCCATTGCTTTTTGAACAGTTTGTACTGTCTTTTTTGTTTTCATTTATTCATTAATTCATTTTTATTTGGGCGGGGGGATCTTGTGTGAGAATAAAGTTGCTATGTTTGGATTTCATTGTTGGATTTTTTACCTCTTTTTTTATTTGCATCTTGGATTTTTGATATTGGATTCTTGATTTTTAATTTCATTTTTTTCCATTTGGATTTGTGAACTTGGATTTGTGATAGAGGATCCTTTAGTGACCTTATTGTGGACACGCTTATTGACTGACACACTGAAACAGTTTTACCACTTTGATCAAAATCTCTTCCAATTTACTTATACATGTTGTTCACTGGATGTACCCACTCACCAGCTAAACAAATGAATAAATTAAAAAACACCAGAAGGAAATCCATACATTTTGGTTGAAGAAAGGGTAACATTAGCCAAATGTTGACTAAATAGTGGTTTATTACAAAATGAACAAAACATATTACTGTGTAAGTCGGCTCTGCACATTCATCAAGTTGAAATGTAAAAATAAACTAAGAAATTAAAAACCCTTTTTTTCAATCAACCAGAAACCTTTCCCTCAAACCCATCAGAAGCTACAAATTTGTCTACAAAATTTGTCTACATAGACAAAATTTTGTCTACAAATTTTTGTCTACATTTTTGTCTACATAAACAAATTTGTCTACATAGACAAATTTGTCTACATACCAAATTTGTCTATATACCAAATTTGTCTATGTAGACAGATTTGTCTATGTAGACAAATTTGTCTACATACCAAATTTGTCTATGTAGACAAATTTGTCTATGTAGACAAATTTGTAGACAAATTTGTAGACAAATTTGTAGACAAATTTGTAGACAAATTGTAGACAAATTTGTAGACAGTTAAGTGGTTCCATACCAAATTCCATACCAAATTAAGTCTACATACCAGTAGACAGTTAGACAGTTAAGTGGTTCCATACCAAATTCCATACCAAATTTGTCTACATACCAAATTTGTCTATATAGACAAATTGTCATAGACAAATTGTCATAGACAAATTGTCATAGACAAATTGTCATAGACAAATTGTCATAGACAAATTTGTCATATGACATATGTCTATGACAAATTGTCATAGACAAATTGTCATAGACAAATTTGTCATATGACATATGACAAATGACATATGTCATATGACATATGTCATATGACATATGACAAATGACATATGACATATGACATATGACAAATGACAAATGACAAATGACAAATGACAAATGACAAATGACAAATGACAAATGACAAATGACAAATGACAAATGACAAATGACAAATGACAAATGACAAATGACAAATGACAAATGACAAATGACATATGACAAATGACATATGACAAATGACATATGACAAATGACATATGACATATGACAAATGACATATGACAAATGACATATGACAAATGACATATGACATATGACATATGACAAATGACATATGTCATATGACAAATTTGTCATAGACAAATTTGTCATAGACAAATTTGTCATAGACAAATTTGTCATAGACAAATTTGTCATAGACAAATTTGTCATAGACAAATTTGTCATAGACAAATTTGTCATAGACAAATTTGTCATAGACAAATTTGTCATAGACAAATTTGTCATAGACAAATTTGTCATAGACAAATTTGTCTATGACAAATTTGTCATAGACAAATTTGTCATAGACAAATTTGTCATAGACAAATAGTCATAGACAAATAGTCATAGACAAATAGTCATAGACAAATAGTCATAGACAAATAGTCATAGACAAATAGTCATAGACAAATAGTCATAGACAAATAGTCATAGACAAATAGTCATAGACAAATAGTCATAGACAAATAGTCATAGACAAATAGACAAATTTGTCATAGACAAATTTGTCATAGACAAATTTGTCATAGACAAATTTGTCATAGACAAATTTGTCTATGACAAATTTGTCATAGACAAATTTGTCATAGACAAATTTGTCATAGACAAATTTGTCATAGACAAATTTGTCATAGACAAATTTGTCATAGACAAATTTGTCATAGACAAATTTGTCATAGACAAATTTGTCATAGACAAATTTGTCATAGACAAATTTGTCATAGACAAATTTGTCATAGACAAATTTGTCATAGACAAATTTGTCATAGACAAATTTGTCATAGACAAATTTGTCATAGACAAATTTGTCATAGACAAATTTGTCATAGACAAATTTGTCTATGACAAATTTGTCATAGACAAATTTGTCATAGACAAATTTGTCATAGACAAATTTGTCATAGACAAATTTGTCATAGACAAATTTGTCATAGACAAATTTGTCATAGACAAATTTGTCATAGACAAATTTGTCATAGACAAATTTGTCATAGACAAATTTGTCATAGACAAATTTGTCATAGACAAATTTGTCATAGACAAATTTGTCATAGACAAATTTGTCATAGACAAATTTGTCATAGACAAATAGACAAATTTGTCATAGACAAATTTGTCTAGACAAATTTGTCATAGACAAATTTGTCATAGACAAATTTGTCATAGACAAATTTGTCATAGACAAATTTGTCATAGACAAATTTTGTCATAGACAAATTTGTCATAGACAAATTTTGTCATAGACAAATTTTGTCATAGACAAATTTTTGTCATAGACAATTTTTGTCATAGACAAATTTTGTCATAGACAAATTTGTCATAGACAAATTTTGTCATAGACAAATTTGTCATAGACAAATTTGTCATAGACAAATTTGTCATAGACAAATTTGTCATAGACAAATTTGTCATAGACAAATTTGTCATAGACAAATTTGTCATAGACAAATTTGTCATAGACAAATTTGTCATAGACAAATTTGTCATAGACAAATAGACAAATTTGTCATAGACAAATTTGTCTAGACAAATTTGTCATAGACAAATTTGTCATAGACAAATTTGTCATAGACAAATTTGTCATAGACAAATTTGTCATAGACAAATTTGTCATAGACAAATTTGTCATAGACAAATTTGTCATAGACAAATTTGTCATAGACAAATTTGTCATAGACAAATTTGTCATAGACAAATTTGTCATAGACAAATTTGTCATAGACAAATTTGTCATAGACAAATTTGTCATAGACAAATTTGTCATAGACAAATTTGACAAATTTGACAAATTTGACAATTTTGTCAATTTGTCAATTTGTCTATGACAATTTGTCTATGACAATTTGTCTATGACAATTTGTCTATGACCAATTTGTCTATGACCAATTTGTCTATGACCAATTTGTCAATTTGTCTATGACAAATTTGTCTATGACAAATTTGTCTATGACAAATTTGTCTATGACAAATTTGTCTATGACAAATTTGTCTATGACAAATTTGACAAATTTGACAAATATGACAAATTTGACAAATTTGACAAATTTGACAAATTTGACAATTTTGACAATTTGACAAATTTGACAAATTTGACAAATTTGACAAATTTGACAAATTTGACAAATTTGACAATTTGACAAATTTGACAAATTTGACAAATTTGACAAATATGACAAATTTGACAAATATGACAAATTTGTCTATGACAAATTTGTCTATGACAAATTTGTCTATGACAAATTTGTCTATGACAAATTTGTCTATGACAAATTTGTCAAATTGACAATTTGACAATTTGACAATTTGTCAATTTGTCAATTTGACAATTTGACAATTTGACAATTTGTCAATTTGACAATTTGTCAATTTGTCAATTTGTCAATTTGTCAATTTGTCAATTTGTCAATTTGACAATTTGACAATTTGTCAATTTGACAATTTGTCAAATTTGTCAAATTTGTCAAATTTGTCAAATTTGTCATAGACAAATTTGTCATAGACAAATTTGTCATAGACACTATGTCATAGACAAATCATAGACAAATTTGTCATAGACAAATTTGTCATAGACACTATAGACAAATTTGTCATAGACAAATTTGTCATAGACAAATTTGTCATAGACAAATTTGTCATAGACAAATTTTGTCATAGACAAATTTGTCATAGACAAATTGTCATAGACAAATTGTCATAGACAAATTGTCATAGACAAATTGTCATAGACAAATTTTGTCATAGACAAATTTGTCATAGACAAATTTGTCATAGACAAATTTGTCATAGACAAATTTGTCATAGTCAAATTTGTCATAGTCAAATTTGTCATAGTCAAAATTTGTCATAGACAAATTTGTCATAGACAAATTTGTCTATGACAAATTTGTCATAGACAAATTTGTCATAGACAAATTTGTCATAGACAAATTTGGTCATGACAAATTTTGGTCATGACAAATTTGGTCATGACAAATTTTGGTCATGACAAATTTGGTCATGACAAATTTTGTCATAGACAAATTTGGTCATGACAATTTGGTCTATGACAAATTTGTCATAGACAAATTTGTCATAGACAAATTTGTCATAGACAAATTTGTCATAGACAAATTGTCTACAAATTTGTCATAGACAAAATTGTCTACAAAATTGTCTACAAAATTGTCTACAAAATTGTCTACAAAATTGTCTACAAATTTGTCATAGACAAATTGTCTACAAATTTGTCATAGACAAAATTGTCTACAAATTTGTCTACAAATTTTGTCTACAAATTTTGTCTACAAATTTTGTCTACAAAATTTGTCTACAAATTTTGTCTACAAATTTTGTCTACAAATTTTGTCTACAAATTTTGTCTACAAATTTTGTCTACAAATTTTTGTCTACAAATTTTGTCTACAAATTTTGTCTACAAATTTTTTGTCTACAATTTTTTGTCTACAATTTTTTGTATACAAATTTGTCTACAATTTTTTTGGTCTACAAATTTGTCTACAAATTGTAATTACAAATTGTCTACAAATTGTATCTACATAGACAAATTTGTCTACAAATTTGTCTACAAATTGTACAAATTTGTAGACAAATTGTCTACAAATTTGTCTACAAATTTGTCTACAAATTTATCTACAAATTTGTCTACAAATTTGTCTACAAATTGTATCTACATAGACAAATTTGTAGACAAGGTCAATTTGTTCGAGGTCAATTTGTTCGAGGTCAATTTGTTCCAGGTCAAATTGTCTATGTAGACAAATTGACGTTGTTCAAGGTCAAATTGTTCAAGGTCAAATTGTTCAAGGACAAATTGTATCTACATATTTGTAGACAAATTGTATCTACAAATTGTATCTACAAATTGTATCTACAAATTGTATCTACAAATTGTATCTACAAATTTGTAGACAAGGTCAATTTGTTCGAGGTCAATTTGTTCAAGGTCAAATTGTCTATGTAGACAAATTGACGTTGTTCAAGGTCAAATTGTTCAAGGTCAAATTGTTCAAGGTCAATTTGTTCAAGGTCAAATTGTCTATGTAGACAAATTGACGTTGTTCAAGGTCAAATTGACAAATTGTTCAAGGTCAATTGACGTTGTTCAAGGTCAATTGACAAATTGTTCAAGGTTAATTTGTTCAAGGTCAAATTGTCTATGTAGACAAATTGACGTTGTTCAAGGTCAAATTGACAAATTGACAAATTGACGTTGTTCAAGGTCAAATTGACAAATTGACAAATTGACCTTGTTCAAGGTCAAATTGTTTAAGGTCAATTTGACATTGAACAAGGTCAATTTGACCTTCTTAGTGACCTTGTCCAGTGGTTAGTGGAAGTGATGCATGTTGTGGAGTGACCTTTTCTTGGTGGAAATGACCTTGTCCACTAGGTTAGTGTACGTGACCTTGTTAGTGACCTTGTCCAGTATGTTAGTGGATGTGACCTTGTCCCACCCAACAAGTGTATGTTAGTGGAAGTGACCTTCTTAGGTCCAGGTGTTAGGAAGTGACCATGCAAGGTCAATTACATAGTTAGGTCACTAAGAAGGTCAAATTGACCTTGTCTTGTATGTAATTGTGTGCATGACCTTGTTCAGTTGTGAGTGACCTTCTTCTGGTAGGTTGTCTTGAGAAGGTCATTAACCTACTGGACAAGGTCACGAAAACTAGAACAAGGTCACAACCACTATGCAATACTGGACAAGGTCACTAACAACATTCATCCTGCATAGAATGACCTTGTTCTGGTATTTTCCAGTATATTAGTGACCTTGGTCAGAATGCATGGGGTGTGTGACTTTGTCGAGTAATGCATGTTGTGGAGTGACCTTTTCTTGGTGGAAATGACCAAGTCCATTATGTTAGTGGACGTGATCTTGTTAGTGACCTTGTCCATTATGCATATTGTAAGTGACCTTGTTCTTGTGAGAGTGACTTTGTATGCATTCTAACGACCTTGTCCAGTATGCAAGGTGTGAGTGACCTTGTTCTGGTCAGTTAGTGACCTTGTCAAGTATGCATGATGTGAGTAACCTTGCCCAGTATGCATGGTGTGCTTGACCTTGTCCTTGTATGTATGGTGTGAGTGACCTTGTCAAGGATTCATGGTGACCTTGTCCTGTATGCGTGTTGTTAGTGACTTTGTATGAATGGTAAAGGATTTCTGGTGTGTGTGACCTTGTCCAGTGATTTTGTCAACCTTGCATAGTGTGAGTGACCTTGCATAGTGTGAGTGTCCTTGTCAAGGATTCATGGTGTTAGTGAACTTCTCCTGTATGCAAGGTGTGAGTGACCTTGTCCTGGTCAGTTAGTGACCTTGTCAAGTATGCATGATGTGAGTAACCTTGCCCAGTATGCATGGTGTGCTTGACCTTGTCCTTGTATGTATGGTGTGAGTGACCTTGTCAAGGATTCATGGTGACCTTGTCCTGTATGCGTGTTGTTAGTGACTTTGTATGAATGGTAAAGGATTTCTGGTGTGTGTGACCTTGTCCAGTGATTTTGTCCACCTTGCATAGTGTGAGTGACCTTGCATAGTGTGAGTGTCCTTGTCAAGGATTCATGTTGTTAGTGAACTTCTCCTGTATGCATGGTGTGAGTGACCAATAATGAATGGCGTTAGTGACCTTGTCCAGTATGAATAGTGTAAGTGACCTTGTTCTTGTGCGGTATATGTGAGCGACCTATACCTATAGGTATACCTATAGGTCGCTAACATATACCTATACCTATAGGTATACCTATACCTATAGGTCGCTAACATATACCGCACAAGGTCACTCCCACCAGAACAAGGTCACTTACACTATTCATACTGCATGGTGTTAGTGACCTTGTACGGTATGTTAGTGACCTTGTCCAGTAGGTTAATGACCTTGTCCAGTATACATGGTGTGTGTCACCTTGTTCTGTATGCATGGTGTGAATAAACTTGCCCAGTATGCATAGTGTTTGTGACCTTGTCCAGTATGTTAAGTGACCTTGTCCAGTATAGTGCTAGTGAACTTCTCATGTATCCATGGTGTGAGTGACCTTGACCAATATGCATGGTGTTAGTGACCTTGTTCAGTATGCATAGTATAAGTGACCTTGTTCTGGTGGGAGTGACCTTGTACTACCGTAGTGTTAGCGACCTTGTTAAGTATGCATGGTGTGCGTAACATCGCGCAGTATGCATTTGTTCTGGTGTTAGTGACCTTGTCCACAAGGTTAAAGTATGCCTGGTGTGAGTAACCTTTCCCAGTATGCATGGTGTTCTTGACCTTGTCTAGTATGCATAGTGTGAGTAGCCTTGGCCAGTAATGTATGTTAGTGGGAGTGACCTTGTTAGTGACCTTGTTTTGGTGGGAGTGACGTTGTCTACTATGTTCATGTATTGAGTAGCCTTTGTCCAGTATACATGTAGTCCAGTATACATGGTGTGAATGACTTTGTCTTGTATGCATGGTCACTCCCACAAACGCGTAGGTTACCATTATCATACTGGGCAAGGTCACACCATACATACAAGGTCACACACACCAGAAGGTCAAGGTCACACCATACATACAAGGTCACACACACCAGAACAAGGTCAATCCCACCAGAACAAGGTCACTCTCACGAACATAATGGATAAGGTCACTCCCACCAAAGCCACTCCCACTAACATAGTGGACAAGGCCACTTACACCATGCATGCTGGACAAGGTCACTAACACCATGCATACAATGCTCACCTGGAACTGTAGAGACTCAACGCCTCTATCTGCAGCGCCACGGGGCCCGAATTTAGCTTTTACAGCGGATAGAGGCGTTGAGAAGATAGCGGTTTCAATTCCTACCCAAGTCGGCCAGAGGTTTACTTGGTCAAAAACGTGGTGCGATAGACAACAACTATGGAAGGCAGTAATTACTGGGGATACGGTTACAAGACTCAGCATTCCTATCCGAGGTCGCGGTAAATCACCTGAAGAAAGCCAGAGGTGAAATTTGGCCGAAACGTAATGAAAGAAGAAACAACACAAGAACTACCAAGATGAGGACAGAAAAGTCCGCAATAAATAAAAAAATTAATTCTCAGATTAAGAAGCCTCATCTCAAAATGATTCCAATTAAAGACAACGAAGTTCATGTCGATGAAACAAGAAGTTGACGAACCAATCATAAAATATTTACACCGTCTACGAAATGCGAGTAGATATTGCGAGTTTGAAAAACTTGGACAAGAAGAAAAAATGGTTGAAGAGGACTTAATTCACTGAAGGTAAATTGAAAGTATGTACAATGTCTAACACCGTTATAAAATAATGGAACAACTACAAATAGGAAATATGTCTTTAAATTCCTGCATTGTCTTTATACAGCAACAAGAATTAATACAGAAATACAACCATGATAAAAATCAACCTGGCAAACAAATATTCGCCAATATTTACATGTTAAAAACAATTTAAAGATGTTCGTATTGTAGACATGAACATGAAATAAAAAGGGAAAAAATGCTCAGCATTTGGGAAGACTTGTAGAAATTGCTTAAAAAAGAATCATTTTCAAGCAGTAAACAAATTCAAAAAGAAAAACGTTGAAAGAATTGAAGAAAACGAAACCAATATGGAAGTTTTTTCAGTACAAAACAAAAACAAGATGGTAGAAAAAATTGAACAAAAGAAAAAAGATACTATACTAAAGGTTAAAAATCAACAACTTCGATTTAGAAAAGCTTTTGATAGATTAAAAATAATTATGGAAAAGAAACCAGTTGGGAAATTTTTTGATCCGAAAAAGGACATTAGGTTAACCACAGATGCAAGCGAACATTCAATATCTGAAATATTATCCCAAGAAGTACATCCGGTAATATATTTATCAAGAAGACTTACAAACTGAATTTAATTATATAAATATAGAAAAAGAAGTATTGGTCAATGTGTAGACAACCACAAGAACCCGGCAATTTTTAATTGGAAAAAGATTTCTTTTGAGAAGTGATCATTGACGATTAGAGTTTATATTTAATCCAAGAAAAGAATTACCCAAAGTCACGACATCGATAAGCTTAAGATGGCAATAAGATTAATGGCATTTGACTTTACTATCGAATATGTCAAAGGAAATTAAATTCCACACATAGATTGTGATTTTACAAGGAGTCAAAAGATAAAACAAAAAGATTTGAAGATACATTTTTACATTGGGGTTGTCCTCGTGGTGTAATGGTTAAAGCGATAGACTGCGGAATCGTAGTACACGAGTTCGTACTCCAGTCGCTCTATGACGTTCACTTTCGGGCAAATACCCTTGGGAAAGGTATGAACCCACTTATCCTCGGCATTAAATAACCTATAAAGGTTGATATGCCATGAAACAAAGGATTTTTACATTGAGTAGAGACTGATGTATTGTCTTTTGATTGAATGACTGCAAAAACTAGACATGATCCAGCACTAAATAGGATAACATCGAGAATAAGAAAACACAGTTGGGGAAGTTGTTCGAGGGCAGGAAGACCCTATAAATAATTAAGACATAAGTTGACGATAGAACATGGAGTGATTTGTGATGGAGATCTGATAATTCCCCTAGAAACACAAAAAAATTGGTGATAAAAGGTGTTGTGTCCTGGTTAGTGAACACAAGTAGTAGTAATAAAAAGGCAAACCACGATATGTGAGGAAAATAGTTATATTTACAGGAAAGAGTAATTACAAGAGAGAGACTGTTAATAATAAGAACATAGGATTAGTGATAGAGTAAGGATATACTTCAACAATAGGAACGGCTCTTCTGGTCTGTCTTGTAGGCTTATTCTTCTTTATTTCATTGTAATTACAACGAAGGCACAAGGCCTTGAAGTTTTGGGGGAGGGGAAAGGGGGCGGTCTTGCTGTTCTATATATTCTAAGGGGACCTAGCTAGCCACATTCGCCGACCCATTCAACGGTACAATATATAACCATTCATCCATCACAATGTGCGCAGTAACCACCAAAATACCACATTTGCTCTATGAAAAAAAAGCCAACTTAAAACCCGAAAATGATGTATGATTTTATTTACAATATATGATTTATTTACAGTGGATATGATGGGAATGGGAGAAAAACCTCGAAATATACAATAACGAAAATGAAGGAAAAATTCCCCGTTTGGTTGCCCTCCCATCTCCCCGTCTATAAAATTAGAGGCCGACTGTTTTCCAGTGTCCGAAAAAACACCGAAAACAAGCCGGACCTACCCTAGGTGGGACGGGGATCCTAATCTACATGGGTAAAAGAAATAAAGGGTCGGGCGCGGTATGGGTCGATACAGGCAGGTAATATGATTTTTATCCTATTTACTAACCCTTCCGCTCGGGCAGGATATGACACAAGATCAATTTTTAAGCGGAGTTTAACAGGTTTTGAATACAGAGTTTTCCTTCTTCTAGACTAGTTGCTTCACCAAGGCTGAAGAACCTAGTCTGTCCTACTATTTACCCATAGCTGGAGGGAGAATTATTAGATTCATACCTTTCCCAAGGGTATTAGTGCTATGTGAAATGCAATCATTCTCGTCCAGGATTTGAACTCGAGTTGCCGTGTTCATTTCCTACGACGATAACCATTTCACCACGGGCAATCCCTTGTTTCGCGTAATATGATTTTTATACATATGAATTTTCAAGATCTTCAACAAAATCAGACTGGGATACGGGTTGAGGTAGAAAAATAATGGGGATGGGGAAGATCTTTAGAAACTAACGACTAGATGACGGGGACAATGACTCACAACATACTGCTAACTAGGTTTCAGGGGGGAAAAAAAGTCCTACTTACCAGGGATGGTGTCCCTAAGGATCCGTATCGTAGACGCCATGGGCCGGCAGAGGAGGAAAGGATGACTCCAACGTTGCTCCCTTTCTTACGACCAGGCTCGCTGCATTCACCCACCTTTTTCTGAATGTTATGCGATCCAAGCGTTTTCTATAGCATCTGATTTTGACCCTAAGCAAATGCCTAAAGTACAAAACCAGATCACGATGAGAAAAGTTTGCATCGTCATACAATCCCTTGTTTCGCGTCGATCAGATCACCATTCGAGCTACAGCTAGGATCGCGAGAAACACCCTGAAACGGAGGAAGAACGTTGTGTACGACGTAACCAACGTCGAGCAGCACGAGCTGCAAGTCTTTCAGCGAGCCAGTGGCTCTCCAGATAAGGCATACCCAGACCCCCGTTGCGCGTACGTTGGATGCAAACCTGTCTACGGACCATCGGCCTTGCACCTCCCCAGAGCAATCTGGAGAAGGATTGTTTAAGCGCCAGCCGACGTGCCTTAGGTAGAGGAAGTACAGCCAATCGGTAAAGGATCAAGGGGAAGACGTACACGGCGCACGCCTCCGCCCTGCCCTTTAAGGACAACCTCCTTGAAAGCCAGATTCCCACCTGAGCATTCACCTTAGCTTGTACTTCCGACCAATTTCGCTCCAGTTGGAGGTCGGGCCCGAAACACACCCCAAGGATGCGGATGGGTCCGTCACTCCAGCGGAAGGGCCCTGGAAGGGTATCGCTACCTCTCCAAGCACCGTGCCGCAAACTTTCGCTTTTTTCAAAATTGACCTTAGCTCCTGCTATCCGCTCGTACTCGACAACCGCCTTCTTCACAGCCTTTATATCCAGGCGGCGGGATACAAACACTGTGATATCATCAGCGAACGCGGAAACCCTTGCCGTAAGAGGGCCAGCAAAAGGGACACCGCGCAGGGCCGGATTTGTCCCCTCATCCCTAAGCCTTCGGAGCAGGGGCTCCAAAGCGAGGACATAGAGAAGAGGAGACAGGGGGCAGCCCTGCCGGACCGAACGCTCGATCGCGAACGCCCCCGAACGCCTTCTGTTCACCTACACCACTGTTGTGGTACATCATGCTAATCCATCTGCGGAACTCCGGTTCGAATCCGGCAGTCTCCAAAACAGTCTCCAAAAACTGATGGTCAACCCTATCGAAGGCCTTGAACTGATCTAAACTGATCAGCCTTGCCTCCGTGTCATCTTCTATCCCCTTTAGGACCTCGCGAATTAAGTGCAGATTGTCCTGGATCGATCTTCTCTTCCCAGCGTCGGTCTGCTCGGGGCCGATCAGATCGCTAATGACAAGCTGTAAACGATTCGCTAAGACCTGGGCCAAAATTTTTAACTCTGTGTTAAGCAGAGTTATGCGCCTGTAATCGTCTAAACCCTCCCAAACATGTCTGCCACCTTTCTTCAGTAATGTGATCATATCCTTGGTAACGCTACCAGGGATGGCTCCCTGGATGAACCAATGGTTGAACATATCCGTCAGAATAGGTACAAACATGTGCGACATCCTCAAGTACACTTCGTAGGGCAAACCATCTAGTCCCGGTGACTTGTTTAGGCCGACCTGCTTCAACGCATTACGGACTTCGCATTCAGTAACCACACCCTCGCAACTAGCCGCTTCAGCCGCCCCAAGGCGGGGGAAGTCGGCAAGATAGCTGCGAAACTCCTGAAGCGGGAGATCAGGACAGTGGGCAGAGTGATCACGAAAGTGCGCCCGAAAGGCATCACGCATCTCGCGACTCGATCGCAGCAGTCACCCATCCGGGGTCTTGACAGAATCGATATACCGATCGGGAAACCTTCGCACTTCTTCCTCACGCGCAGTCACGTTCGTTTTCACAGCTTCGTTGATAACTCTCTTTAACCTAGATCTAACAACGTGTCCCTTGTAGCGCTCTCTACTTTCACGGTCCCCCCTAGCTAGCTCTACGGATATAAAGTACAGATCAAGGGTAAAGTAGAGCAATTCAGGGAATGGGGTAGCACCCTCCCCGACACTTCGGTGTAGTATCTAGTGAAAAGGGAGCCTTCGGGTCGCTCTCGACTATGGTCGCCAACTCTTACATTTTTTAGTAAAACATATGCAATGGATTTTTATAGAAAATCCTTATCGATCCATTTTTATAGTAAATCATTAACAATGCATTTTTATAGTAAATCATTTACAATGCATTTTTATAGTAAATCAATTACAATGCATTTTTATAGTAAATCATTTACAATGCATTTTTATAGTAAATCAATTACAATGCATTTTTATAGTAAATCTTTTCCAATGCATTATTATAGTAAATCATTTCCAATGCATTTTTATAGTAAAACATTTCCAATGCATTTTTATAGTAAATCAATTACAATGCATTTTTATAGTAAATCAATTACATTGCATTTTTATAGTAAATCATTAACAATGCATTTTTATAGTAAATCATTTAAAATGCATTTTTATAGTAAATCAATTACAATGCATTTTTATAGTAAATCATTTTAAATGCATTTTTAGAGTAAATCGTTTGAAATGCATTTTTATAGTAAATCATATACAAAGCATTTTTATAGTAAATCAATTACAATGCATTTTTATAGTAAATCATTTACAATGCATTTTTATAGTAAATCATTTACAATGCATTTTTATAGTAAATCAATTACAATGCATTTTTATAGTAAATCATTTACAATGCATTTTTATAGTAAATCAATTACAATGCATTTTTATAGTAAAACATTTCCAATGCATTTTTATAGTAAATCTTTTCCAATGCATTATTATAGTAAATCATTTCCAATGCATTTTTATAGTAAAACATTTCCAATGCATTTTTATAGTAAATCAATTACAATGCATTTTTATAGTAAATCAATTACATTGCATTTTTATAGTAAATCATTAACAATGCATTTTTATAGTAAATCATTTAAAATGCATTTTTATAGTAAATCAATTACAATGCATTTTTATAGTAAATCATTTTAAATGCATTTTTATAGTAAATCGTTTGAAATGCATTTTTATAGTAAATCATATACAAAGAATTTTTATAGTAAATCAATTACAATGCATTTTTATAGTAAATCATTTACAATGCATTTTTATAGTAAATCATTTAAAATGCATTTTTATAGTAAATCATTTACAATGCATTTTTATAGTAAATCATTTACAATGCATTTTTATAGTAAATCAATTACAATGCATTTTTATAGTAAATCATTAACAATGCATTTTTATAGTAAATCATTTAAAATGCATTTTTATAGTAAATCAATTACAATGCATTTTTATCGTAAATCAATTACAATGCCTTTTTTATAGTAAATCATTAACAATGCATTTTTATAGTAAATCATTTACAATGCATTTTTATAGTAAATCAATTACAATGCATTTTTATAGTAAATCAATTACAATGCATTTTTATAGTAAATCATTTACAATGCATTTTTATAGTAAATCGTTTGAAATGCATTTTTATAGTAAATCAATTACAATGCATTTTTATAGTAAAACATTTCCAATGCATTTTTATAGTAAATCTTTTCCAATGCATTTTTATAGTAAAACATTTCCAATGCATTTTTATAGTAAATCAATTACAATGCATTTTTATAGTAAATCAATTACAATGCATTTTTATAGTAAATCATTAACAATGCATTTTTATAGTAAATCATTTAAAATGCATTTTTATAGTAAATCAATTACAATGCATTTTTATAGTAAATCATTTTAAATGCATTTTTATAGTAAATCGTTCGAAATGCATTTTTATAGTAAATCATATACAAAGCATTTTTATAGTAAATCATTTCCAATGCATTTTTATAGTAAATCATTTACAATGCATTTTTATAGTAAATCATTTAAAATCCATTTTTATAGTAAATCATTTCCAATGCATTTCTATTGTAAAAATCATTTACAATGCATTTTTATAGTAAATCATTAACAATGCATTTTTATAGTAAATCATTTAAAATGCATTTTTATAGTAAATCATTAACAATGCATTTTTATAGTAAATCATTAACAATGCATTTTTATAGTAAATCATTTACAATGCATTTTTATAGTAAATCATTTAAAATGCATTTTTATAGTAAATCATTTCCAATGCATTTCTATTGTAAAAATCATTTACAATGCATTTTTATAGTAAATCATTTCCAATGCATTTTTATAGTAAATCATTTAAAATGCATTTTTATAGTAAATCATTAACAATGCATTTTTATAGTAAATCATTTAAAATGCATTTTTATAGTAAATCATTTACAATGCATTTTTATAGTAAATCATTTACAATGCATTTTTATAGTAAATCATTTACAATGCATTTTTATAGTAAATCATTTACAATGCATTTTTATAGTAAATCAATTACAATGCATTTTTATAGTAAATCATTTACAATGCATTTTTATAGTAAATCATTTACAATGCATTTTTATAGTAAATCAATTACATTGCATTTTTATAGTAAATCATTAACAATGCATTTTTATAGTAAATCAATTACAATGCATTTTTATAGTAAATCATTTCCAATGCATTTTTATAGTAAATCAATTACAATGCATTTTTATAGTAAATCAATTACATTGCATTTTTATAGTAAATCATTAACAATGCATTTTTATAGTAAATCAATTACATTGCATTTTTATAGTAAATCATTTCCAATGCATTTTTATAGTAAATCAATTACAATGCATTTTTATAGTAAATCAATTACATTGCATTTTTATAGTAAATCATTAACAATGCATTTTTATAGTAAATCATTTAAAATGCATTTTTATAGTAAATCAATTACAATGCATTTTTATAGTAAATCATTTTAAATGCATTTTTATAGTAAATCGTTTGAAATGCATTTTTATAGTAAATCATATACAAAGCATTTTTATAGTAAATCAATTACAATGCATTTTTATAGTAAATCATTTACAATGCATTTTTATAGTAAATCATTTAAAATGCATTTTTATAGTAAATCATTTACAATGCATTTTTATAGTAAATCAATTACAATGCATTTTTATAGTAAATCAATTACAATGCATTTTTATAGTAAATCATTTACAATGCATTTTTATAGTAAATCAATTACAATGCATTTTTATAGTAAAACATTTCCAATGCATTTTTATAGTAAATCTTTTCCAATGCATTATTATAGTAAATCATTTCCAATGCATTTTTATAGTAAAACATTTCCAATGCATTTTTATAGTAAATCAATTACAATGCATTTTTATAGTAAATCAATTACATTGCATTTTTATAGTAAATCATTAACAATGCATTTTTATAGTAAATCATTTAAAATGCATTTTTATAGTAAATCAATTACAATGCATTTTTATAGTAAATCATTTTAAATGCATTTTTATAGTAAATCGTTTGAAATGCATTTTTATAGTAAATCATATACAAAGCATTTTTATAGTAAATCAATTACAATGCATTTTTATAGTAAATCATTTACAATGCATTTTTATAGTAAATCATTTAAAATGCATTTTTATAGTAAATCATTTACAATGCATTTTTATAGTAAATCATTTACAATGCATTTTTATAGTAAATCATTTACAATGCATTTTTATAGTAAATCAATTACAATGCATTTTTATAGTAAATCATTAACAATGCATTTTTATAGTAAATCATTTAAAATGCATTTTTATAGTAAATCAATTACAATGCATTTTTATCGTAAATCAATTACAATGCCTTTTTTTAAGTAAATCATTAACAATGCATTTTTATAGTAAATCATTTACAATGCATTTTTATAGTAAATCAATTACAATGCATTTTTATAGTAAATCAATTACAATGCATTTTTATAGTAAATCATTTACAATGCATTTTTATAGTAAATCGTTTGAAATGCATTTTTATAGTAAATCGTTCGAAATGCATTTTTATAGTAAATCAATTACAATGCATTTTTATAGTAAAACATTTCCAATGCATTTTTATAGTAAATCTTTTCCAATGCATTTTTATAGTAAAACATTTCCAATGCATTTTTATAGTAAATCAATTACAATGCATTTTTATAGTAAATCAATTACAATGCATTTTTATAGTAAATCATTAACAATGCATTTTTATAGTAAATCATTTAAAATGCATTTTTATAGTAAATCAATTACAATGCATTTTTATAGTAAATAATTTTAAATGCATTTTTATAGTAAATCGTTCGAAATGCATTTTTATAGTAAATCATATACAAAGCATTTTTATAGTAAATCATTTCCAATGCATTTTTATAGTAAATCATTTACAATGCATTTTTATAGTAAATCATTTAAAATCCATTTTTATAGTAAATCATTTACAATGCATTTTTATAGTAAATCAATTACAATGCATTTTTATAGTAAATCATTTACAATGCATTTTTATAGTAAATCATTAACAATGCATTTTTATAGTAAATCATTTACAATGCATTTTTATAGTAAATCATTTCCAATGCATTTTTATAGTAAATCATTTACAATGCATTTTTATAGTAAATCATTTAAAATGCATTTTTATAGTAAATCATTTACAATGCATTTTTATAGTAAATCATTTACAATGCATTTTTATAGTAAATCATTTAAAATGCATTTTTATAGTAAATCAATTACAATGCATTTTTATAGTAAATCATTTACAATGCATTTTTATAGTAAATCATTTAAAATGCATTTTTATAGTAAATCATATACAATGCATTTTTATAGTAAATCATTTCCAATGCATTTCTATTGTAAAAATCATTTCCAATGCATTTTTATAGTAAATCATTTACAATGCATTTTTATAGTAAATCATTTAAAATGCATTTTTATAGTAAATCATTAACAATGCATTTTTATAGTAAATCATTTACAATGCATTTTTATAGTAAATCATTTACAATGCATTTTTATAGTAAATCATTTACAATGCATTTTTATAGTAAATCAATTACAATGCATTTTTATAGTAAATCATTTGAAATGCATTTTTATAGTAAATCATTTACAATGCATTTTTATAGTAAATCAATTACAATGCATTTTTATAGTAAATCATTTACAATGCATTTTTATAGTAAATCATTTCCAATGCATTTTTATAGTAAATCTATTACAATGCATTTTTATAGTAAATCGTTTGAAATGCATTTTTATAGTAAATCTATTACAATGCATTTTTATAGTAAATCATTTTAAATGCATTTATTTGGTAAATCATTTCCAATGCATTTTTATAGTAAATTATATTAAATGCATTTTTATAGTAAATCATTTTCAATGCATTTTTATAGTAAATCATTTCCAATGCATTTTTATAGTAAATCATTTCCAATGCATTTTTATAGTAAACCATTTCCAATGCATTTTTATAGTAAATCATTTCCAATGCATTTTTATAGTAAATCAATTACAATGCATTTTTAAAGTAAATCATCTCAAATGCATTTTCATAGTAAATTTTTTTTTTTATGCATTTTTATTGTAAATCCTTTTCCAAGAATTTTTATAACAAATAATTTACAGGGGCGTGTCCTCATGGCATAATGGCTAACATGTT
>OY757943.1:5237622-5360122 GCA_963585895.1 Sepioteuthis lessoniana
TATCGTTCATCGCCTCTGGAAGGTCTTCAGGGCTACATCCCGTATCCTCACATAGCTGTGGAATGTATGTTCGTGCGGGTCGTCCTGCTTTTGCCCGGCCATATGTGGGGGTCCATAGGAGTACATCACTTATGAGCTTGTCTCTGCTTCTCCAGCAGTGTCCTACATGTCTGGTTCATCTAACTTGGATAGTTTTCATGATAGGGGGCAGGTGGCCGTATAGTTGGTGTCTTGTGGGGTGTTGCCACCAGGACTTGTTCAATATTGCTTGCAGCATTCTTGTGTAATTGCCGTCTAGTTTTTTCTCCAGCCGTTTTGTTAGCATCCATGTAGTGCATCCATACAGCAGTATCGATACGACAGCTGCCTGGAAGAAACTGCGTTTCATTTTATCGGTTAGGTCTAATTTCCATATGATTGATAACCTATTGATAGCTGTCCATGCCTTCGTTAACCACATGTCGATGTCCTTTTCGATTGATGAGAAGCTGCTTCCTAGGTTAGTGAATTTGTCTACTAGTTTAAGAGGGGTTCTTTCTAGTGTGGAGATGTCACCTGTTTGATTATAGCATATATATTCCGTTTTTATGCACAGTACCTATTTAAGAGATCAAAATAAAGTGAGCATTAGATCTGAACTGGCTAATCAACCTGTGGGGTGTTAGAATACTCTGACTTTATCTACTTGATAGGAGTAAGACCAGCCCCAAAAATGCATCTGGAAGTGAGGCTCCAGTTCTGGGGATCTGGAGTACTCCTTCATTGCCATTACTCTCATGTCCACTTATGGTCCAATCTGTGGGTCAAATAGATCTGCTTAAAAATTATTTGTGATCAATAGGAATACATGAAACTATACAATAGCAAATTATTTGTATTAGATAGGAATACTAAGAAACAACTACACAATAAATGTAAATATGAATGCAATTCACTAACCTCTAGGCATAAAATAACCCTAGGTGCTTTGATATGCCATTAAAATCAATCAACCTTATTGATTTATTTGCGAGGAAATGAAACTTTCCCTCATTCATCTGATATTCATGATGTTATTCATGCATTGATATATATTTAAAAAAATTTTTTTCTTTTCTTTTTTAGTTTCCTGATTGCCAAGAACCCTTGCCACTGCCTCAATAAACATCAATTCTGTCGTTCATGTGTGACTGTCTGGGCTGGAAGTGGTGATTCTGAGAATCACAACAAATGCCCAGTATGCAGAGTAAAAGGCTATTACCTTCCAAGCGGAAGTGTGGCTGATGCCCTTAATGGAAAGACGGTGCGTTGTCTTCTCCGCTCGTGTGTTTGGACAGGACAGCTGAGGGATATGCAGTACCACCGACACATTCTCAGTAAGAAACTTGCCGAGGAGAGCCACACCAGAATCCACCGGAAGAATTCTGACACCAGTGACGATTGCAGTGAAAGTGACACCTGTGTTATTGACAGAGAGAGCAGGACCCCTTCACCTTCATCCTCACCTGTGCTCCCCAGGATTGTACCTAGTAGTGACAAGGATAACTCTGTTTCTTCGATCACTGGATTGACTGCGCCATCTTCTCCTGTCTGTTCTTCTGGGCGGGGACGAGAAGATACACCCACCTCGCCATCCCATGCTACCTTCTTACAGATGTTTCGTTCTTCATCATCTTCTGTTGATATGCCAACCAGCAGCGCCTCCCTGCCTAATAGATCTGTTATTAGTACTTCTCCTTTGGCTACTGATACTGTTTCTCCTACTTCTGCTGAGGTAGCACCTGAAGTTCGGTGTCGTACCCCAAGACCCCATTCTCCAATGCCCACTCCAAATCTCAGACTGTCTTCCCAAATCCCTGCATCAATCACAACCCACAACTACAACACCACAACTGCTTTGGCCACTACCACTTCTAACAACAACAACAACACGACTGCTAGGCTTCCTGCTCGACAGTCTGTCTTGCCAAGTATCCCTAACATGGGCTCTGATAACAATGCTGCCAATTCAGCTCCCAGTCAGTCGGGAACTGTCTATTGCTGCAGCTTGAATCGTCGAACAGGGCCAAAGGAATACGAGCGCCTGCGGGCCCGCATGCGTGAGACCCGGGTACGTCTTGAACAGATGGAGATCACTCGGCGTGAGCTGGCTCGCTTCCAGGAACGGCAGAGACTGCAACACTTGGTTGAGGTACGCGAGCTGGGACGTCAGCTGAACGAGGTCACCTTTCAGATCCGCCGCCTTCTTAACCAGATGAGTACAACAGATGAGCAGAATGCCAATTTGACCACTACAGTCCGCAGCAACAACAATTGACAATAATTGGGTGACTACTGTCAACACTCCACCCCCCTCCTCACATAAACATACACTCTTACATGCATAACATATTCTTGGTCTCAAATAAATGTGTACATATAGGGCTGATACAAAGTTGACCTTTAATGGGGAAGAGAAAGGTTTAAGGTTTATTTTTATTGTAAAGAATGCAGAATGAATACCAACCTGTTTTTATATTATTGCAAAATAAACACCTGTTAAAAAAGTGTTCTAGAAAGGATTTATTTTTAATTGACACTCTTAGGACAGTCAAAAAGACTTGATACTTTTTTTAAAAGATCAAAATGAATTTTAGGTCAGGGATATTTTTTTCGATGTAGCTGATTTCTTTCTTATTCAAAAAAAATTTTTCGTTGGAGAATGTTGGCCTAAATTGACTTCATTTAAAAAAAAAGAAAAAAAAAAGATTTTTTTTTTTAATTTGTTTATTCAGATAACCTCCAAGGCAAACACTGATCCTTCACAATTAAATCCTGCAGTGTTAAAGTGACCTGCTCTGGTTTTGTAAAAAAAGAAAAAAAAAAAAGAAAAGAGTACCTCTTCATCTCTTGATCTTATTTACTAAGCTAATATCGTCTGGCACGCAGACCTCCGATTGCTTACAGTACCTGCTATTTGTCTCCGTATCTCTTAGCAGAATCATCTTTACTTCAGTGATTTGTTAAAATCTAAACTGCACTTAGTGTTGAACTTTTTTTCTTGTATGTTTTAATTTGATTATTGAAATTATATTTCTGTTTGAAAAGTAATAATTTTACATTTTGCCTATCAAAAAATTTACTACATATTCTCCTGTAATAAACGAATTTTTCACCTGAAAAAGAAGGGGTCGTTCATTACACTAGATATATTTTTGAAACAGCAAAGCTTATCTTGTTTTTAGGCTTAATCTATGATAAAAACACCTTTTTGTTGCTAGAAATTAGGGGTCGTTCATTACGTGAATATCTACCATAAATGGTGGGGAAAAAAAATCCTTTCTGTAGCAAAGTGAGACCCCTCTTCCCCCATAAACAATGCCAGGCTTAACTTTGAACACTTTTTTAAGACTTCTTAAATATATGTATACATCTTTTTGAAACATACAGACTTACTCTACTCGTTAGTATTTCTTAAAATAAGCATGAAGAAAATCAAAACATTTGTTTGTTTTTGTTTTTTTTTTTTAATTTTTATTTGAATATATCTAAAAGGCTTTTCTTCCCCCTAAAGAAACCAAATTGGTTCATGAACTGTGCTAAGTGCTGGAGTAGAACTTTTTGTTTTTTGTAATTATGAAAACAGCACAAAAATGATATTAGAAAGTGATCAGATATTTGAAGAGCCTTGTATTTTTTTTTTTTTTTTTTTAATTAATTTTTTTTTTTAAATCTTTGCCACAGAACAAGTGATGACTCCATGATTGTCAACAAAGCTCGACTTGATAAGACTTCTCCACTCCAGACACTTAAATGTTATGTATTATGCAAATGAACGATGATAAACGGTAAAAACAACAAAAATGCAGCAGCAAAAACGAAACAAAAACAATTTTTTTTTTTTTTTTTTTTTTTCCAAATTTCATTTCCTGGAATTTTTGCTTTTTGTTAGATTATAATTTTTTCAAAATGGAAATTTTTACTGTTTGTTAAAAGATTTTCATGCAATTCTTTTTCCATTTCATTTCTTACGTTTTTTTTTTTTTCTTTCTCTTCCTCTTTTGTTTTTATTTTTCAATTTAAACAAATTTTTTTTTTTCGTTTTTATTTTATTTTATTTTTTTTTTTCTAAGTAAATTTTCTTAAATGTTGTTTTCGATTTTCCTATGTAGATCTTTGTTTTTGGATTTTTTTTTCAATTTCTCTCTTTAAAAGGGACAAAAACAAAAAACATTTTTTGAAAAAAATTTTCTTCTTTTTTCTGATTTTCATCAAATTTTTTTTTCTTTTTTCTGTAGATTTAAAAGAAAAAAAAATGTTGCTGTCATTTTTTATTCTTATTTTATTTTTTTGACTTTATTTTCCACATTTTGCCTTTCCTTTAAAAAAAATTACAAAACAAAAAAAAACAAAATCCCATTTTTATCCCAAAACTGCCTTTCAACACTTACTTGTGTAAAACAGCATTTTTTCTTAAAAAAAAAAAATTGTCCTTTCAACAGATTTCAAAATCTCAAATTCTGACCCTCCCAACCCAATATCCAAATTTCTTATAGTCTTTGAATTTGGATTCCTTATATAATCCCTGTAAATTTTTATCATTACCAAAAAGAAAAAGAATTAGACTAGATATTTGGAGGCAGAAAGAGTGGTCAGTCATAGTTTTCATTCACATTCTTGCTACAACCGTCTTTATTCTAACTTTGTATTTTTCCATAAACAAACAGCTATGTTTCTAGATTAGAATTTAAAGATTTTGGGGGGTGGGAGATTGTTTTTTTTCTTTTCCTTGTTTTCTTATCTTGACGTGATAAATTTTAAAAATCATCTTTATATTTTGATCAGTATGTTCTCCGACTACCATCAAAATCATTCACAGGGAGCTATTTTTAATACAAAAAATTGATAAGGAGAAGAAAAAGGTGTCTCTTCATTTCAATTTTTACATTAAAAAGATTGGTGAGAAGAATAAACTGTGAATTTTCTGTGATGAGATCAGGGTCTCTATTTAAAGGCCAAGAAAAGACATGCAAACTGTGAATAGCAACTTTATAAGATATTTCATGGCATTGTTGTCCCTCTTGGTTGGAAGGGCTTTACTGTTTGCATGTATTGTATTTTATCATGGAGAGTGTCACAGGCAGGAGGAATTATTTATGTGGCTACAGGACAATAATGCATACAGAAATATATATATATATATATATATATATATATATATATAAAGTAAGCCTTGTTGAAAAAGATTTTATGACAAAAATTTGTTTTATATTGTGAGCCAATTTATACGAAGGAATCAGTAGTGTCGGAAAATTTTATACAGATTTTTGCATATATTATGTTCCTCTGTTAAAATGTCCCACAATATACAAATATAAATTTTTGTTAAAAACTAGGCTTGCTTTCTTTTTTAATATCATATGGAGTGTATGCAGACATTTTTTATATTTTTATGTGTGTATGTATATATACATATATGTATATAATAAAAAGGCATGTGTATATAGGTTTTAAACATTTGAATATGTGTGTAAATTTTGTACAAATATAGATATGATAGGCAGTATATAATTCATGTATGTAATTTTATAATTCTTTTATATACTTGTTCTAATGCCCTCATCTTGTTATAGCCATAGTATTTCAGCCATTGTACCCTTCCGGCCTTTTTCAGGTGTTAGTATTTGTCTACATCCTCTCCCATATAGTATGTGTCAAATAGTTTATTGATTCATACATCTATGCATGGCAGGGCCAAAAATAACCCCAGACATCTAACCCTCTCCTTTTGATACAAAGAAAGAGGTGTTGCTGCAGGATTTGAAATTTCCAGGATTAAGCTCACCTCTTTTTTTTTTTTTTTTTTTTTTTTTTTTTTTTTTTTTTTAAGCCACATTTTGTCTAAAAACACGAAGGGAGATGAACAGATACAACACTTTAACTCTTGTTTGAAGGACCTGGGTAGTGTGAAAATGCATCATCTATGGTGTAATTCATATTACTGTCTATGTATCAAGAAAGAATAATCCTGCCTCTAAGGATTGAATAAAATGTTTAATTTGAAATTCCCCGAATGTTACTGAATATAACAAGCTTGAAGGTACAATTCTGTAAATATTGTGACTACCAGTAATAATTATAATAATGACAAAATACTTGTCTGAGTTCATCAGTGAATAATAATGATTCCTCTTCTCACTTATTCAAACAAATCTATGTAATTTGTTTAATCATTTAGAATTCTTTCTGTTGTCGGTCTGTTTTGGGTTCAGTGCATAAGTAGCATAAATCTGTTAGTGTTTCTGCGAGGCCAGTAATTGCTACATCTTGCCCAAAGGTAACCTGTGAGTGTTCTAAGCACACACATTCATTTCTCTATCATACATATAATAGAACATGCTGATCAAAAAGTGAAGAATGAAAACAGGTTAGTAGACATTTTTTTTTTGCATCCTAATGACATAAAGAGATTATTTTTTCAATTGAAAATGCATGTGCATTTTTAAAGTTGTATAATATTAAAAAAAAAAAAAAAAAAAAAAATCATTGTATTTAATGACATATATGATCCCCTTTTCTTCTTGCCTTGAAATGCCACCAAAATATCTTCTGGGTCTTCTATGTAAAGTGGAGATATCTGGTCAGCTAATATTTACTAAGACACCTTATTAGTAAATGTGTCTAGCTCAACTATATAAGGTTCAATATAAAAAGCAGAGACAGAATTGTGGGTCTGATATGTCATCAAATATGATAGGTTTCTTTCTTCCATAAAATAATACTCAGTAATTTTTACCACTGTGTGTCTACATACACACACATATATATATATATATATGTATATATATATATATGATAGCATAGGTGATAAATTGAGTGCCACCAAGTATTGTTGACTTTGTGTCTACACTACCCTAGCTTATATCGACATCTGCTCTATCACTGATATTGAACACTCTTTATTTATCAGTACAAAGGTCATGGAAAAAGTCCTCAACCTCACCCTGAAGGAGTCAGAGAAACAAGACAGTTTTTCATTACAGTCCCACTTAACATCAATGCACATGATCCAATGATGCTCAAGCGTTGTTACAATCCCATCTGCATTATTAATATACATACATATCTCTCTCTCTCTCTCTCTATATATATATATATATATATATATATATATATATATATATGTTGTTGTAGGTCCAAAGAAAGAATAAGGATATATTTTAAAATAGGAAGGTTCACGAAGAGATTTGTATTTTTTGAATTTTTTTATGAATAAATAAATTCAAAAAATACAAATCTCTTCTTGGACCTTCCTATTTCAAAATATATATTGAATGTTAAGAATTATCTAATTTATTTGATGGATAATACTCAGCATCTATAGAATTATCTGAATATTTAACAGGTGATTAACTTTTTTTTCTTTTTTTTTTTTTAACACCTCAATACAAACCTTTTAAGATGAAACAAGTTAAAGCGTCTTTAAATCTAAGAATATTTCTGATTCATTTTGGTCTGACAATAGGTTTTGTTTGTGTTGTAGTTTTAATATTTTTTAAATCTGTTATGCAATTAAGCTGTAACTGGGTTTGTGATAGCTTGGCAGCACCCACCTCCTCCCTGAATTTATTAAACATGAAGAATTATCTAATTTGTTTGATGGATAACACTCAGCATTTATATATCTGGATATCTAACAAAAAAGTAACTTTTAACCAGAGATCTTTGATTAAATTATTTATTTTCAAGGATATTTAATGACTTGCAAAAATTGTCTTTTATTTTTAAGATTTAGTGTTGCTAATTATTTCTTTTTTCTTAATTTTTTTTTTTTTTACAATGTTGATAATTAAGATTATTTTATTTTTATTCATAAAGTTTTAGATGTTCTAACTGGATTTTCCACTTACTGTTTGGTAAGAAATGATTTTTCAGGTTATTTGTAACCAAGCAACAGTAGCCATTAGGTATGCTTTTTTAAAGATCTTGTGGATTAGATATTGTAACGTTTATCAGGATGAAAATAATTAGTGACTGGATGATTAATATTGATTTAGCCAGCAGCTTTCGATAAACAGGTAGAATAAAAATGAAATTTGTTTTAGGACGTAGAAAAAAAAAGTTTATTAAGTATATTCTGTTGATGTTTGCCTATACCAGAACTTCATCTTGTGTAATTAAAAATTTCTCAGGTAATGAATCCTCATTCATCTTGTCATCTTATTCAGCCTCCTCTTCGGCCTTTATTTAGTTTTTAAATTTATGCAAATGAACTAAAAACCTAAGTGAGTATGAGAGATACCTAAAGAAATCCACAGGGTACACAATAGTTGAAATGTGGTGATTATAATAATTAAAACGAGAATTTTAGTCTGAGCACTTTTATGTATATACGTAATACTGTCTAACATAAAAACACTCGTTCTTCCCCAGTTTTTCTTCTTTTTTTTACCTCTCTCTCTCTCTCTCTCTCTTTTCTCATCTTTTGAAATAACAAATTTTTCAGGTCTGATATTTTCAAGACGTTTAGGAAGAAGTGGGGATGGGGAGTGAATGAAAAATTGTCTTTGGATTCATCTCAGTGTTTCTTGAATTTGTTTCTTTTCTTTCTATAAAAATAGCTTCTCAAATTAAACATTTTAAGATTAAAAAAAAAAAAAATGACTTTATTAAACCAAGAAATCTTTTCTTTTTCTTTTTTTTTTATTGATTTTGGCTTGACAAGGATTTTTGTTCTTGTTATTTAATTAGGCTATAACTTTTAGAAATTCTCTTCATTGACAGATACTTGGAATTGCAGTAATTGAAGGTTGACATAGTTCTATGAAAAAGTGTGTCTTGTTCCTAGAGGACCCATTTTTATCCAAGAATTAAGAACTAGAAATTAAACCTTTTTCTGTGTGTGTGTGTGTGATTTGAGAATTGACCATTACAGTAAATCTGTCTTAGTTATTAGACTAGGTTAAATGTCTGGCTGGTTTGACTCTTCTCTTTCCTGTTGAGAAGGGTAAATTTAATTTAGATAAGTAATCCCCTTTTTCTGATTCTTCCAGTGAAGCCAGGCGTCTTCCTGTTTTTATGATATTAAGATCAAGAAAGCCAATATCCAAGTGATTCCTTTCTGGTGGCTTTTTAAACCTTTTTGCTTTCGAGATTTTCAGAAAACTTTTTGTTTTGGAAAATATATTTCCAAAATTTCAAAGCTGCCACAGAAAGGTTGACACAATTTGGAAATTTTTGGTTTAAAAAAAAAATATCTTTATTTCTAGATGATCTGACCTATTTCTGATTCTGTGAAAATATATTCTACAACCTATGTGTCATAATAATTGTTACATTAAGTTTGTGAAATTTATAGTAAAATGTAGCAATTATTAATGGACAGAGGTGGTAGAATTAAATTTTATTACAATCACTGTCCCATAACTGTTGTTATATTTAGTGTATGAAATTTATAGTAAAATGTAGCAGCTATTATGGAGCAGGTAGAAATTTTTATTAAAAAAAAAATCTTATTGTTTAATGTAATGATTGTAATTATTCCTTGATTTTTATTTTCGTTTGTAATCTTTTCAGTTGAAGTTTTATATGACTATTTGGCAGAAAATAAAACTTCTGACTTGGTGATTGTTGGAAGCCTCACTTCTCTATTCAAGGTTGAAATTTTACTGCTATGTTTATTCATTCTGTTTTTTACCATTAGATCAAATCTCTTATTTTTTCAAAGAAAAATAATTTTTAAATGGCTTATTTTTTAATATTTTTTTTTAATGCAAAGTGACAATCATTTAGTAAATAGTTAAAACAAATATTTGATAAGTTGCTTAAAACATTGTGTGATTCTTTTAAGTATTTCAAATTATCTAACAAACATAGAAGTTGGGACAAAAATCATTGATATTTTTTTTAAATGTTTTTTTACAATACTATATTTTGTAGCATATATATATATATATATATATATATATATATATATATATCTTCTAAGACTATTGTTTATTAAAGTAGAAATAATTAAGATTAAAAAAAAATGCATCTTATTGACCACCAAATATTGTAAGTCAAAATATAATGTTCAATTAAAAAAAATTCTGGAAAGTTACATTTTTTAAATTAAGAAAGGACTTTTGGTTACTTTAGTTTTTTTTATAAATTGATATTAAAAAATGTTAAGCAGATTTATTTTTTCTCGAAATATAGACTAAATTTTAACACTAAGCAGTTGGTTCTTTCTTTGAATGTTTAGACATAAGATTTTTTTCCTCTTCTTTTGCCATATTGCTGCATGGGATTCATAAACAAAGGAATGTGAAGGGAGATAATTCGTGCCTTTTTTTTTTTTTTTAATTTAAAATTTTTTAGTATTTGAACTTGTACAATAAATTCGAATGTGTCTCAACTTCGGTGGGAAAATTATTATTTCATTTGGATGTATGTATATTTTTTTTTTCTGTCTCTCAAAAAGATTTTTTATATATTGTCAGTTTTTTTTTTAAATATGAGTATTGTTTTGTTTTTTAATATTTTAGTCTGAAATTTTTTGACCAAACTCTGGGGAAAGGTGTGGGATTGGAAGCCCCTCTCTCCATATATTGAATAATTCTTAATTTTTTATGTAGGCATAAATACCCAATTAATTCTGCACACACACACATACCTTTATCAAAGGGTTGTGTGAATAATAATAATAATAATGAACAAAAACTAGCGTTCTCTATCTTGTCACTTTGAGAGTCATGATCTCTTGGAAAATTTGATGAAATCATGACTCCCACGAAACTCTGAAAAAGAAACGTTTGGGATGGTGATAGAAAGTGTCAAATTGGTCCTGGTTGGGCATAAATAATCCCAGAATTACAAAGGGCCAACAAACAGTTCAAACCACCTCAAAATTAAACTTTATATTGCTGCTTCAAGGCAGAGTGCAACAAAAATATTTATTATATTTCAGTATGAGAAAAAAAAAGCAAAGTTTGGTGCTGTTGTAAGGTTCTGCTGGGATGCTCTGGCTTAGTGGTGATGATGCTTCGGCTCTGAAACCATGACTGACCACAGAGTCATTGGAAGAAGGTTTTGTTGGTGGCACAACTATATATATATATATATATATATATATATATATATAATCATTTAAATTTTTTTTTTCCAAGATGTGTTTGAATATATAATCTATAGGCTGTGTGTAGAGTATATGAACATTTCAGCATTTTACACTTTTTAGGTATTGGTAATGAGACTCTTCTTGCCTCCATACAATCCTATTTCTCTTTAGAAATTTAAGCACCTTTTTCCCCCTTCATTGAAAAAAAAAGTGTACAGTAATAGACAAAAACAAAATAAAACTAAGAAAAAACAAGTATTTCTTCTTGACACAAATTTTAATGAAACTTCAATGGCTTTAGACACACATAGGAAGTAATTATTTTCCACGATTATTGTTGTCAAAGTTCCCTTTAGTTTTAACAAAAGACTCAACAGAAATTAGACCATCAAATCAAGGAAAAGAAAATTTTAAGAATATCTTATTTTTTGGTATTTCTGAGAATTTTCTTTTTAGGAAATTATGAATTTTTGTTGCAATTAATGGAATTTTTACAACAATAGTCAAGGAAAATAATCACTTCCTAAATGTGTCTAAAGCTGTTGAAGTTTCATTAAAATTTGTTTCAATGATAATTAAAAAAGAAAAAATAGTTCTGTTTTTTATTTATTTATTTTTTGTCTCATACTGTGAAAATATTAAATTGTGTAGCAAAAATAAAAACGGCATTTAACTTAAGATATCATAACGGAAGTAGTTTGAAAATATTTTAAAAAAAGTAAAAAAGAAATTCAATTTGAACAGCAAGGTTTCACAAATCTTTGAAAGATGGATTTTTTTGTTTGTTTGTTTGACATCTTGTTGTTGCATGATGTGTTGTTTGTATATATATATAATATATATCCACTTTCTCTTTCTTTAAAAAAACTGATTCTAAATTTCAATTTTTTTAAAAAATTGCTACAAAAGTGTATTCACTGTTTCTAGTGGCAGTCATTAAAATTTTTAACCATTATTAATAAAAAAAATTAAAAAAAAAATTTGATTGTCTTTTTCATTGAAAAATTTTTTTTAAAACCCTGTTACTTGATATTATCTAAACTCAACAGCCAACTATGAATCTTTGCTTGGATTTTGGTGCAGACCTACTTGAGGTTGCAAAGCAGACCAGCAGTTGCCAAGGCAACAAGTTTACCCTCTTCATGATACTGATGTTGTTTAAGAGAAGGACAAGATATCACACAACTCGGCTTTAATGTTATCACAAAAGTTGCTTAAATGAGAGGCTAAGTTCAATGTCAGATTTTCTTAGGGAAAACCAAGAGCCCAAATCCCTTACCTCTCTTTTTGGGGAGCAATATAAATGTGACTGTTCCATTTGGTTTTCCCATACCTCTCCTTTCGGGGAGCAGTGTAAATGGGATTGTTCCACTTGATTTTGCCATACATCTCCTTTCGGGGAGCAATGTAAATGTGACTGTTCCATTTGGTTTTCCCATGCCTCTCCTTTCGGGGAGCAGTGTAAATGGGATTGTTCCACTTGGTTTTCCCATACCTCTCTTTTTGGGGAGCAATGTAAATGTGATTGTTCTACTTGATTTTTGCCATACCTCTCTATTTCATTTCATGTTTGTTATACTGAATGATGACATCTAGCCTGTCAATCAAAATTTTCATTGTTTTTTTTTGACTTCCTGTATGTGTTGACTTTGGGGTCATACATCTGTTACTGATTCTGTACTCATCAGCCTAACCTGTTACATAACAATAAAGTGGCATCTATAAACCTAAATCCTAGGTAAGTTTGAGTGAAAAACCTGCTGTTGCCTCAGCAGCAGGTCTTCCCTCTTCACACCACCAATATTGTTTTAATGGAAGAATAAGGGACATTACAGTTTGGCATCAATTTTATTGCAGTTGTTGAAAGTTAAAAAGATCAAACTACCTCACGGATTTCAAATTGAGAATTTTGTCTTCTCCTACATTGGCTGTTCACCAAGGCAAGAGAGCCCTGTTTCCCTGTTATTTTATCCATAGCTGAAGGAAGGCAATAAGAAATTGTCATGCTTTTGCTTAGAGAGTTGTACATATCTGAGGCATACATCGATAAACTTACTTTTTGCCGTCCTGCTTTTCAATTCATATAAAAATTTGTATGGAAGTCGGGTGCCATGGTGTAGGGGCTCACATGCCGAACTGCAACATTATCTTGTGTGGGGATGTCGCATGAGAAATATGCACATTGTGATAATGACATCTTAAGTAGGTTCTCTTATTACATTACAACCAACCATATAATTTCAAAACATTATGTATATACAAAGCTTACTCGGTCCTATTACTTGCAGCCGAGAAAGGGATGCTTCAGTAATTGGCCTGAAGGTATTTTACTAACAGAAGATCCAGAAGATGATCAAAGTGATGGAGTAATCTAATAAGGAAAGACATAAAACTATCCCAGCTCAAAGTAGAAAAACTTGTAAAAAACACAAAAAAAATGGAGTCTGGACAGATGTGCAAAGAATTCTCCTGGGTTTCTGCAGATAATAATTGTCAACTAAAATGAAATAAGTAAAGTTGGCGACCATAGTCGAGGGCGACCAGAAGGCTCCCTTTTCGATAGCTACTACACTGAGATGTCAGGGAGGGAGCTACTCCTTTCCCGGGATTGCTCCAGTTTACCCTTGATACATACCTTATATTGCTAAGTGTTAAGCCAGGAGGTATTAAGTACCATTTTTAAAGTCTTTGGTATGACGCGCCCTGGGATTGAACCCAGGTTTGTGGTCATTTCCATGATGTTATCGATCAAAAACCAAAACTGATTCTGGGTCATCAAAGGTTAAGGTATTTGGAAATCACTGAGAGTGTATCCTCTTAAGGAATTTTTTTTTTTTTCAAACTGTAGGGTAAAACTGCTTCCACAGTTGGTGGTAATAAAATTTTGAGTGGATATATCCACTTTCTACGGCAAAAGAGTTAAAGGAAACAATTAAAGAATATTTATGACCTCTTGGGAGGCCCTGTTGGTTATCATTATAGGAAATGAATACGGTGACTCGAGTTCAAATCTTGGACAAGGTTGTTTGTATCTTACATAACACTAATATCATTGGGAAACGTATGAATTCAGCTATTCTCCTTCAGGCTATAGGTAACTTGTAGGGCAGACTAGGATCTTTAAGCTTGGTTTTCCTAGAAGAAGGAAAACTCTGAAATCAAACCTCTTAAACACTTTCTCATGCAGAAGGTTTTGGTAAATATATATGTGATGCCTTCAATAAGTTTCCAGACTTTTTTGTACAGGCATTTAAAATTGTTGTAGACTCTTGAAAATTCAGTATGTTATTGCTATACATTTTATAAGATGACTGACCAATTTTTATGCTTTCAGGTTCAAATGAACAGCTACAGCAGCAATTGGAATATACCCTACTAAAAACTGATTGTCACAGTTGGTGAATTTAAAAAATGCAATCTGGATGTGTGGACACTTTAGAAGAACAATATGCAATAAAATTGTTTTAAACTTTGAAAAAATGCCACAGAAACGTATGGAATGCTTCAGACTGCTTTTCGACCATTTTGCATGAATTGAGCATCGGTTTTTGAGTGGCTTAAGAGATTCAAGGAGGGCAGGGAGTCTGTGAGGGATGATGAGCGGTGTGGGAGGAGTAAGGAAGTCAGAACACCAGAGTTGATTGGTCAAAGGGTTAGGGTTAGGGTTATTATGTTGAGGTTTTAAGGGAGTTCAGGAAGAGATTGGGTCAGTGGCATTTCCACCAGGACAATGCACCAGTCTACAACTCCATCCTTGTCACAAACTATTTGATCAAGATAGTTCCTCAGCCTCCTTATAGTCCAGACATTGTTCCCTGTGACTTTTGGTTATTCCCTAAGCTCAGAGGCTGTCGTTATGAGACAATTGAGGAGATAAAAGAGGCTGTGACGAAGATCATTGACATGCTCACACAAGAGGACTTCCATGGGCCTTGTCGAAGTTGTTGGAATGGTAGAACAAGAGCATTGCAGCCAGAGGGGACTAGAGTTTCATGTGTGTACTATCAAAATAAATGTGACCATATGAAAAAAGTCTGGAAACTTATTTAATGATCCTCGTAAGTTCTGGTTGAATATCTACCTTTACCTTGGGTATTAGCGTTAAGATTGTTGTCTGTAGATCTGTTAGGTTCAATGGGGTCCTACTTTATACATCTCATTAAGTCTTGTATGGGATTGGTGTCCCATGACATAGTGGCTAACGTGCTAGACTGTGACATTATTGTAAGCAATTTCAAACTCCAGTTGTACTATTGCACTCACTTTTGGACTAATACCTTTTGGGAAAGGTATGAACCTCTTTATTCTATCCAGCTTTGAGTTATATAGTATCACTGATGTTCTACAAGGATGACTTTGGCTTTAAATAACCCACAAAGGATGATGTGGCATTAAACAAAGAAAGCATCACCCTGTATAAGCTGCTCGGCTGCGCCTATGCCTTCAAATTAAATTTAAAAATTCAAAGATTCAGTTTTTGTGCTTTCCTCATCACACCTGGTATAAGGTTTCATCTCAAGTATTTAGACTATTGAATTCATTGTTTGTATTTCTTTCGACCTATCCATTCTCTGACCTTCCTAAGGTGTAGAGTAGTGGTCCACAGTGAATAAAAGCATTGGGATCCTTGGGGGTAGGAGAATTTACTAGTTTGCATTTAGACGAGTTGCCATATATCTTACACCTAACAGGGGTTCTCAAAGTGTGTGTGTGTGGGGAGAGGTGAATAAAATTTTACCAATTTGCCCAATGAGTATAGTGTTTACCACTGGGCGGGGAGATTGGGCTTCAATTCTCCCTTTCAAAAATGGGTCGTCCCCTTACTTCCATCTGTCCACTTTTCCAGTGGTTCTACACCTCCACAGAAGATTTGGACCCCCCCCGGGGTTTTTCCTTGTCATGTTTAATTACTACAGTCATTCACCCATGACAGGCTGATATACAATGAGTGCTTTAGCCTGGCCATTCGGAGACTGTCTGTTTTTTCTTATTCATTTATTTTTTCAATTTCAATATTCTATGATCCATTTGATTACATTACACCACTACCGTTCTTCAACCTGGATGCATTCAGCATTAAATAACCCACGAAGGTTGATATGCCATTAAACAAAGAAACTAAACTAAAAAACAAGGAGGTGCCCATGGTGTAATGGTTATTGTCGTAGGAAATGGACACGGCGACGCGAGTTCAAATCCTGGACGAGACTGATTGCATTTCACATAGCACTATGGGAAAGGTATGAATCCAATTATTCTCCCTCCAGCTATGGGTAAATAGTTGGGCAGACTAGGTTCTTCAGCCTTGGTAAGTCAACTAGTCTAGGAGAAGGAAAACTCTGAATTCAAACCTGTTAAACTCCTCTAAAAAACTGACCTTGTGTCATATCCTGCCCGAGCGGAGGGGTTGGGTAAATAGGATGGAGTCTTGGGTGAAACCTTTCAGGTGAAAAGAAATGGCCTCAGCTGGACCTTGAACTAGGTATACCTATTCTATTTTTTGCATCAAAAAATGTTGCATTAATTGCATCGTCAACATATCTTTTTTTTTCTTATATAAAAATGAAATGTTATTTTCTTTTATTTATTATTTGCACCTTTTTGTGCAGCTCAGAATAGGCTGATTGTATCTCTTGCAGGGTACGGGTAGATGCCACCCCACTTAAAAGGGGTGTTCTCGGTATGACACATGACTGCATCTAATGGTGAGGCTCCAGTACTGGAGATCTGCAGAGTGTGAAATAACCCCTTCATGCCATTACTCCTAGGCCCACTCTGACCAGGAGTGGTAGTACCTGTTAGGGTCCTATCTATGGCACAAATAGATCTGTTTAAAAATTATTTGTATTAGATAGAAATACTTAATACCATAAAGATGTAGATTATTTGTATTAAGAATAGTTGATTGAAGTTATAATTGTTTACAAAGGATTATTATTATTAGTGACGTGACTAGCAAAGGCACGGACAGCTACTGATAGGCTATCGGTCATATGAAAGTCAGACCTGACCGATAAAATAAAATGCAGTTTTTTCCGAGCAGCAATCATGTCAATACTGTTATATGGATGTACCACATGGATACTAACTAAACATATGGAGAAAAAGGTTGGCAGCAATTCCACAAGAATGATGCGAACAGCTGTACGGACATCTACCACCCATCACAAAAACTATCAAAGTTAGACGAACCAGACATGCGGGACACTGCTGGAGAAGTAAGGATGAACTCATAAGCGATGTACTCCTGTGGACCCCTACACATAGACGAGAAAAGGTAAGACAATCAGCTAGAACCCATCTACAACAACTCTGTGCCAATACAGGATGTAGCCTTGAAGACCTCCCAGGAGCGATGGACGATAGAGACGGGCAGTGAGAGCGAGTCAGGGAGATCCGTGCTAGCAGTGCGACATGATGATGATTATTACTTGTTACTCGAAACCATTCCTCTGTGGGCAAATTATTTGTATTAGATAGAAATAGGAAATAGAAATATGATAGCAACCCCCCCCCAAAAAAAAACAAACTAACTAGAATTAAGAAGCAACTGTCGAAAAAATATATAAGTAAATATACAAAGAATGTTAATGGGTTGACATGCCATTAAAATCAATCAATCATTATTTATTATTTCTTCTACTCGGAAAGATTGCAGAAAATAGTGGAACAAAACCAAAAGCCAAAATAAAGGGGAATCACTCACAAGGTTTTTCTATTAAGTAAGGAAACTAATTGTGTAATAAAAAAAATTAATTATCTCAATTACAAATCAACTTTATTTCCTTTGAAATATTTTCCCTCGTAAAGACACATGACATCTATGGGTCAAGTTGTTTGGTTATGTTTTATGGTATATAAATCCTTATTTAATGCCAAATCCTGTTTATATATATATATATATATATATATATATATATATATAAATTTCATTAAACATAATAGATATTTTATTGTTGTATGGTCATGTGCATGTTCATTCAGAAATATACATATATATATATATGCTGGATACATACTGACGCAATAAATAAGGATGCAGTGACAAAGACAGACGCAGTAATAAACGACGCAGGAAGACTTCTTTAACAATATATTACCTCTCACTTTATTGCAAGGGTTCGAAAGGGTTGTTCAAGGGTTGCATGTGAGAGGGAGCTGGAGACCGAACATAAACTGCAATATTTTGACCCCACTGTTATGACCGCCACGTTGTGTCTTTCTTGTTCTTTAGTGCTGTTCAACCGGAGGCCTAGGGCCCATTACTGGATGCTGGCTTTCTTTATTGCATCTTATCAGCATCTTCTCCGGACCTCAGCTCATCAGGGCCCCAGGCCCCTTCGGCCTGATGTGGCTTTCCCTACCACATCTCGTCTATAACTGTTTGGAGCTCTCCTGGCAACTGCTTCTTGGACTCGAACTCAACTGAGTTAAATAATAATTCAACGCCCACACGATCGCCCACTGGATCTTTGAAATCGAATGTTTAATCGTCATCAAGCGGAAATAACTGTCATGCAGTTCAGAGGTCACTCTCTTCCGGTGCATCAGTCTGTATTGGCACAGTGGGACCTTCATCTTGTCCCATATCATAAGCCTTAATCCGCCCACGCGATCTCTTTCGATTACTGGCCATTGGAATGTGTCACTTCCTTCAGGTGCATCACCTTGGAATAGCATTTTGGGGTGGGTGGGTCGAAGGTCAAAACATAACAATCATCCGTTAATTATTTTTCAAAATTCCACATGTGGAATTTCCTTCACGTTCGTCTCCATCACCCTCACACATATTTTACAGAATAATTTACAAAGGACAATAATGGCTGAAAACACACACACAAAAAAAGAATCACTTGAACAAACAAAATCTTACTTAGAAGGCGACCTTCTCTCTATGTAACACCTGCCCGGCTAATTATTATCTAATTTTGTCTTACTATTTTTGCGTGGTTGGCCATCTTGACATGTGTGCATCAAGGTACCATACGGATGCATTTTTTCCCTCTCAACACAACGGGCCCTCCATAATTCCTTGAAGAAATTTCAAAACCCTAAAAGGACCATACTCTGGTCCCATATCCTGGTCACAAACTTAGTGACCCTGGTCATTCCAGCAATACATTTCGCCTGGATTCCTCATGACCACACTCCAGTTCTTTGTTCAACAGGTTCCTACCTGGAGTAACCGGAGAATTCCATAAACTAAAACACAATATCTTCAAGGCCCAAAGCATTCCCCATAAACTACAAAAATCATGGCCCAAAACAAGGTATCACAATACATCCGAATGTATCACAATCTGGCACGCATGCTGTAAACCACCTAATATAGTTCACGCAAAATACTAATTACCAATGTGTTACTCATTTTTTCCATTAAGTTTCTGTTTCCATGCCCATTGGTTTGCAAGCCCTTGAGGAAACATGCTTTACCTGATCAAACCCACGCCGGGTTTCTTTTCAATTTAATCAGGAAGCCTCGTGGCTACCAATATATAGGCACCTCGCCTTTCCCAGATTCGTTTCGTTTCGCCAAATCACACACGAATCCAAAACATCATCGGGACTGAAAGACTCAGACATCATCCACAAAATATTGGAGTAGGCCACGCCTTTTTTCTTTTATTTCATCCTCGGAACTCCAACTAAAAAAATAGAAGCCAAATAGGCCCTCAACAGCTTCATGGGTCGGCGAATTCTTCGATAGAATTGCTTTCAACAACAATCTGTAAATCCACTTGAATGAATGTCTGTCCTACTCTCACGTCAGCCCACGATTTCCTCAAAAACAGAACCCCCCCCCAAAAATATTTCCTATTCCACGAAAACCCCAAATTCTAAAATAAAAAAAATTTAGAATCACTATTATTACAATTATTAGTAAACCTAGTATAAACTCCTCTGTTAATGGTTTTCGTAAAATTTCATAATATGAACAGGAAAAAAATTTTTCTAATGTCGCCTTTAAACTCAAACAAACTCAAAAAGTTTCACTTTACAAGTCAAAACAATGTTACAATCACAGTTCAAAAATGTTCAGTTTTCTTTTCTTCTTTTTTCAATCTATGTACTGTCTATTTTTAAAAAAATGTTCGTTCTTTCTTTCTTTTTTTTTCATATGCTGTGTTCAACAATGTTCAAGTTTCTCTCTTTTTTTTTCTTTCTGTTTCATCTTCACTGTCCTGTAGCTTTTTTTTCTTTTTTTGTTTTTTCTGTTTTCATTTTTTTTCTTTTTTTTATCTTCCTGTTGCTGGTTTATTCTTGTTTTTTTTCTTTTTACTTCTTTCAATTCCAGCATCTTTTCGTTGATGTCGTGTTGTGATGCTTAAGACTGCCGTTTACGATAACTAGGTTCGTTCTGAGTCCTTGAAGAACTCGCCTGGCACAGGCACCAAATCACAATTAATGTTGTATTCTCATTTGCTGATTCATGCCGAAATATACATATATATGCTGGATACATATTGACGCAATAAATAAGGAGGCAGTGATAAAGACGTACGCAAGATAAGACGCAAGAATAAACGACGCATGAAGGAAGACGCAGGAAGACTTCTTTACAATATTTTACCTCTCACTTTATTTGTAAGGTTTCGAAAGGGTTGTTCAAGGGTTGCATGTGAGAGGGAGCTGGAGACCGAACATAACTGCAATATTTTGACCCCACTGTTATGACCGCCACGTTGTGTCTTTCTTGTTCTTTAGTGCTGTTCAACCGGAGGCCTAGGGCCCACTACTGGATGCTGGCTTTCTTTATTGCATCTTATCAGCATCTTCTCCGGACCTCAGCTCATCAGGGCCCCAGGCCCCTTCGGCCTGATGTGGCTTTCCCTACCACATCTCGTCTATAACTGTTTGGAGCTCTCCTGGCAACTGCTTCTTGGACTCGAACTCAACTGAGTTAAATAATAATTCAACGCCCACACGATCGCCCACTGGATCTTTGAAATCGAATGTTTAATCGTCATCAAGCGGAAATAACTGTCATGCAGTTCAGAGGTCACTCTCTTCCGGTGCATCAGTCTGTATTGGCACAGTGGGACCTTCACCTTGTCCCATATTATAAGCCTTAATCCGCCCACGCGATCTCTTTCGATTACTGGCCATTGGAATGTGTCACTTCCTTCAGGTGCATCACCTTGGAATAGCATTTTTTGGGGGGCCGGGTCGAAGGTCAAAACATAACATTATGTCTACATATTTTCTTCTGGGTCCGTTCGAATTCCCGTATTACTTTTATCGTATTTGGGGGGGGGATTAATTTATGTATTGTCCATAGTTGTATGTATCTCGACTTTGGGCCATCATCAGGGGAGGATGTATTACAAAAGTGATGTAACTTTTGTTTTAGCATATTACCACTATGTAAGGGCGCATTTACCGTTGAAGATTATGGCATTTGCTTTTAAATGGGTTTCTATAATTAGTGTCAGTAGCTAAAGACATTTAAGTACATTAGCACTCGTTTGAAAATTAATTCTATTAAGTGTCGGTTGCATGTTTCTAATATGTAGTGCTTTGAGAATCTGTAGTTTTTGTTTATTATTTTAATATTCTAATATTGTTGTGTTGTCAATACATAAATCAATTCCCGCCGATTACGATAAAAGTAATACGGGAATTCGAATTGATCCAGAAGAAAATATGTAGACATAAAATGTCCATTATGTTTAATGAAATTTGTATCAACGACAAAATGCTGCCAATATATATATATATATATATATATATATATATATATATATATAATGATTTGTAAATGTAGTTAAATTCTACATGCAAAGAAATGACCTCTGGCTCATTTTAAAATCTTACCAATGAACTATTCATTTACAAATCATTATATATATATATAAGTCTTTAGTATGACTCGAGCTGGGATTGAACCCAGGTCTCCCGGGCCACTGTAACCATAATGCCAATGTCCGGTAAAACAAAAAATAAAAAAAAGAAAAGTTTTTAAGATTTGAAAGAAACGAAAAAGGGACAGTAAATTTTCGTGCCAAGGTATTGATAAATCAATAGATAGATATTAAAAATAGTCTGAGACATTGTTCAAGGTATTTGTTTCCTGATGGTAAAAAAAAAAAAAGAAAGCCGACAAAACAAATCTTCGAAAACTCTTTTGGTGTACATGCAGATGACAATTTTTATGGGAGAAGATAAGTTCAAATAAAAATAATGAATATTGTTTTTCGCTTATTTCATTTTTTTAAAAATGATTTGGAAATCACTCATAAACATTTATATATTACAAGGTGTATTATTTATTTATTTATTCATTTTATTTATTTATTTATTTATCTACTCAGTCACTGTATTTATTTTATTTATAAAAAGCAAAAGTGTAAAAAAAAATTATGGCGTAAGGGAAATAATTTTCATAAAAGAAATCTAAGAGTTTTTCCCCTTAAATTTTTCAATTCCACCGTAAAAAAATATTTTTCAAGGGAGATAACTGCTATTAGAGGAATTAAAAAGTTTCTTCCTTGATTTTTTTAAAAATAGAAATAAAAACTATTTATTGATAAAAAAAATTAACGAATTGAAAGAGACAATGCATATTTGATGAATTTCACTTGACTTGCTTTTTTATTAATAGAAATTTTTTTTCTTAAATATTTCGACAAAGTTCGTTTGCATCATCATCAAATCAAGCTGTCAGTACAAAATCCACTGACACTTTCTCGCTATCCGTCCCGATCACAATGGATAAATTTTCAGAAATAAAAACGTTCCATTAAACAAAAAAATACAAAAGTCAAGCGATATAATACATTATTAAAAGACTATAAGAGTTTTTCCCTTGAATTTTGCCGAAAAATATCTTTAGAAATAAAAAATTTCATTTAAAAAAAAGAAAAAAAAAATGTCATGAAAGATAACTCATATTAAAAGAATGTAAGAGTTTTTCCCCTTAAATTTTGTAGGAACGTTTGAGAAATAAAAACGTTTGATCAAAAATTAGTTAAATAAAACAAAATAAAATAAGATTCAGCACAGGAAAGAGATATTTCTTTAGACATTTCGAATGGTGAAATTCTTTGATAATTATAAACTATTTGTAATTGTTAAAAAAGAATTAATTGAAAGAAGAAAAATACGTGGTGCATTCAATAAGTTTCCAGACTTTTTTTGTACAGGCATTTAAAATTGTCGTAGACTCTTGAAAATTCACTATGTTATTGCTATACATCTTATGACTGACCAAGTTTTATGATTTCAGCTTCAAATGAACAGCTACAGCAGCAATTTGAATACACCCTGCTAAAGCCTAATTGTCACAGCTGCTGAATTTCAAAAATTGCAATCTGGAGGTGCGGACACTTTAGAAGAACGATATGCAATAAAATTGTGTTTTAAACTTTGAAAAAATGCCACAGAAACCTATGCTTTTCGACTATTTTGCATAAATCGAGCATCAGTTTTTGAGTGGCAAAAGAGATTCAAGGAAGGCAAGGAGTCTGTGAGGGATGATGAGCGGTATGGGAGGCGTAAGTTGATTGGCCAAAAGGTTAGGGTGAGGCTTAGGGTTATTATGTTGAGGTTTTAAGGGAGTTCAGGAAGAGATTCCTAGGGAAGTGGCCAGCACTCTTGAAATCAGGTCAGTGACATTTCCACCAGGACAATGCACCAGTCCACAACTTCATCCTTGTTGTCACAGACTATTTGACCAAGATGGGCATCAAGACAATTCGTCATCGTCCCTATAGTCCAGACCTTGCTCCCAGTGACTTTTGGTTATTCCCTAAGCTCAGAGACTGTCGTTATGAGACAATTGAGGAGATGAAAGAGGCTGTGACGAAGGTCATTGACACGCTCACACAAGAGGACTTCCATGGGGCCTTGTCGAAGTTGTTGGAACGGTAGAACAAGTGCATTGCAACCGGAGGAGATTACTTCAAAGGGGACTAGAGTTTCATGTGTGTACTATCAATAAAAGTGGCCATACGAAAAAAGTCAGGAAACTTATTTAATGATCCTCGTATCTTTTTAAAAAAAATCAAGATTGGATTTACACACCCTCCACTAAATCAAACAAAGTTAAACAAAAGTCGGTCATAATGTTTTTGGTGACTGAGAAAAGCAAATAATGTGAAATTTATTGAAGAATTTGGGATGTTTATGGAGAAATGTGTTTTTGGCCAAAAATAGGTTTACAAATTAACTAAACATGGGTTTGCCATAACAATCCTGAAACAAAAAGAAAGTCTATGGGGCGAAAACGTGCTCACTCACCAGTAAACGAAAAATTCTGGACACAACAATTGATAAAGACGATGCTGATAGACTTCTGGGGCATGAAAAGACCCATCACTATCTGAATCTGATAAAATCTTTGTTTGATATCCAAGCTGTGAGTAGTGTCTATATCGATAGAAAATCTAATCTGTGTGTATTTACTTTAATATATATATATATATATATATATATATATATATATATATATATATAATCATGTCGTGCTGGTAGCACGGATATCCCTGACCCTCTCTCGCCACTTTTCCCTATCGTTCATCGCCTCTGGCAGGTCTTCTGGACTACATCCCGTATCCTCACATAGTTGCTGAATGTATGTTCGTACAGGTCGTCCTGCTTTTGCTCGGCCTTGTTGGATAGGCTTATACTACACTGATAAATCCTCCATAGAGGAAGAAAATTGGTGTCCTGGGTACGACACTTAACTACAAATGGTGATGAGGCAGCAGTTCTAGATATCTGAGAATGTTTAATGCCATAATTGTTTTTAGGGATTATCTTTATTTGTTATTTAAACCATATAACTGTGTGCAAACAAATTACAATTATCAACTCGGAATTATTTCTTGAAAGATATAATTGTGCATAAATTATTTGTATCAGATAAGAATACTCGATATCATATTACGGTTGGTTAAAAAAAAACTCCTAAGAAACATGAACACTAAAAATATTAAGAATGTACAATGAACGTGCCTACCTAACCTCGAGGCATAAAATAACCCTAGACGAGTTGACCTGGCGTTAAAACCAATCAGTCTGACTAGACAACATTGCTTAAGATGTATGCGTTCTTGTTGTTTGAGATTTTGCTAAGGATTCACAGCTATCCGGGATTTCAAATTCGGTTCATGGTGATATATTTAGCGTATGGTAGCAAGGAAAAGACAAACACAGGTTGAAAGTTTTTTTAACAAATATATTAAACAAAAAAAAAGAAGAAGAAAAAACAAGGCGATAAAGCAAAGAATGAAATTGTACACATTGGTAGTGTACGAATATCAAGTGAAGGAATAAATCGTGATGTGTGTGTGTGAAGCCAGAGGTCGTGGACAGGTAGCGTAATGGTTAGCAAGCTAGACTAGCTAACCTTTATGAGTGAGTTCAATTCTCATTGGGTGCCCCATTCATATGGCCTTGTACCACATCTAAGCAAAAAGCTATGTATGTTATAAGTTAAGGAACTCACTTGGTGGGTATGGTGGTATAAGGGTGGTAAGGGTATCAGATGATCTTGGTAGGTGGTAGCAATCGTGGACAAGGCGGCGTTGTGTCTAAGTCAGCAGTTGTTCACAGCGGGTAGTACGTCATAAACCTGTCAGAGTTCAAGATGAGTTCTCATGGCGGGGCGTGTTCTTCCCTTCGTCCCTTGGTAGGCTAGTCTGATGCCTTTGAAGATTTTCGCTGCTTAAATAGTTACCCTTTGGATCAAGTCGGGTCTGGGAATTCTTTTAGGGGGAAGATTTATGATCGTCTGAAAAAGGGTATTTTGTTAATGTGAATTAATTTTTTGCATTCTCACCCGGAAGTTCTACGCAGAGCCTCTTGCGCAAAGACACATTTTATTCATTGTCTCGGCGACAGCCGTCTGGTTAACATCCGGTCGAATGCTACCCTTCTCCAGTCACGTGTGTATGTTTGTTGAATGAAATCGTCAATCGGAAGAGATCTAAATTTTGCTGTATAACAATGGTTAAATAGGGAAACAGTTTGTTTATATAGCTGGAATTCAGATTTTTCTTTCTCCAAGACTGGTTGTCAAATTAAGGCTAAAAGAACTTTAGTCTACTCTACTATTTACCTATAGCTATGAGGAGAACAAATGAATTCCCGCCTTTTTCAAGAACGAAGTGAAATGTAAGCAACCTCGTCCAGGATTTGAACTCAGGTTTACTGATTGCATTTTCTTCGGTAATATCAGTTGTGCTAATCGCTCCTCCCCTTGAAACCACATAATTGCTTGCAAAAAGAAAAAATAAACAAAAACAACAACAACAACAACAACAACAACAACAACAACAACAAAAAGAGAGAAACTGACTTAAGCATAAAATAATTCATTAAGAATCAACAAAATTCTTTTTTATTTCTTCTTTTCTAAAATTCATGTTAGCGTTTCACTATTCCATTGGGAAAGACATGATTCCATTTCTTCATCCTCCAACTATGAGTAAATAGTGGAGCAGACTGGGTTCTTTAACCTTGGTTAGGCAATCAATCTTGAAGAAGGAAATCTATCAATTCAAACCATCTTTATTTTGCTTAAAAATTGAATCCATAAAATTCCAAGAAAAAAAAAAGGACTGATTTTGTTATAAAGTAAAAATCTAACGAGGATTAACATATCATGAAATCGGCCACCCATCCTACCAAACCAAGGTTGACAAAATTCCATTTTTGAAATTTTTATTTTTTATATATAAAGTGAAAATAAAGTTGGCGACCGTAGTCGAGGGCAACCTGAAGGCTCTTTTTTATAAGCTACTACACCGAGGAGTAGGGGAGGGTGCTAATCCTTTTCCTGGATTGCTCCACTTTACCCTTGATCCTTACCTTATAATACTGAGTGTTAAGCAAGGCAGCATCAAGTACCATTTTTGAGTCTTTGGTATGACTTGACCTGGGATTGAACCCCGGTCTCCAGGGCTATGGACCAACACTCTATTATGCCAATGGGCCGGTATGATTATATATAAGCAATAGAAATTTAAAAAAAAGGAATTTTGAAATGTTTTTAAAAAATCAAGATAAGTTTACTTAAATTTGAAAAAGCTAAAATAAGGAACTTAAAAAAGCCAAAAATATTTTAAAAAATTACTTAGATATACTAGCTCATTGGTCTAGTGGGTAAAGTGTTCGTCAATGGTCTGGGAGATGGGGGTTCAATCCCAGGTCTGGTCATAACAAAGACTAAAAATGGTACTTGATACCTTCTTGCTTAACACTCAGCTATATAAGGTGCGTATCAAGGGTAAAGTAGAGCAATCCAGGAAAAGGAGAAGCGCCCTCCCCTACACCTCAATGTAGTAGCTATTGAAAAAGAAGCCTTCGGGTTTACCCTCGACTAAGGTCGCCAACTTTACTTACTTTTACTATGCAGGCTATTATAAACTAAAACAGCGTCACCAGGATTTGATCTCGGGTATGCATTTACCAACCCCACCGCCTGGGCAGGATGTGACACAGGGTCAATTTTTAAGCAGAGTTTAACAGGTTTGGATTCAGAGTTTTCCTTCTCCTAGACTAGTTGCCTAACCAAGGCTCAAGAATTCAGTCTGTCCTGCTATTTACCCATAACTAGAGAGAGAATTATAGGATTCATGCCTTTCCCTAGGGCATAAGTAATTTGTGAAATGCAATCAGGATTTGATCTCGGGTAACTTGATTCCATTTCATTCTGCGGGAACCTCACCGTCACTTGAAACCATGTCAATAAAAGAGGTGATGCTGACAGTTTTTTGAGTCATGAAGAGACTCATCACCACCTAAGCCTGTCACAATCTTTGTTAAATATCCGAGCAGTGTGGATTATCTGTATTCATAGAAAATTCTGAGTATTTTTACTTTAGTATATATTTATATATCCTATTTATATATATATTTAGTGGCATTAAAAACGATAAATAGCATTGAGAAAATACAACCTAGGATGATGGCAGCTACTTTTAACGGCAACCCCAGAGCAACAATCATCTCCTGCTACAGCCCTACCAATGTTAGTGAAGAAACTGAACTAGTCGCCTTCTAAGATGAGTTATCCTCATTAGTGCGTAGCGTCCCGAAACACAACATGTTAGTCATTGGCGGAGACATGAATGCCCAAATCGGGAAAAACGGAAACAACAAATACAGCCTTCACAACACTTCAAATAGGAATGGGCAACATCTAACAGATTTCATGAAAATAGATTAACATGCTTCAATACAAACTACCAAAAAGTGGAAGGGCAAACTATGGACATACACGTACGCGAACAATAGTAAAGCACAGATAGACTACGTCCTTATAAACAAGAAATGGAAAAATAGTGCAATGAATTGCGTGGCATACTCCTCTTTCGAGGGTGTGTCCTCCGATCACCGAATAGTCACGGCAAAAATACGGCTAAGCCTACGAAAAAACGCCAAACGAACAGCGACCACCAAACACTATGACTGGGCCCTTTTGAACAACAGAGATATAAGAGATAAATATGTATTAGAATTAAGAAACAGATTCGAAACACAACAAGAGAAGACGGAAAAAAGTACACCAAATGACGAATATGAAAATTTCGTCAATGTGCACCTCGAGGCAGCAGCGAAATGTATTCCAACAAAACTCAAAACTAAATATAGAGTCCCATGGGAAACGTTAGCGGTGAGAGAAAAAGGGGCACTAGTGAAAACAGCCTCCAAAAACTATCGAAAAAACCCAACAAACATAAATGCTCGAAAACTAAAAACGGCACAATATCAATTAGCAGGCATATATATAAAGGAACTGATCCTATTTACCCAACCCCTCCGCTCGGGCAGGATATGACACAAGGTCAATTTTTAAGCGGAGTTTAACAGGTTTGAATTCAGAGTTTTCCTTCTCCTAAACTAGTTGCCTCACCAAGGCTGAAGAACCTAGTCTGTCCTACTATTTACCCATAGCTGGAGGGAGAATAATTGGATTCATACCTTTCCCAAGGGTATTAGTGCTATGTGAAATGCAATCAGTCTCGTCCAGGATTTGAACTCGAGTCGGCGTGTCCAATTCCTGCGACGATAACAATTACACCACGGGCACCTCCACCTCTTAATTTACGAAGCTCTTTGCTTCGATGTGGCACAAGGCCGAATGAATGGGGCGCCCAATGAGACTCGAACTCACTCGTGTAGGTTTGCTAGTCTAGCTTGCTTACCGTTACACCACCAAAGGAACTGATAGAATACATTCAAAATCAGATAGATAGGATTAGAGACTCGGTGGGAGATAGACAATCTAGGATAGCCTGGCAAACAATAAACGAAGTGAGTAGAAGAAAGAACACAGCCAAAGCAAAACTGAAAGCAGCAAACCAACAAGAAAGAATAAAACTGTGGAAACAGCACTTCGAAAACTTACTTGGAAACCCACCGAAAATAACACATGAACCAATCACCAGAATAATTAGCGAACAATTAGACATTAAACTAGGACCGTTCACACAAGAAGAACTCGACTCGGTTCTCAGAAAAATTAAAAATAGGAAGGCTGCAGGGCTGGACGAAATTCCTCCAGAAGTATGGAAGACCAGACAATTCGACGACATACTGCTCCGACATTGTAACGCAGTATACAATCAAAATCCGATAGATAGATGGATGAAGGGATGCATACTCCCCTTCCCTAAAAAGGGGGACCTCGGATTAGCCAAAAACTACCGAGGCATAACACTTACATCCATAGCAGCCAAAATCTACAATGCCCTATTACGAAACTGCATAGAACCCAAAATCGACAACATCCTTAGGAAAAACCAAAATGGCTTCCGAAGAAATAGATCCACGACCTCACAAATATTAACCATCCGTAGAATCCTTGAAGGTGTACGGGCAAAAAACCTACAAGCGACATTACTATTTGTCGACTTTGCCAAGGCCTTCGATTCCATTCACAGAGGAAAGATGGAACAAATCCTACTAGCGTACGGCCTACCTAAAGAAACCATAGCAGCAATAACGATTCTCTATAGAAACACCAAAGTAAAAGTACGATCACCAGATGGAGACACAGAATACTTCGACATTGTAGAAGGTGTACTACAAGGGGACACACTAGCTCCATACCTCTTTATCATTTGTCTAGACTACGTACTTAGAACATCGATTGACAAAATCAGAGAGAACGGCTTCGAGCTGACAAAGAAAAGAAGCAGAAGGTACCCCGCAAAAACAATTACCGACGCCGACTACGCCGATGACATAACGATACTGGCAAATACACCCAACCAAGCCGAAACACTACTGCATAGTTTGGAACGAGCAGCCGCAGGTATAGGCCTCTATGTCAATGCACACAAAACGGAATATATGTGCTATAATCAAACGGGTGACATCTCCACTCTAGACAGAACCCCTCTTAAACTAGTAGACAAATTCCCTTACTTAGGAAGCAGCGCCGCATCAACCGAAAAGGACATCGACACGAGGTTAACGAAGGCATGGACAGCTATCAATAGGCTATCGATTATATGGAAATCAGACCTAACCGATAAAATGAAACGCAGTTTCTTCCAGGCAGCGGTCACATCGATACTGCTATATGGATGCACTACATGGACTCTAACAAAACAGCTGGAGAAGAAGCTAGACGGCGATTACACAAGAATGCTGCGAGCAATCTTGGACAAGTCCTGGCGGCAACACCCCACAAGACAGCAACTGTACAGCCACCTGCCACCTATCACGAAAACTATTCAAGTTAGACGAACCAGACATTCAGGACACTGCTGGGGAAGCAGGGACGAACTCATAAGGGATGCACTCTTATGGACCCCCACACATGGCCGAGCAAAAGCAGGACGACCAGCACGAACATACATTCGGCAACTATGTGAGGATACGGGATGTTGTCCAGAAGACCTGCCAGAGGCGATGAATGATAGGGAAAAGTGGCGAGAGAGGGTCAGGGATATCCGTGCTACCAGCACGACATGATGATGATGATGATGATGATGATATGATCGAAAGAAATTTCTTTCTAATTTATCGGAGACACAAAATAATGATTGCAACTTGTGCCCACCAGATCATTCCCCGGATGTTATCGGTATTGAAACTTTCTTCAAAATGGAAAAAAGGGGTTTCTGCACATAGGATCAGCGCAGAACGAAATGTCGATGAAATTTGTCAAAAAAAAAAAAAATTAATTAAAAGTAATTTTCGGCCAATCAGCTAAAATTGAATCAAGAAAAAAAAAAAAAAACAAAAAAAAACAATCTGAGAAGAACTATATAAAAGACAAATTTCTCGACCGCGGCCACAGATCAAAAGAAGGCGGACGATACTAACAGACAAAGAGAGAGAGAGAAAGAGAGAGAGAGACAGAGAGAGACAGAGGCAGAGAGAGAGAGAGAGAGAGATCGACAGTAAGACATACATAGGCAAAATTCGAAAGCACGCATCACCCACATTGATTTTCCTCTTCTCCGCTTTGAAGGAACCGACTAACTCGTAAATCACCGATCACCCCTCTCCTCTCTGCACCCGTAACATCTAATTGACCACATACACGTAAGTCCAACACTCCTTCCACTATCAAGCATAGGAAATTTTTTCTACTTTTTATTTCCATATCAACACGTTTTTACAAACCCACCTATTTGGACTTTTTACTCATTTGTTTTCAATACAATTGTTAAAATTTTCACGTGTCTTCGTGTTCTTTGTTTTTGCGACTGTGTTTTTTGTACTTTCTTTGCAACCATACGCTGATATATATATATATATATATATATATATATATATATATATATATATATATATTATGCTTTTTCAGCTAGGTTTAGAATACCTGTACAGGGATAAGACTCCTCTCCACAAAAAATTGTTATCCATGTTACCTAGCCAGATATACGGATGTGTGAAATAGACATAGGGAAACCGAAAATTACGAAATTCACGGAATTGGTTCAGGTACGAAACTTTATTACCTTTGAGCTAAAGGTTTTTCGACATGAGGAGAGAGAGACACAATCTTTCGATGCTGACTGCTTTTACATCGTCAACTCTCAACCCAACCAACGCGCGGCGCCTGTAGCACACAAATTCGTCTGGCCACCCCCGGGTCAGAATCTCGACTTTTTCGTTCGGAGGCAGGAACTCAACTAACTGCTTTTTCTCAAATCCCAAAATCCTCAGCCCACAGTTCTGGGGATGACATCATTCACCTCCCTAGTAATTTTCTATCTGGGATTTTTATTTTGACATCTCTGAATGACACATCCTCTCCGCACGCGCGTGAACACCTGCGTTAATGTTTGCACCTAACTAACCCATGCACTGAGCCGAAAGGTTCTCATCCTAACTAAACCGAAAGGCAAGATAAACAAAACGAAATCCTTCCGCAATTATATAACATCCTGGCTATGGCACAAGACAAGATCTGATGGTGAGGTTGCAGTTCTGAAGATTTGGGTATCTTCATTGCTGTTACTCGTTGTTATTACTCCCACTTGGAATGGTAATACCTGTTAGGGTCACATCAATGGGTAAAAAAAAGGAAGGAATTCGGCATTAAATAACCCAACAAGGTTTGACATACCATAAGACGAACGAACGAACCAACCAACTAATCCAAAGTTGACAAAATTCCTTTTCTTAACCTTTTTTTTTTTTTTTATTTATGTTTATATAAAAAAGCTAAAATTGAATCAAGAAAATTTTAACGTAAATACGGCGGTCGATTACAAACCTTCGAAAACCTTTATTAACTCACGGACGCTACCCGCTTTCTTACTGTTTTTCCTCTGTACCCTCTGATTTTCATGATCTTCGTTTCCTGGCATGATAGTTTTGCTGTTTTTCTCATTTGCTTCAGCCTTACTCTCCGATAACATTTCCGTCGTATCCCCAAAGACCTCAACATTCTCACTTTGACCTCTATTATTTTCAGCCGCCCTCTCTACTTTACTCATCTCAGCGTTCTCTTCCCCAGCGACAGGTTCGTTTCCTGTATCGGCCGATTTATTACTGTTCACATCGATGAAATGAATTGTCGAGCGACGGCGATTTGTACTTGCTGTTGTGTCGAATTCTGGTATCAACACTTCTGATCTGTCTTCAATATCAAAAACCAGGTTTGCTGGAAATTGGGAGTCGTTTCTTAGTGTGTCACTCATCCCCATTGTAGGTAAGTCTGTTTGCGAATCGGTCCCTCGTTCCACGAACGTCTTCACTGATTCCTTAACTAAAGTCATTCGTATCTCTTCCAGATCTAAGTTTCTCTGTTGTTCACGGGGGTTCAATCCCGAAATAAGTTGCATTTTCAGTATTTTCATCAAGTCCGGTGAAGTGACGTTCAGCGTTTCGCCCTTCTGATATTTCGACTTCACCTGTTGCAGGGTGACGTCCTTCCATGGGATCATTCGATGGTAGATTTCCCAGATTATACAGCAAAAGCTGAACAAATCCGATTTGAAAGAAGGAATGCGCTCGTCTAAAAGTTCCGGAGATGCCCATTTCCAAACAGAATCCTTAAGGGAACGTTCTTCGCGAAGAATAAGCCAGTTATTCGGACTGTCGTTGACGTAGTTCATGTATTCAAAATTGCTGAGTTTGGCAGTTTTTTCGTTGACCAACTAAAAAAAAAAAAAAAAAAAAAAAAAAAAGAAAAAGAAAAAAGAAAGGATATTTATAAGATTTCTCTTTTTGGAAAAATGTTTCTAAAGGTATAGGGGTTTTATGTTCGACTTATGTGGTCAGTCTACTCGGATTAAAAAGTAAAATTTATATCCGCGCATCCTGTCCGCAAATACAACACAAATTTACAAATTTATAAAACAACGTGAAAAAAAAACAAACAAAAAACAATAAGTAGAAAACCCGGCGAAATTAGTTAAACATTTATGTTCGCCAGTGGTCCGGGAGGCCTGGGTTCAATCCCAGGTCGAGTCATATCAAAGATTTAAAAAATGGTACTTGATACCTCCTTGCTTAACACTCAGCTATATAAGGTACGTATCAAGGGTAAAGTGGAGCAATCCAGGGAAAGGAGTAGCGCCCTCCCCTACACCTCGGTGTAATAGCTATTGAAAAGGGAGCCTTCTAGTCGCCCTCGACTAAAGGGAGACAACTTTTATGTTTCAGTGCTTTGTTTCAGTGCTTTGGTCGGAAAAAACCAAAGTTCAAAAATGTTCTTGATGAGAAGTCAGTACAATGCATGTGTATATGTACATGAAAAGCACTTAGTAGTGGAGTTATATGTTTGACTGCATATTGAATGTGTGTGTGTGTGTGTGTGTGTGTGTTAGAGTACTTGAGAAATCCATAAAAAATTGAGTTGACTGAAAGATGATATACTTTCTACTTTCGTTGCGACTATGGATGTTTTTTTGCTTTTTTTTTTTTTTGATGTGTGGACTTGCAATTGTCATTTATAATGAATTTGGAATTTTGGTCAATGATAGAAAGTCGGTGTTGCCGCCAATATGTCTTCATTGCTATGGAGGTGTGTTATCGAGTATTAGTAGGTGTCGTTTATTGGTCGTGAGTTCTCCCAGGTTTGGCTATGTGTTTCTGAGATCGGCTGTCTGAGAGGCCTTAGAGAATGTTGCCGCCGAAACCGTGAAATAGGTCTCCTAATCACGTGACCGGCTCCAAATGAAAGGTTCGATTTTGCACGGGACAAGTTTATTTGGAGTTCAACTGCGCGGACGTAGTTGAAAACACAGACACATGACTATTCTGTTCTGTCAGGTTCCCGAAACCACTTATTTAATTTTTCACTGATTTCAACCAAAATTTGTGTTTTTTATGATTTTGACCCGCTTTATGTGAGTGCGTTTCTCACATATTTGTGCTTTCCTTATAGATTGTAGAATATGGGATTTTATATCCTATAGATCTTACCCCACCCGACACCAAATCGTTAAGTTTGCACCTTTCACAAAGAAAAGTATTGAAACTTCTTCGGGTTTATTTTTTAAAGATAAAAAAAGTAGATAAAAACTTCCTCATTTGGCAAAATCTTATTTATACGAATCGACTACTGTTGCTAAATCGCCTCTCAAATCTACAATTCTTATCACTTTTCAAGTCTGGCGCTGACTACAGCAGCGACCGAATTTCATAACTAAAAAAACCAGCAAGCAAAATTGAGAGTAATGACGAACAACAATAAAACAGAGATCAGATAAATAAACCTTAATAATAGAAAGGAAAGAAACCTCCGTGTCTATTTAATAAGTGGGTGAATTTAGGTCGGACAGTCCAAAAAGCAGCAGCAGTAAAAATTCGTAAGTGAAAAAGAAAACTAAAACCAAACAAGGGACAACTTACACACACAGGTAAATAAATAAAAAAAAATAAGTAAATAAACAAATAGAAATAATCCAAAAATAAACCAAAAAAAAATTAAAAAACAAAATAATAAATAAATCAAAAAATTATCGATAAAACAAAAATAAACTAAAAAACAAACTAAAAAATAAACCAGAAAAATCATCCAAAACTTATTTAAAAAATAAACCAAAAAATAATTTGAAAAATAACCAAAAAACAATCTAAAAAATAATCCAAAAAGTAAACCAAAAAATAATCCAAAAAATAAACCAAATACTAATCCAAAAAATATTTGAAAAAATAAACCAAAAATATTTTTAAAAATAAACCAAAAATAGATAAAAATATAAACCAAAAAATCATCTAAAATAACCTAAAAGTAAATAAAAAATAAACCTAAAATAAATAAAAAAAAACTAAAATAAATAAAAAATAAAAATAAGATAAATAAAAAATAAACCCAAAATCATCTAAAAATAACCCAAAAAATTAACCCAGAAGAAAATCTCAAAAATAATCCAAAAGGTTTACCAAAAAATTATCCAAAAAATAAACCAAATAACTAACCAAAAAATTAGGCAAAAAATAATTTTAAAAAGTCCTTAAACCACGTGGTTCAGAAAAACACTAAGAAAGTTACAGCAATATGCGTCAAAAACATTGAGAACACTTACTCGGGTTTTAAACTTTGTTTTTTTCGTGAATAAATTAAACCTTTTTCGAGAAGAGGATAAAACCTGTCCGAGAGTCCATAGGCAGGAATTCGTAAATATAGCTAACGTATGAACCACGAAATCACACAGATAAAGAGTCCAAAAGAAAACGTGGGACACGAAAAAAAAAAAAAAAAAAAAAAAGGCGGGCAGAACAAACAATTCTTAGTAATATGCGACAAAAAAGAAACACTTCCTTGAGTATTAAACTCTCTTTTTGAGCCTCGCCTCAACGTCCTGCTCTTTCGTACTAGGCCTAAAACGCGCTCTTCTTACCAGTGAACGGTCAAATTCAAACGACTGTAGTCCTTACTTCAGCAAATTAATGTACATTTTCTTTTTAAGAAGAGAAATTATCTTATGAATTGAATTACCATGACTAGAAAATGCGGTGAACACCTACGCACGACATACAGAAACACTGGACAGAGGTTATAATAATTACGCGGTTGCGTATTTCCAATCCTCTTGGGAAGTCGTGGCCCTAGAGGTCACCGTGTCCTCTGTAAAGAGTACGGATGTAACTTATAAGACACTATTAGGTTAATTGGCCGCGATTTGCCATGACCTGTGTGTGATATGAACTGATGGTCAGTCGTAGAGTTTCGGCTCTGCAATCTGTGGTCGCCGGTTCGATCTCCAGCGGTGGAGATCACGGTATACACAGTTGATGAGACCTAATAAGATCGAAACGGCTGTCCAGTGTTTCCACATGTTGTGCGTAGGTGTTCGCCGGATTTTCTGTTCATGGTAATTCAATTCATAGTTTTCATAGATGTGAGAAAAGGATTCTTGGTTCAGCTTGGCTTCTTGGATAATGGCATATCAACCTCCGTGGGTTATTTAAAGCCAAAGCCATTGTAGAAGACCAGTAGTGGTACTATTTAACCCAGAGCTGAGAAATAATGGTTTCGTGCCTTTCTCACGGGTATTTGATCGAAAAGCAGCGAATTCACTTACTACGATGTCGGAGTCCAGCATTTTAGCTCTCACGTCACAGGGACTTCCCCCGTGAGAAAAGAGAGAAAAAGAAGAATTCGTGTTCGTAACATTGTTTTTATTGCATTAAACTTTGTGACATTCGTTAGAAAAATGATTGAAAGAAAATCATATATATGCGATTTATTTGTGTTAACATTCCCTCTACATCCACCCTCCAAAACAAACAAAAACAAAAACAAAAAAAAATTCTATTTGAAAAGTTCCAATCTAATAAACATTGCTTATGTTACATCATCAGAATTTCTACAGTGTTAGAATCCCGGAAAAGGGTTGATTGGTTTAGTTTGATAGGGTTTAGTTTAGTTTTATGGCATATCAACCATTGTTAGCTATTTAATGCCAAATCCGGTTTATATATATATATATATATATATATATATATATATTTGATATATATAATTTGTTAACAAAAGTCAACAAAGTTAAATACTTCTAAGCATTGCGATATATCACGAACAATTCAATTAAACATGTCATTTGTTTACACATAGTTAAATGATCAAACAGTTCTATTTCTCACAATTCAATTTAATATAAGTCATTTGATTTCACTCAGTTTAAATGTCGAACAGTTCTATTTGAACCATAGATAGGACTCTATCAAGTGCAACCACTTCGGGCCAGAGTGGACCTGGGAGTGATAGCAATGAAGGGATACTCTGTATTCCCTAAAGCTATAGCATTACTGGAGCCTCACAAGCAGATTTTTTAGTGTCGTATCCTAGACACTTGTTAGGGGTGGGGATTTTGCCCCTCTGGTGAGATTCAGTCAGTTTATTCTACAGCCCCAGCGGCAGTCTACACTATAAGCTCTTCTGCTCCCACGTGCACCCAAATATGTGCATGTAGGTGCGTATCTATATAAGAACGTAGGCGTAGCGTATGTATATGCATAAACGTATATGTAGAGTAGTATCAAAAGGATAGCTAAGCACGCTCAGCAGATTTTAATACACAATAAAAAGATTTCTCGATGAGGATGAAACGATCAGTTTTTAATGCCCGTAAAAAACTGGAGTCTTCGGCACTAGTATAGTTAGAAATCAGTAGACACAAATCTCATTTTTAAAGCTATTTCAGCTCTAGGAGGTCTACGCGAGAGGGGCAGTTTTCTTTTCCGTAAGCCAAGGCCCCATATATTCAAAGAAGTAATCAAGAGTTAAACAGATAAGTGGTGATGCAGGGCCGTGGCGGTGCGAAGCCATGACGGCTGGATTCGAATATCGTCCACTTCTGTCACTAGAAGAACTTAGATAACAAAGTTAAGATTTGGCTTTTAAACACAGAATGGAATTGATAACTGACCAAGTCTTCATCGACTGTCCATCTGTCCGTTATAGGTGGGATCTGCTTCACTTGAGCTGAAGAAGCAAGTGTTGGAAGGGGAGTCCCCGTAGTGTAGTGGTTAACGCGCTACCGTAGTTAGCGAGTTCGAATTCCGTTGGTGCTATGACACTTTTGGATTAATATCTTTTGGAAAAGTACGAATTCAATATTTCTCGTTCAATCGATTAAATAGCCTCACTACTGTTCTTCTACAACGATGGACTTCGCATTACATAACTCACGTAAGTTGATATGCCATCAAACAAATAAACTAAATCAAACTAAACCCAGCAGCCGATAAATCTTCTTTAATTAGGATGAGTAAAAAGTTTTGCAATATTTTAGTAGTACGTGTTTTTTTGCTATGTGTTTATCACTTGACTGAAGCAGTTCAAGCCGTGGGTTTGGTTTTATGGCACATCAACCATTGTAGGTTATTCAGTGCCAAATACATTTTTAAAAAATATAGAGAGTTCTATTTCAAACAATCTAATTAGGTATAAGTACTGTTTTTGTTTATACACATTTAAATGTTAAAACAGTTCTATTTCAAGCAATTCAGTTTAGCATAAGTATACAGTTTAGCTCTATTTGACTCATAGATAGGGCCCTATCAAGTGCTACCACTCCGAGCCAGAATGAACCTGGGAGTGATGGCAATGAAAGCGTACTCTGCATAACTGAAGCCTCACCGTCAGATTGTTTAGTGTTATATACAGGACACTCGTTGGAGAAGTCTTACCCCTCTGGAGAGATGCAGTCGGTATATTCTATAGCCCCAGCCGACTGGGTCATCAAGCTGTGGAATGGCATCCGCTGTCGTTGGTAGTATCGTGGTAGTTAGTACGCTGATACGTTGTGCATTACTTTACTCCGTGTAAATTTGAAATGTGCAACATAGTCTGATTCTGGAACTTATGCTTTGCGAGTTCGAACAGGGACATAACGTCTCAGAAGCTGCCAAAAACGTTTGTAGCGCGAAAAGTGAAAGCGCTCTTGATTACAGTACAATAATCAGATGGTTCAAGAACCTCGACAATCAGATAGGCTTAAAAGCATAGATTCTGAGGCCATACTCCAAACCATAGAGGCAAATCCAGCGAGTAGCACTCGGAGAGTATCAGGCGAGCTTGGCATTTCGCTGTCTAGCGTAGTTCGCCACCTTCACGACCTCGGTAAAAGCGTCCGAAGCTGCTGAATTGTGTCCGACGTTATCAAAATATTGCAAAACCTTTGACTCACTCTAGTAAAAACGAACACAAAATGTGGGTGACTTTCAACTCCATTTAAGACGCTGTTCAGTTAGCTCGACAATTTAAAACATTGACAATCGTGAAGAAAGTCTTCAAGGTGTTCGTACACTTACCTGAACGGCATAAGAAGAAAGACTGTTGTGAACAAGATTCTGTTTGTGTATATATATGAGGGCTTCACAGACCTGACAAAGGATGTAGGATATCTTTTTTGGTGGAAACATACTTTTTTGGGTGCGTAGGACCGTGTACAAGGAACCGATGGTAATGTGTTCAAAAACCAGACCGATGCTGTCGAGTCGAACCGAATTAAAGACGGCCATGAGGAACAAAAGGCCCGGATGACGCAGGCGGCGTTGATAGCTGCATTCTGTAATCAGAATGTCCACTACAGTCGGATTGTGAGTTTGCCGAAGTTTTCGAACGGTGACTGCGTTCTAAAAGAAGCAGAAAAAGCGATTGTTAAAAGTCTGGAAGAAGAAAAAAAAATGAAACAAGAAAAACATTTTTAAAGAGTTTAAAGAAAATCAATGACTATTGGAATGATTGCTTGATTGATTTTAAGAGCATGTCAAGCCGTTTAGGGATATTTTATACCCAGAGGTTAGGGAATTGCGTACATTGTACATTTATTTTATATTCTTATGTAGTTGTTTTAGAGTTTTTTTGATATAGTTGTATGGTTTAAAGTATTCCAATCAAATACAAATAATTTGCATACAGTTGTATGATTTTAAGTATTCCTATCAAATACAAATAATTTGAATACAGTTGTATGGTTTTAAGTATTCCTATCAAATACAAATAATTTGCATACAGTTGTATGGTTTTAAGTATTCCTATCAAATACAAATAATTTGCATACAGTTGTATGGTTTTAAGTATTCCTCTCAAATACAAATAATTTGCATACAGGTGTATGGTTTTAAGTATTCCTATCTGATACTAATAATTATATAGTTTCAAGTAATTATTTCAATGTGATAACAGTCATTTGTTTGCACACAGTTATAGGGTTTCAAGTAACTAATTATAATAATCCTTTGTAAACAATTATTGCTTCAAGTAACAATTCTTCGTTTAAATAATTCACAGTTATATAGTATCAAGTATTCCTATCAAATGTAAATAATTTTCAAACAGATCTATTTGATTCATCGATGTTTTTCGACCAGGTACTACGATTCTGGCCCAGAGTCGACCTGGGAGTAATGACAATGAAGTGGTACTCCACACTCCCCAAATCTCAAGAACTGGATCCTCACCATCAGATGGAGTTTACTGTGATACCCAGGACATCCCCTTTTTTGGGGGGGGAGACTCTTATTGAGCTGGGGATGTAATCAGTATATTCTAATCCTCGCCGACAAGGTGACAAAACCCCCAAAGTCTGTCCTGAGGCATGTGTCGAGTAAAATAAATGGATTCTCACTAGATAAACCTTCATATCTGTTCGATGTCAAAAGATTTATCTATTGTGATTATTTTATGTCTCACGCCTGAGATAATTTTTATAGAACGTTTTTCTATTCAAAATTTTGAAGTCGAAACGCGTTGGCATAAGAACAAGCAAAACAAACAAACAATAAACAAATAATAAAGAGTACATGAGTATATATTTTGCGTTCTTTTTTTTTCTCTACATATAAGTAAGTTGGCCGACCATAGTAGAGAGCGACCCGAAGGCTCCCTTTTAAATAGCTACAACACCGAGGTATCGGGGAAGGTGCTACTTCTTTCACTGGATTGCTCCACTTTACCCTTGATCCTTACCTTATATTGCTGAGTTTTAAGCAAGGAGGTATCAAGTACCATTTTTTGAGTCTATGGTATAACTCGACCTGGGGCTGAACCCCGGTCTACCGGGCCATTGGTGAACACTCTAAATATTATGCCAATTAGCTAGTTATATATATATATATATAATCCAAGGAGGAAATCCAAGGGGTAGGAATATACAATGTGAGTGCTCCATACTAACGGCTATTGATGTATAATTAATTTGGGGTTAACGATACATCAACACTCAACGTGTAGAGCTAAAAAATCTTTTATATGAAGATAAAAGAAAAAAAATCACTTTCTTGGTGTCATTATAGATTTATTTCCGGCCCTTACAAATTCTAATAAGATTAACTTTTTAAAGAATATATATATATATATATATATACGAAAAATAAGAGATATAAGTATCTTCAACTTTTATTAATTTTTTCTTGTTTAATAAATCCGGCAACCAACACACTGTTTTGTGTTCTTCACTTTTTATCATGATGAAGCTACCACGGAGTCCGACAGAAACATAAGGGATAACGTTACACCATATTATACAGAATGTCTCAAAATCGATGCAACCTATTAATATGATAATAATTTATTACTGAGACAAGCGCAATGGCGTTCATTTGGAAAACGTCCAATAGAGATACCAAATCAATGTTTTTTAATTGTTATTATATCAGCCTGGTTAATGAGTATAGAGTGTTCGCCAATGGCCCCGGAGACCGGGGTTCAATTCCAGGTCGACCCATACCAAAGACTTTAAAAATGGTACTTGATGCCGCCTACTTAGCACTCAGCATTATAAGGTAAGAATCAAGGGTAGTGGAGCAATCCACTCGGTGTGGTAGCTATTGAAAGGGGAACCTTCGGATCACCCTCGACTAACGTCGCCAAATTTAATTTTGCTTATTATATCAGCTTCGAGGACATGCAACCTTTTTTAGTGTTTCTTGTCTCAGTAATAAATAATTATCATATTAATGGGTTGCATCTATTTTGAGACAGTTTTGAATGAATTTGTCTCCAAATAAGTAGTGACGCAAAATATTTTTCCACACTCGTCCAAGGCATTGTGATCGAGGATTTATAGTTACCATAGTATACTATTTTCAAATCTGAAACAAAAAACAAAAAAAAAGCATACAACATTATTATTATTATTAAAGTTATTAGCAGTCACATGGGTCCCATGAATATTGAAACACCCTATATTAGGTGCCGTAATGTTATAATGAATGTATTTACCTAACTACAATAGCAGGACTGACACAAGGTCAATTTTTAAGCGGAGTAAAGCTTTACCTTTTTAAAGTGATTGTGAAGTTATATTATTGTATCGAATATAATTTAAAGCCATAATAGTTAAAATGATTCCCGCGGAAGATAACCCAATAACGGTTGACATGCCGTAAATCAACCAACCAACTAACCAAGAAAAGATAATGTTCTCTTACATATCAATTTGAAATAGGCACGCATGAATCTCGATTTGTACGCCCCCCCACCTCGATAAAACGACCTTGTATTAAATATCGGCTTGGCGGGAAGTAGGTTTGAATTCTAAACGCATTAATTACATGGGCTTGACCTTGGTTTTCTTTTTCCGAGGGTCTGTTTGGCGTTCACGTCAGATGGGTGTTAATAAGCTGAATCGCCTGGTTGCAGAAGCAATACCTGTTTGCAGAGCTAAGGCTCCCCAATATGGGGAATGTTAACGGGATCAAGCATTTTTATGACGGCTACTTATGGATTTCTGCTTGTGGGTGCGCCTTCCCCCATAAAATTACCTTTGCGTCGAATTCTGACTTGGTGGGATGTCATTTAAATAATATTTATCCCATTAGGCTTGTCCAGCTTCTGATTTTTCTTTTTCTCGAGGTCTACTTGGTGTTCGTGTCAGGTAGGTGTTATTAAGCTTAATCGCCTTGCTCCCAGTGGGGGGGGGGAGGGGGCTTTACCCCTAAGCAATACCTCAATGTTTTGCAAGGCTGAATTCATAGCTTGGTGCCTGGGACACCTCAGTATGGGGAATGCCGAAGGCACCAAGCATTTTTTAAATAACCACTCACGAGTCTCGATTCGTGCATGACTCTCCACAATAAAATGACTTTGTGTCACATCTTTGCTTAGTGGGAAGTCAGTTAAATAATGTCGGCTGTTTTGAAGCAAATTTGACTCAGCAATATATCAATGAAGACATCGTTAATAAATAAGATATTAATTACCCTATTTACCCAACCCCTCCACTCGGGCAGGATATGATACAAGGTCAATTTTTGAGCGGAGTTTAACAGGTTTGAATTCAGAGTATTCCTTCTCCTAGACTAGTAGCCTCACCAAGGCTGATGAACATAGTCTACCCTACTATTTACCCATAGCTGGAGGGAGAATAATTGGATTCATACCTTTGCCAAGGGTATTAGTGCTATGTGAAATGCAATCAGTCTCGTCCAGGATTTGAACTCGTGTCGCCGTATCCATTTCCTACGACGATAACCATTACACCACGGGCACCTCCAAGATATTAATTACGATTGAATAAATAATAATGATTTAATAATCATTGAGAAAATGAATAAGGGAATTATGATGTCAGTGTTAACGTTCTGACAGACAGACAGACAATATCCATTATAATAAGATGTGTTATATATGAAAATAAAGACTGCAATAGCGATTGAACAACATGTATCAAATTAATGAAAATACAAGTGACTAAAAACATCAGCGAAAATCCGAAAAAACTTTTGATTTAATCTGGTAGCTTGCCCAGTCAGCTGGGGCTGTAGAATACACCGACTGCTTTTCTGCACTGCGTGGTTGCACACGATAGGGTCCTATCTATTGGTCAACTAGAACTAAACTGTGTACTTATGCTGAACTGAATTGTTAGAAATAGAACTGTTTTGGCATTCAAACTGCGTACTTATGCTAAACTGAACTGTTTGAAATAGAACTGTTTTTAGATTGAGCTAAACTGTACTTATACTAAACTGAATTGTTTGAAATAGAATTGCTTTGATATTTAATTGAACTGTTTTGATATTTAACTGTTTGTAAACAAAAACTATACTTGTACTAAACTGAATTGTTTGAAATAGAATTGCTTTGATATTTAATTGAACTGTTTTGATATTTAACTGTTTGTAAACAAAAACTATACTTGTACTAAACTGAATTGTTTGAAATAGAATTGCTTTGATATTTAATTGAACTGTTTTGATATTTAACTGTTTGTAAACAAAAACTATACTTGTACTAAACTGAATTGTTTGAAATAGAATTGCTTTGATATTTAATTGAACTGTTTTGATATTTAACTGTTTGTAAACAAAAACTATACTTGTACTGAACTGAATTGTTTGAAATAGAATTGCTTTGATATTTAATTGAACTGTTTTGATATTTAACTGTTTGTAAACAAAAACTATACTTGTACTAAACTGAATTGTTTGAAATAGAATTGCTTTGATATTTAATTGAACTGTTTTGATATTTAACTGTTTGTAAACAAAAACTATACTTGTACTAAACTGAATTGTTTGAAATAGAATTGCTTTGATATTTAATTGAACTGTTTTGATATGTAACTGTTTGTAAACAAAAACTATACTTGTACTGAACTGAATTGTTTGAAATAGAATTGCTTTGATATTTAATTGAACTGTTTTGATATTTAACTGTTTGTAAACAAAAACTATACTTGTACTAAACTGAATTGTTTGAAATAGAATTGCTTTGATATTTAATTGAACTGTTTTGATATTTAACTGTTTGTAAACAAAAACTATACTTGTACTGAACTGAATTGTTTGAAATAGAATTGCTTTGATATTTAATTGAACTGTTTTGATATTTAACTGTTTGTAAACAAAAACTATACTTGTACTAAACTGAATTGTTTGAAATAGAATTGCTTTGATATTTTATTCGGTATTAAATGACCCGAAAAGAGTTGATACGCCGTCAAACAAAATAACCAACCAACCAACCAACCAACCAAGCAATCAATCAACCCAATAACATGAAATATTGCAAAACCTTTGACTTGATTTGGCAGTTTAAAATACTGCTTTATTGAAATATTATGGTGAGTCAACCAGGTAGCTTTGAGATATTGCAAAACTTTTGATTCGATTTGGTAGCTTAAAATATTGCAATGATTTTGTCTTACCCTCGTTGTAAATAATAACTTACCTTTTCCAGCGTCATCGTTGTCATTACGGTGAAGGGTCCGTTTATAAACGGATATCTATTAAAAACCATGATTAATTCTCTTTCCTTGACGAAAGGGACGGATGATATTAAACTTGTCTTGTCCTTCTGTGTACAATAAACGCCAAACCCTAGACAGTTGACCTCAGGGAGTGGGGCCGATGGGGCCCGAGTGTTCTGGGTTTTCTTAAGGTCCTTCAGTTTTCGGTGGGTGACCATAACCTCGGTTTCATAGGTATTGTAGCAGGTTGAAAGGAACCTCATCACTTCGATGTAGTAAGCAATGTCCATTTTTTTGTCTTGGGCCAAAGCTGCAGTCAGATTTCGTGGGGTCTGGTGGTAAGCATCGTGAAGTCTGTAAAAATAAGGAAAGTAGGGACTGACAATTCTATAGTTTGGTTTTGTTGTATCAGGTTTGGGATGCCATTATACGTGGGCGAGTCAAAAGTTTTGCAATATTTTGATAACTTCTTTGCTTTATTTTTTAAGTTACACACAAAAAACAGCCCAGCATTCAACGTAGAAGCCATCATGTTGCACCATCTGATGTTATTTTTCTATGAGGTTTCTCATTGCATGCAGATGCCTGTTTTCGTTCAATGAGGCGAAGAACTCCTCCCCTGAAGCTTCCGCTTCTTGCTTGTAGAAAAGTCACGGGCGTAAGAAATTGAGCCATAGATCCGAACAAGAAATCATGCGGACACGATGCTGGTCGTGGCCTCAAATTTCTGGAAATTATTCCCAAAACTACCAGGTATACAAAATTGCAAAACTTTTGACTCACCCTAGTATTTGTGCAACAATGGTACTAGGCCTTCACTTCCCTGGAAAGAACATGTACAAATGGAGAAAAAGTCAAATTTTCCTCCCAAGGGATATCAGACAAAAGATTCTTTATCTTTGTGCCCTTTTCCTTGTAAATGTGACTACTACTTAGGTCACCTCTTAATGAGGTGGCGCTGTTAGTGTAACGGTTATCGTCGTAAGAAGTGGGTACAGCGAACCAAGTTCAAATCCTGGACGAGGCTATTTGCATTTCTCATGGCGCTGATATTCTTAGGAACAGTATGAATTCAGCTGTTCCCCACTCCAAGATAAATAGTAGGGCAGACTGAGATCTTGGTGTGGCAACCAGTCTAGGAGAAGGAAAACTCTGAATTCAAACCTGTTGTTGCATTTTGTTCGTGCGGAGGGATTAGATAAATACACACAGTCGATAATAATGATTCCGAAAACATTAATATATGGAAAACTTATTCTGGTCACTTAATATGGATTAAGATTTCAATGGAAATCGATGAAACACAATATTGATTTATGAGAAGTGATGTAAAGTTTAAAGTCAGATTAAAGCTGCATGTTATGGTAAGGTCCATTTTTAGAGATATGTGGAGTGTGGAGTATCCTTTCATTTCCATTACTCCCAGGTCCACTCTGACCGAAAGTTGTAATACCTGTAAGGGTCCCATCTATGGATCAAATAAGTAAAGTAAGTAAAGTTGGCGACCATAGTCGAGGGTGACCCGAAGGCTCCCTTTTCGATAGCTTACTACACCAAGATGTAGAGGAGGGCGCTACTCCTTTCCCTGGATTGCTCCACTTTACCCTTGTTCCGTACCTTATAATGCTGAGTGTTAAGCAAGGAGGCATCAAGTACCATTTTTTGAGTCTTTGGTATGACTCGACCTGGGATTGAACCCAGGTCTCCCGGGCCATTGGCGAACACTCTAACCGCTAGGCCAATGTCCGGTAACGATGAAACATGCATGAAAAGTCCTTGTTCCTACTACAAAGGGAATGACTTGGAGCCATGAACACACACACACACACACACACACACACACACACACACACACACACACACATACAACGAATTTAGCACTCTGGTATCCGGTAAGGTATGAAACGTAAACAAACGAACGCTGCTACTTAATACCTTATAATTCCCTGGCTGACGTGGTACGCTTGTTGGCCGAGGAGTCTGATACTAAGTCTAACTTAAAGTTGGGCGGGTTTCAATCCCAGCTTCAAGCGTCCTACGTGTCTAGCCACACTGAAGAGTTGTGATACAACGAAACTGTCTGTCTGTGGAAGTCACTATATATATATATATATATATAGTATCTGATGCCTTTAAAGAGCTTGAAATTAAACGAAGACCAAAGGTTTCAATCTACCGACCATGTTACTGACTGCTATGAATTATTCAAAGAATAATAAACATTTATGACTGTAATTCTCAAATTTTTTTGCTGTTAGTGCGGACCATTATCTCGCATATTTGAGTATTTTACCTGCATTTTTCTGAGTATCATTTACTTCTTGATATTGTATATTTTGCAGATTATAAAAAAAAAGATCAAGATAAATACTGCATTTGGTTTTTTTTTTTAAATTTGTGTAAATATTTCATCACAGTAATTACAAGTTTTTCATGAATTGCAATAAAAATGAAATGAATTAATTATATTCTAATATTCTCTTGATTTAAAAAAAAATTATTGAACAATACAACAGTCAACTTTTTTCTTTGAGTAAAAAGTTAGGAATGTAACTTATGTACTTTTATTCAAGATTTAAAATCCATCCAAATTTTCTGGTGCTATGAAATTTGTAAAGATCTAAAATAGAAATAATCCAAATTTTTATGTAGTAATATATAAAAAAAGTGAAAGGCTTTCAAAATCACATGCATTATATTAGGAAAGCACCTCCATATATATATATATATATATAGAAAGAGAGAGAGAGAGAGAGAGAGAGAGAGAGAGGTGCTTTCCAAATATAATGCATGTGATTTTGAAAGCTTTTCACACACACACACACACACACACACACACACATATATATATATATATATATATATATATATATACACACACACACATATATATATATATAAGTGTTTGTTGCCACTAAATCACTTTGTGGGTTTGTGGCGAACCAAGTGCAATATAATATGGAGAGTGCTCATTATCTAGGTTAGAGCTATTGTATAATGATAATAAATATATATATATATATATTAGATTTATATATTCAATGCCATAGAATTTAGTCTGCGACCACTGAATTTTTACGAAACAACAATCATCTAACAGTTAACTGCCTGATGATTGTTGTTTTGTAAAAACTCTATGAAACCCAGGGGTCGCAGACTAAATTCTATGGCATTAAATATATAAATCTAATATATATATATATATATATATATATATTGAAAAGCTTAGAATAACGATTTATATATGTGTGTTTGTTTGTGTGTGTGTGTGTGAAGAAAAATATCAAATTTAAGTCACTGTCAGCTAAATACAAAATCAACCATGTATGGCACAGCAATTTTTTCCTACTCATGCCGAGGAAAATATCATGGAATAACCCTATGTTGTGGAGATAATAATGGATTGATCAGGTTATAATTTGCATTGCTAAAGCAAATACCAGCAAAAGCCAAGATATGCAAATCAGTCTATAGTTAAAAGATATGGGTTCACCTAATTAAAGAAAGACGTGGCTCCAACAAAAGAATTGTCAATTGAAATAATGGGAAGAATCATAAAATTCATTGAAGAATATAATCCACGAAAGACGTTGGTTGTTCCCCGTCAGCCGTGTCTAAAAGTCTGAGAGACGAAAGACATCAAAGTTTTAAGACAGAAAACTCAAAGCGATACGTCTTGATAAGAAAAAAATCTACCCGAAAATAAATGAAAAATAAATGGATCAAAACAGGTGTCAATGTTTGTGACAGAAATATTTGTTTTTTTGTTTGTTTGGGTTTTATGGCATATCAACCTTTGTAGGTTATTTAATGCCAAATCCATTTTTATACAAATAATCTGTTCTATTTCAAACAATTCAGTTTAGCCTAAGTACAGTTTCAATGTCAAAAGCAGTTCTATTTCAATCAATTCAGTTCAAATACCTACTTTTGTTCTATTTGACCCATAGATAAGACCCTATCAGGTGCAACCACTCCGGACCAAAGTGGACCTGGGAGTAATGGTAATGAAAGGATACTCCCTATTCCCCAAAGCTCCAGAATCACTGAAGCCTCACCATCAGATTGTTTAGAATCATATCCAGAACACTCGTTAGGGGGTGGAGTCTTACCCCACCGCAGAGAAGCAGTCAGTGTATTCTACAGCCCTAGCCAACTGGACATGTAACAAACCTGTAAGAAATCGGCTGAATGAAGTGGGGGTTTGCATTAATAATATTCAAACCAGAACTAACTTGCAAACAAGAAAATGAGGTTAAAGTTGGCAAATGAGAAACAATCATGGTGTGTGGACAATTGGATGAAAGTGATATTCAGTGAAGAGTAAAAATAATCTGTATTAGCAAAGACAATGAAGTTTTGTTTGCTTATCAAAATGTATTCAATATTCAAATTGTTTGTCTCAATATTCTTAAACTTTGGGACGATTTTTAGATGAAATTTATGAATTATTTAATTCTGAGTCCGACCACGGATGATGTTTTTATCCGCGGATTTAATTATCCGCGGATAAAAAATATCATACTATTAGAGGACTCTGTGAGGATAAACTCACTATACTGGTCTGTAAGACTAGGGTGGTTGCCACTATTTCACAGTTAAACATTTGAAATATTTACCACGCTTTTCTCCATTGAAACGAGATATCTTACGATAGAACCGATTTCAGGGAGAAACGAATCCAAGCCTTTTCCAAGGTTATTTGTTCGAATTAAACCTACACCAAACCATACAATAAGGATCTGAAAAAGTATGTGAAAACGGATTACATCGGATGGCCTTGCTAACTGAAGAGAATAATTTCAGCTACCTCAAATCTCCTCCGTATTCAACGAGGAGTTGTAAAATCTTGAGACTTCCGGATATAGCAGCTTCATGGAGCGGTGTTCTCCCAATTTTGTTCCTGGCATTCGGATCAGCCCCTATCCTCAGTAACATCTTCACGGACTTTTCGTTCATTCGTCGCGTCGCCAGATGAAGTAATGTGTCTCCATCCGTATTGCAGGAAAAGTCCACATATTGGCTATTTCTGGGGAGTCCCACTTTGAGAGTGAAGTGGTCATTTTGGGAAAAGGCAGTGACCAGGCGTTTTCTCGTCTCAGGACCTCCGCTACCCCAAGAAGATAGCATTAACGAAAGGAGACCGTTGTTTTTCCCGTTGTCAGACATTTTTTTGTTGGTTTAACTATCTTTTTTCTTTTCTTTTTTTTTTTTTTTTCGTTTTAAATTATCGATTTATACGTTTCTTTTGCCTTTTTCTCTTTTGTTTTCGAATTAAAATTCTAGGTTTGCAAGGAACAAAAATTTCCGTGGTTTTTAACGGCTGTCTGTCTAATCTCGCGAATTATTGGATAAAAATAAATAAATAAAAAGACAAAACAAAAATTTGTAAAGTTAAAAGGAACGCCTGTTACTTGAAATTAAAAGAGAAAATAAGGCGAGAAAGGAAGCAGTAAATTCGAGCGTCTCTCGCCCTGCGCCACGTAACTGGTCACGTGACCAACAACGGGTTGTTTGTCACGTGCAACAGATCTTTTACATGTCGAAGTAAGCAAAAAATGAGACGAAAAATCACAAGAAATTTTTACTACTGAGGATAGGGGGGGGGGGCTACAGAAAACGCAATAAAGAATTCGAGGCGAAATTTAAAGAAAATGAGATGCCACTATTATTTGATATCTATCTATCTATCTATCTATCTATCTATCTATCTATCTATCTATCTCATTCTGATCATATCTATCTATCTATCTATCTATCTATCTATCTATCTATCTCATTCTGATCATATCTATCTATCTATCTATCTATCTATCTATCTCATTCTGATTCTATCTATCTATCTATCTATCTATCTATCTATCTATCTATCTATCTATCTATCTATCTATCTATCTATCTCATTCTGATTCTATCTATCTATCTATTTATCTATCTATCTCATTCTGATCATATCTATCTATCTATCTATCTATCTATCTATCTATCTATCTATCTATCTATCTCATTCTGATTCTATCTATCTATCTATCTATCTATCTCATTCTGATCATATCTATCTATCTATCTATCTATCTATCTATCTATCTATCTATCTATCTATCTATGTTCGTATCTATCTATCTATCTATCTATCTATCTATCTATCTATCTATCTATTTAATTCTTATCTATCTATCTATCTATCTATCTATCTATCTATCTATCTATCTATCTATCTATCTATCTATCTATCTATCTATCTATGTTCGTATCTATCTATCTATCTATCTATCTATCTATCTATCTATCTATCTATCTATCTCATTCTGATCATGTCTATCTATCTATCTATCTATCTATCTATCTATCTATCTATCTCATTCTGATCATGTCTATCTATCTATCTATCTATCTATCTATCTATCTATCTATCTATCTATCTATCTATCTCATTCTGATCATGTCTATCTATCTATCTATCTATCTATCTCATTCTGTTCATATCTATCTATCTATCTATCTATCTATCTATCTATCTATCTATCTATCTATCTATCTATCTCATTCTGTTCATATATATCTATCTATCTATCTATCTATCTATCTATCTATCTATCTATCTATCTATCTATCTCATTCTGTTCATATCTATCTATCTATCTATCTATCTATCTATCTATCTATCTATCTATCTATCTATGTTAATCGGTTTCTTTCTTTCTTTCTTGCTTTCTTTCTTTCTAATTTTGTTAATATCTATCTATCTATCTATCTATCTATCTATCTATCTATCTATCTATGTTAATCGGTTTCTTTCTTTCTTGCTTGCTTTCTTTCTTTCTAATTTTGTTAATATCTATCTATCTATCTATCTATCTATCTATCTATCTATCTATCTATCTATCTATGTTAATCGGTTTCTTTCTTTCTTTCTTGCTTTCTTTCTTTCTAATTTTGTTAATATCTATCTATCTGTCTATCTATCTATCTATCTATCTATCTATCTATCTATCTATCTATCTATGTTAATCGGTTTCTTTCTTTCTTTCTTGCTTTCTTTCTTTCTAATTTTGTTAATATCTATCTATCTGTCTATCTATCTATCTATCTATCTATCTATCTATGTTAATCGGTTTCTTTCTTTCTTTCTTGCTTTCTTTCTTTCTAATTTTGTTAATATCTATCTATCTGTCTATCTATCTATCTATCTATCTATCTATCTATCTATCTATCTATGTTAATCGGTTTCTTTCTTTCTTTCTTGCTTTCTTTCTTTCTAATTTTGTTAATATCTATCTATCTATCTATCTATCTATCTATCTATCTATCTATCTATCTATCTATGTTAATCGGTTTCTTTCTTTCTTTCTTGCTTTCTTTCTTTCTAATTTTGTTAATATCTATCTATCTATCTATCTATCTATCTATCTATCTATCTATCTATCTATGTTAATCGGTTTCTTTCTTTCTTTCTTGCTTTCTTTCTTTCTAATTTTGTTAATATCTATCTATCTATCTATCTATCTATCTATCTATCTATCTATCTATCTATGTTAATCGGTTTCTTTCTTTCTTTCTTGCTTTCTTTCTTTCTAATTTTGTTAATATCTATCTATCTATCTATCTATCTATCTATCTATCTATCTATCTATGTTAATCGGTTTCTTTCTTTCTTTCTTGCTTTCTTTCTTTCTAATTTTGTTAATATCTATCTATCTATCTATCTATCTATCTATCTATCTATCTATCTATGTTAATCGGTTTCTTTCTTTCTTTCTTGCTTTCTTTCTTTCTAATTTTGTTAATATCTATCTATCTATCTATCTATCTATCTATCTATCTATCTATCTATCTATGTTAATCGGTTTCTTTCTTTCTTTCTTGCTTTCTTTCTTTCTAATTTTGTTAATATCTATCTATCTATCTATCTATCTATCTATCTATCTATCTATCTATCTATCTATCTATGTTAATCGGTTTCTTTCTTTCTTTCTTGCTTTCTTTCTTTCTAATTTTGTTAATATCTATCTATCTATCTATCTATCTATCTATCTATCTATCTATCTATGTTAATCGGTTTCTTTCTTTCTTTCTTGCTTTCTTTCTTTCTAATTTTGTTAATATCTATCTATCTATCTATCTATCTATCTATCTATCTATGTTAATCGGTTTCTTTCTTTCTTTCTTGCTTTCTTTCTTTCTAATTTTGTTAATATCTATCTATCTATCTATCTATCTATCTATCTGTCTATGTTAATCGGTTTCTTTCTTTCTTTCTTGCTTTCTTTCTTTCTAATTTTGTTAATATCTATCTATCTATCTATCTATCTATCTATCTATCTATCTATGTTAATCGGTTTCTTTCTTTCTTTCTTGCTTTCTTTCTTTCTAATTTTGTTAATATCTATCTATCTATCTATCTATCTATCTATCTATCTATCTATCTATGTTAATCGGTTTCTTTCTTTCTTTCTTGCTTTCTTTCTTTCTAATTTTGTTAATATCTATCTATCTATCTATCTATCTATCTATCTATCTATCTATCTATCTATCTATCTATCTATGTTAATCGGTTTCTTTCTTTCTTTCTTGCTTTCTTTCTTTCTAATTTTGTTAATATCTATCTATCTATCTATCTATCTATCTATCTATCTATCTATCTATCTATGTTAATCGGTTTCTTTCTTTCTTTCTTGCTTTCTTTCTTTCTAATTTTGTTAATATCTATCTATCTATCTATCTATCTATCTATCTATCTATCTATCTATCTATCTATCTATCTATGTTAATCGGTTTCTTTCTTTCTTTCTTGCTTTCTTTCTTTCTAATTTTGTTAATATCTATCTATCTATCTATCTATCTATCTATCTATCTATCTATCTATGTTAATCGGTTTCTTTCTTTCTTTCTTGCTTTCTTTCTTTCTAATTTTGTTAATATCTATCTATCTATCTATCTATCTATCTATCTATCTATCTATCTATCTATCTATGTTAATCGGTTTCTTTCTTTCTTTCTTGCTTTCTTTCTTTCTAATTTTGTTAATATCTATCTATCTATCTATCTATCTATCTATCTATCTATCTATCTATCTATCTATCTATCTATCTATCTATGTTAATCGGTTTCTTTCTTTCTTTCTTGCTTTCTTTCTTTCTAATTTTGTTAATATCTATCTATCTATCTATCTATCTATCTATCTATCTATCTATCTATCTATGTTAATCGGTTTCTTTCTTTCTTTCTTGCTTTCTTTCTTTCTAATTTTGTTAATATCTATCTATCTATCTATCTATCTATCTATCTATCTATCTATCTATCTATCTATGTTAATCGGTTTCTTTCTTTCTTTCTTGCTTTCTTTCTTTCTAATTTTGTTAATATCTATCTATCTATCTATCTATCTATCTATCTATCTGTCTATCTATCTATCTATCTATCCATCTATCTATCTCATTCTATCTATCTCATTCTATCTATCTATCTATCTTTCTATCTATCGTGCGCTACACATGCAAGAACGGATTTAAGTGAATAAGATCAGACACACTCTCTCGACAACTTCCCCGGATGCCATCTCATGTATTACAGCACGCGTCTGCTCGACGGCCATTCACCTTATCTGAGCCTTAATCAATATATATATATATATATATATATATATATATATATATATATATATATATATATATATATATATTCCCCGACAATCTCCGTCTTTCTGTCTCATTTTTCCTTCCACGTTTTCTCTTCCTTTTCTTTCCTATTTCGTTTTCAGTGCATTTTCTTGCATAAATGATAAAATCGCTTTTTATCTCTGTCTGGTCTTTGGTGTATTTCACTGTTTAAAACTCGAATGCGAAAGTTTCAAATTCTATCTATCTCAGTCTGATCTATCTATCTATCTATCTATCTATCTATCTATCTGTTCATAAGTATTTTTAAGAGATTACTTTTTGGTTGTTCTATACAGCTTTGCTCTCAAGCATTTAATTTTCAACAAAAACATTTCCATGGGGCCTTCCAGAAGTTGTTGGAACGGTACAGCAAGTGCATTGCAGCCGGAAGAAATTACTCCGAAGGGGACTAGAGTTTCATGTGTGTACTATCAATAAAAGTGCCCATACGAAAAAAGTCTGGAAACGTATTTAATGATCCTCGTATATTTACAAGTAAAACTCAATAGGTGCGACCCGTTATAAATTTATTTCAACAATTTACAGTACATAAAATATTAACTCAATTGATTATAATCTAGATTTTATCGCGTTACTTATCCGGTGTTGAACCAGAAAATTAGAGCAATAAAAAAGAGATGACATTTAAAAATCTTCTTTAGGCTAACGCTCGCCCAACTGAGCTATTTCGGATGGAATTAATTTGCCATGTTTTAAAACAAACTATAAAAATGTAATCAATTCTTTATCACTTTGATTTTTCTCGTAGATCATTGGATACGTCATGCAATAAAATCTAGATTATAATCAATTGACCTATTTACCCAACCCCTCCGCTCGGGCAGGATATGACACAAGGTCAATTTTTAAGCGGAGTCTAACAGGTTTGAACTCAGACTTTTCCTTCTCCTACACTAGTTGCCTCACCAAGGCTGAAGAACCTAGTCTGTCCTACTATTTACCCATAGCTGGAGGGAGAATATTAGGATTCATACCTTTCCCAAGGGTATTAGTGCTATGTGAAATGCAATCAGTCTCGTCCAGGTTTTAACTCATGTCGCCCTGTTCATTTCCTACGACGATAACCAATTGAGTTAATATTTTATGTATAGTATATTTTCCCCTTTTTTATATCATGAATATTGATGCATAATTCCTTAAAAGTCTAAATCAAGATAAAATGTTGAAATTTACTAAACGTTTTACTCAGATGTGGCACAAGGCCGTAAGATAAAACGTATTTCCTAAAATAACGGTAAAAACTTCATTGAAAATTGTTCACCCTCTGAAGAAGTGATCGGTGCAAACAGATTGTTGAAATTAATTTATAAAGGATTATATCTGTTGAGTCTTACTCAATATAATTGCTCTGTATGTAAGTTTTTTTTTTTAGATATAAGGGGATCATTAAATAAGTTTCCAGACTTTTTTCGTATGGGCACTTTTATTGATAGTACACTCATGAAACTCTAGTCCCCTTCGAAGTAATCTCTTGCGGCTGCAATGCACTTGTTCTACCGTTCCAACAACTTCTGGTAGGCCTCATGGAAGTCCTCTTGTGTGAGCGTATTAATGACCTTCGTCACAGCCTCTTTCATCTCCTCAATTGTCTCATAACGACAGTCTCTGAGCTTAGGGAAGAGCTAAAAGTCACAGGGAGCAAGGTCTGGATTGTAGGAAGGCTGAGGAACTGTCTTGATGCCTATCTTAGTCAAATAGTCTGTGACAAAGATGGAGTTGTAGACTGGTGCATTGTCCTGCTGGAAATGCCACTGACCCGATTTGAAGAGTGCTGGCCTCTTCCCAAGGAATCTCTACCTGAACTCCATTAAAACCTTAACATAGTAACCCTAACTCTAACCCTAACCGTTTGGCCAATCAATTCTGGTGTATTGACTCCTTTACTCCTCCCACACCTCTCATCATATCTCACAGACTCCCTGCCTTCCTTGAATCTCTGATGCCACTCAAAAACTGATGCTCGATTCATGCAAGATACTCCAAAAACAGTCTGAAGCATTCCATACGTTTCTGTGGCATTTTTTCCAAGTTTAAAACACAATTTTATTGCATATCGTTCTTTTAAAGTGTCCGCACGTCCAGATTGCATTTTTGAAATTCACCTGCTGTGACAATCAGGCTTTAATAGGGTGTATTCCAATTGCTACTGTAGCTGTTCATTTGAAGCTGAAATCATAAAAATTGGTCAGTCATCTCATAAGATGTATAGCAATAACATACTGAATTTTCAAGAGTCCACGACAATCTTAAATGCCTGTACATATATATACACAAGATAAAATATACACTGGACCCATGTGACAATTAATAACTCTACTACTAATAATGTGTTCTTTTTTGTTTCAAATTTGAAAATAGTATACTATAACAACTATTAATCCTCGATTACAATGCCTTGGGCAAGAGAGGAAAACATATTTTGCGTTACTTATTTGGAGACAAAATCATTTAAAACAATGCAAGCAAAATTTCGCAGGAAGTTTAACTTTAACAATTATTCCAAGAAAAGTCAAATTTATCGTTGGGCACACAAATTTTAAGCCACAGGGTCAATAAACAACCTCAACAAGAAGGCAGAAAATCCCAGATCTGGCAAGAAGTTGACTGTAAGATGTCCTGAGTGTTTGGATGCAGTGAGATATTCTATCTGAAGGAGTTCAAGAAAGTCTCTTCGAAGACGTTCCCGAAAACTTTTGTCTTTCACGTGTATTGTTGCAAAGACTCTTAAAGTAAGACCTTCTGCCGTACCCATGCAAAATCTAGATCAAACATAAACTCCCACCAGCTGATATGGAGTTTATTGTCCCACCGGGCCATTGAACTAATGGTACGGGAGACCAGGGTTCAATCCCAGGTCGAGTCATACTAAAGACTCAAAAAATGGTACTTGATTCCGCCTTGCTTAACACTCTGCATTATAAGGTAAGGATCAAGAGTAAAGTGGAGCAAACCAGGGAATGGAGTAGTGCCCTCCCCTATACTCTGTGAGTAGTAGTTATTGAAAGGGGAGCCTTCGGGTCACCCTTGGCTAAGACTAATGTATTAATGGGTTGCATCTTTTTTGAGACACACAGTATACTATGAAAAAACAAAATATTCCGAGAATCATATTTTATGAGATTTGCAAACGTTTCGGTTTTTGATAATCATACTCATGGCAAAGTAATTGATGTTAGATATTTCAGTTGAAAAATAATCATCAAATAAAAAAAGGAAATAGTGAAAGGAGAAAATGAAAAAAATTCTTAGCATTCTACCATGTTAATAGCGTTCCATTTCTGACGAGATTGACATTATTTTCCTATATATATATATGTATATATATATATATATAATATTATCACTCTCTCTGTGTCTCATTCTCTCTCTATTTCTCTCTCTCTTCCTCCCTCTATCTCTCTCTCTATATATCATTTTATAAAAAGAAGCCCAGTTGTCTTGATATATATATATATATATATACGATATTATTCTTATCTCGCTGTCTGTCTGTCTGTCGCTTCTTCCCCCTCCCCCTCTCTCTCTCTATATATATATATATAATTCATTTTATTATCATTTTGCATTGAGTTCTCTTTTGGATTTTTATGGATTACATGGATATTGTAGATAGAAAATCCGATAATAGAATTGTTCCCACCATCGGCAGACTTGGCGTTGGATAATATATATATATATATATATATGATATTATTTTTCTTTCTCTCTCTCTCTCTCTCTCTCTCTTTTCCTTTCTCTTTCTCTCTCTCTATATATATTATATTATAAAAAGGGGCCCTGTTGTCTGGATATATATATATATATATATATATATATATATATATATATGATATTCTTCTCTCTCTCTCTCTTTCCCTCTTTTCCTCCCTCCCTCTCTCTCTCTATATATATATATATATATATATATATGTATAGTATATTATAAAAAGAGGCCCTGTTGTCTTGCTATATATGTATTTCAAGAAAATAATAGTAATTAATTATGGCTACTCAATACCAATAATTTAGTTATATGGTGTCAAGTATTTCTATCAAATACAAATAATTCGCACACAATTGTAATCTTTCAAGTATTCCTATCTAATACAAATGATTATATGTTTTCTAGTGATTTTTTTATTTATTTAATTATACTAATTTGTATGCATATAGTTATATGGTTTCAAGTAACTAATAATAACACCTCATCATCATCATCATTATCATGTCACGCTGCCAGCACGGATCTCCCTGATCCTCTCTTGCCACCTGTCTCTATCGTCCATTGCTCCCGGGAGGCCTTCAAGGCTATATCCTGTATTGGCACAAAGCTTTTGTATATAGGTTCTCGCTGGTCGTCCTGCCTTTGCTCGTCCATGTGAAGGGGTCCACAGGAGTATATCGTTCATGAGTTCGTCCTTACTTCTCCAACAGTGTCTCGCATGTCTGGTTCGTCTCATTTTGATAGTTTTCGTGATAGATGGTAGATGGCCGTACAGCTGCTGTTTTGTAAGGTGTTGCCTTCAGGACTTGTTCAATACAGCTTGCAGCGTTCTTGTGTAATTGCCGTCAAACTTTTTCTCCGTACGTTTAGTTAGCGTCCATGTAGTGCATCCATATAGCAGTATTGACACGATCGCTGCTTGGAAAATACTGTTTTATTTTATCGGTCAGGTCTGACTTCCATATGACCGATAGCCTATCGATAGCTGTCCATTCCTTTGTCTCATGTTAATGTCTTTCTCGGCTGATGAGACACTGCTTCCTAGGTAAGTGAACTTGTCCACTAGTTTCAGAGAACTAACATTTAGTGTGGAGATGTCGCCTCTGATTAAAGCAAATGTATCCCCTCTTGTCTTGGAGGCCTATGCCAGCTGCTGCTTGTTCCAGACTATATAGCAGAGTTTTGGCTAGGGCTGGTGTATTTGCCAGAAGCGCTACGTCATCGGCGTAGTCCGCGTCCGTTATTGTTTGTGCGGGGTATCTTCAGCTTCTTTCCTTTGCCAGCTTGAAACCGTTTTCTTTCATCAAATCAATAGACGTTCTAAGCACGTAGTCTAAAGCAAAGCAAATCCTTTCTACCTTTTGCAGTGTTCAACTGACGGTTAGATTTTTTTGTCTTATACTATATTGTCATTTTAAAATGCATGAAAGGTTTTATTTTTTGTAAAATCACTGCCGTATATTATCTGTGCTATAAATGAAAAAAGACTATTACTGTAATTCCAAGTTGCAGTTGAACCATGAAAAAGGAGGTAAAAGATACTAATACTTTGGGAATTTATTACAGTTTGAAAACCTCAGTTAGCGTAAAAGTGTAGGAGGAGATATTGTGTTTTGATATTTAATTTCCATTTTGTAGTGGTATATTTGATTTGTTTTTATATGTGGTTGCGTGTTCTCACAAGTCGGAAGGTCGCCATTTATAGCGATGGGGATAACATTATTATTATTATTATTGGGTTTTTGGTTTAAGGTTTAAGTTGGTTTTGTTGGTATTACTTTGGTTGCGTTGGTATTACGTTGGTTGCGTTGGTATTTCGTTGGTAGTGTTGGTAATTTGTTGGTAGCATTGGTATTTCGTTGGTTGTTATCCCCTTGCTAAATGTTGATGGAAAATAAAGGTAGTGGAGAAGAACGAAGACGTCGTTAGGTTTTTGTATCAAGGTTTTAATGGCAGCATGAAGTAAAGGGGTTTACACTGGTATGCTGCGAGGTCTCGTAGGAAGGAAAGAAGGTAGGAAGTTGTTAGAGTGTATCATCTAATTTGTTTTTAATTGGGATCCCTCGGTCTAGAAGAATAGACCCAAGGGGTCCATAAACTAGATGGCTCTCCTCATAGTGTATGATGCTGCTACTGCAATTCAGGAGCAGACGAATAGACGTCCGTTCCCATTGGGGATTTCTGAGGGAGAGAGAGACTCGTGGGCTTTCTTCAATTTTTGGTGATGCTAGGAAATATGTTGCGGGCTGAATAGGACAAGTCATCCTGATTGGGTGAAAATGTTCGGTGACTCTAACGGTCAAATTAAATTACGCGCCAAATAAAAATTAAAGTTTCTTTCTGCTACAAAAATAGACTGCCTATAAGGATGCAATGAACCCTAAATAAGGACTCTCTGATGAATTTAAAAAAAAAGTAACTGTGGACTTTTACTAAGTTAAAACTTAAATAATACCTACTTAACAATTATTACTGTAAATAACTATTCTTCATACAAATAATTTACAGACAATTATATGGTATCAAGTATTCTTATCTAATAATAATAATAATAATAAAGCGAATGCAGCAAATTAGCGCAGAAGGAATATAAGACTAGACATGACTGGGTCGGCAAGGTGATCCACTGGGAGATGTGCAAGAAATTTAAATTTGACCATACAAACAAATGGTATATGCACAACCCAGCATCTGTCCTAGAAAATGACACATAAACTCCTATGGGACTTCGCCATACACACGGATCACCTAATCTCGGCCAGAAGACTAGACTTAATAATAATCAACAAAAAAAAAAAAAGGAGAACTTGCGAAATTGTCGACTTTACTGTCCCGGCTGACCACAGAATAAAACTGAAAGAATGTGAAAAGAAGGATAGGTACCTCGACCTTGCTAGGGAATAGAAAAAAATGTGGAACATGCAGGTGACAATTATACCAATTGTAATTGGTGCGTTTGGAACAGTAACTAAAGGATTGCTAAAGGGACTGGAGGACTCGGAAGTTGGCGGACGAGTGGAGACCATCTAAACTACAGCATTATTGAGAACGGCCAGAATACTGAGAAGAGTCCTGGAAACTTTAGGGGACTTGCTGTCACTCAAACTCCAGGGAAAAACCATCAGCTAACCCGGATGTGAAAAACTCTAATGAGTAAATAATAATAACTAATCTATTTGATTCATAAATAGGACCTTAACAGGCACAACCACTCCGGGTTTGAGTGGACCTGGGAGTATTGGCAAGAAAGAGGCACTTCACCCTCCCCTGATCTCCAGGACTGGATCCTCACAACCAGATGCAGTTTAGAGTCATACTCAGGAAACCCTTTAACGGGAGGGTTTCACCCCTCTGCAGGGGGTCAGTCAGCATATTCTCAGTCCCGTCTGTGAAAAACAAGTGTTTGATAGCTGAAAACTTGCTCTATGTACGGTGGGTTTATGATATACTCTTTTGGAAAAAAAAAAGTAGGAAGCTTTACTTAGGAGCCCATCATTTCGGGCCGCTTTTCGTAAATATTTAAAACTGAACTTTTTCGTCGAAAATATTTGGGCAGATTTCGGCTGCGTATTTAGCAACCGCGTCAATGATTGTATAAAAAGTGTCGACTCTACAGTCAAGCACAGAAAAGAGCTTGTGTTTATTTTAGGCTCTCGTAACTGATTATTTTGCCGATAAGCGACACCAGTTCTTAGTGTTACTATACCAACGAACGGTGGGTGTCCCGCAGAGAGTGAGGGAGCCCACCACTACCATCACCAGCAGCAGCAGCACCAAATACACAGCAAAAGGAAAAAAGAAACAAAGAAAAACGAAAACAAACTTAAAAAAAAATTTGTTTGAACTATCAAGCAATGGTGTTAGCAAGTAGGCCCTGCAGTTGTTTAATACTGTCTAGAGTTCGAACCTTATACTCCCTGCCTTCACAATTTTCATTCCAATTAGTGGAGCTTCCAATTGGTAGGTTGTGAGTTCGAATGTGGTTTTCTTCCAAAGAAAACGTTAATAAATAAACTTTGGCGGCTTTTCGAGATATTAGTCTCATTTGGTTTTGTTTTTTTGTTTAACGGCACATCAACTCCTTTTGGGTCATTTGATGCCGAAATTTGATTCATTTGTAAAGGTTTAGTTTGGTTTATTTGTTTAACGGCACACCAACTCCTTATGAGTCAGTTAATGCTGAGATATTGGCGGATCCTTAGGTGATTGTGAAAGTTTGAAAATATGAAAGTTGCCATATGTGGTTTTAATATCTGTAATTTACTACCTTTCTCTCTTTCTTCCAAGCTTTTCTCCTCTCTCATTCTCTGTCTGTTTCTGTCTCTCTGTCTCTCCCTCTCTCTCTCTCTCTATATATATATATATATATATAGGTAGATAGATAGATCGATAGGTAGATATATATATATATATATATAGAGAGAGAGAGAGAGAAAGAGGAGAACCGAAACGCTATATATATATATATATATATATATATATATATATATATATATATATATATATATATATATCCAAGATATTGAGCACTGAAAATACCACAACCTTCAAACTTAGTAATAACTATATACATATATATATATATATATATATATATATAATCTAGAATTTCTTAAACCTCAAATATATGTGTGTATATGTGTATGTGCGTGTGTATACGTGTGTCTTAGTATAACGTAGGCACCAAGTCAATGGTGCTTGGTGACTGTCAGTTTCTCGCCGAAGCGATCATCAGGGCAAGATGATTGCATTAGTGAGAAATTGACAGTCACCAAGAGCCATTGACTTGGTGTCTACGCTATCCAAACATATCCATACTACACGCATGCGCATACGCTCGTGCGTGCACACATATTTACGTTATAAGAAATTCTAAATTATATATATATATATATATATATATATATATATATATATATATATATAAGTAAAGTTAGCGACCGTAGTCGAGGGTGACCCAAAGGCTCATTTTTTAATAGCTACTACACCGAGGTGTAGTAGCTATTAAAAATCCATTTATTAAATCCAAAATATTAAAATCCATTCCCTGGATTGCCTCACTTTAACCTTGATCCGTACGTTATAATGCTGAGTGTCATGCAAGGAGGCATCAAGTACCATTTTTTGTTTATTTGGTATGACTCGACCTGGGATTGAACCCAGGTCTCATGGTGGATTCTTCTTTAAATTACAAATCAGAGTTGGAAAGGTGATTTTTGCACAAAGATACAATCTTTGCTTTTTTTTTTTTTTTTTTTTTTTTTGTCCTTTTATGTGCGCGTGTGCATTTTCCCCCATGAAGTTGAAGTTGATGAAAGAGAAAAGGAAAAAGTTAAATAAACTTCTCTTTTCTTTTCTATCACGTCTCTCTCTCTCTCTCTCTCTCTCTCTCTCTCTCTCTCTCTCTTTTAATTTTAAATTTATTTATTTATTTTTTTTTTTATATAATACCAAGAAAATGCAGTCGAAGATTCAAATTGTGTTATATGCCTTACTCCATAATTTGCTCGCAACAAATATAACGCAAAACATTTTTTCTTTAATAAGTAAACATCCTGGCTTCATTAAATATACCTTAAAAACAAGATTAAATAATTCAAATTAATGATATGGTCAACTTTAACAGGCCGAGCAGAGAAAAATATTATGGAATAACCGATTATAAAGAAAAAAAAATTTGGAATTCTTTGACAAAATATAAGTAAATAAAAATAAAAATAAATATAAAAATAAAAAGAATAAATAAATAGAATGAATACTTCTCCTATTTAAGCTTTTATGACAGGTTTAATTTTTGTAGGTATAGGTTTAATAATTTAAAGCAATATTCTTTGTCAAATTAGTTTCCAAAATTCTAGAATGCCAATTAATAGACCTTCTTTCTATTGTTTCAATTGATCCCCCTCTTTGAGTTTTTATGACAGGTTTAATTCTTGTAGGTTTAGGTTTAATAATTTAAAGCAATATTCTTTGTCAAATTAGTTTCGACTTTCCAGAATGGCAATTAATCTATCTTCTTTAGTGGACGGAGTTTTCTCATGAGCCATTAAAAAATATTCCCATCATGAATTTTCATTTGCATTCAGATCTGGTCTGTTCGATGGCCATGTTATTGATTTTATATGCCTTTCCTGGAGAAAAGCTCAAATCTCCTTTTCTGTGTGACTAGATACGTTATTGTCCTGAAAAACGACTTCATCACAGTACCAATTTTTTATCGATGGATTGGTTTGGTTTCTTTGTTTAAAGCCATATCAATCTTCGTGGGTTATTTAATACCAACGTCATTTTTGAACAATCGTGGTACTATTAAACCCACTGCTGGGCTTATAGATGGAATTAGAAAATTGTTTTGGGTTTCAATGTATACATGAGTATTAATTGTTGAGATAATGATTGCTCTCTCTCTCTCTCTCTCTCTCTCTCTCTCTCTCTCTCTCTCTCTCTCTCTCTTTCAATTCTTTCAATGACACGCAGCCTCATATGATGAATAATTTGAGAAATCTTCTTGTTTTCTTCAGGCTGTCATCTTTACACGTCACTAGACAAAGGTTCCAGCATACAGGGTGCGAAAGCAAAAATAGAAATATTCTAGTATGATAATAAACGACTGTATTATAAAATAAGATTAAATTTATGTTTAAGAAATAAACAACAAAATAAGAAGATTGACCTAAAACAGTAAATCTACTCAATATAGGTGCGATTTTTTTCAATCTTTCACGTTTTCGAAACGGTTTGCGTACCTTCAAAATAAATTCTTCAGATGTTTTATTCCATTCCTCCTCTATAAGAGTCTTAAGCGAACAATTATTTACATGGGAAATAGCATTTATTTTATAAAACGTCCCATATAGCGTAATGAAGGGGGTTAATGTTTGGACTTGATGGGGGCCATAAATTCGAAGGCCAAAATAGAAAAAAAATCTTCCTGTGAAAATTTTTACTTTTTAGAATTTTTTTTTGCTTCTTGTGAGCTTTTTTCTTTCATCTTCGTATTCAAAAAATGCCGCGGTTTTCAGTTTTAAATCTTGTTTAATTGCTGTCCTTACAGTTTTCTAGCAAACTTTCAATTCATTTGTATGCTTTCTTATTGACGCTGTGGGGCCCTTCTTAATTGCAGTAGCGAGAGCAGTTAAAAAGCCTTCTTTTCGTTTTTTATTCAATCCTCCACTCCCCTCTTTTCCTTAAAAGTTCTTTGACTGTTAAAAAATGTTCTCTGCTTTGTATGCGGTAGACAAAGAAACTCCCATTATTTCGGAATTATTTTGGCTTGGTTTCGGCGTTAATCAAATCAAAGATTCTTTGTCATTTCTTTTCTTGCTCACTTATATTGGGCTGAATTTTAATTAAAAAGTGCTTGAATAATAGAGGCAAGCATGAAAATATAGATTTATCGTGTTTTAAAAAATGGAATAATCAGAGTAAAAAAATGTTTTAAAAATTATTTCATCCTTTGCTTCCGCACCTGGTCCATCTTATTCTCTCTTTTTTTGTTTTTACATCGACCAATCCAACAGAAAGTGTAACCTGCATTAATCTCTTCTAGTTGACCCGATCAGCAAGTCTGGTCTCAGAAAGATTCTTTTTTCACAGAATTCTTGCAATAATTATTCTTCTGCACTCGTGAGTTCTTTTTGTACTCAATAGGATTCTTGCATTTCATGATGTAACGAACGTTTTTGTCCCACTAAATTTAGTTTTTCGACTGATTCAGGTGCACTTGTGGATGCCCCGTCATCAGCATCTGATGTGGGGGTCAATTAGAGTAAATAACTTCAAGCAGTTTCATTTCTTAGAGAAGGAAAACTCTGAATTCAAACCTTAAAATTGACCTTGCGTCACTTCCTACTCGTAGCGGAGTGTACCATAGCCAGATACGGATATGCGAAATGGACATATAATATTCATAACATATATACATAGAACATAGGAATCTCGAAACACGAAAAACACTTACGACTTCTTAGTTCAGGTACGAAACTTTTTATTACTTTTGAGTTTAGAGGTTCTTCGACATAAGGAGAGAGATACTCATTCTTTCTATTCTGGCTTTTTTATCTGCCCCCCACCCACTCTCGTGCCATACCTGCCCAAGGCCTCCGCGAGCAAGCGAAAGTCAACCGTCTTCTCCCGAGGCAGGACTCAACTCTACTAACTTTCTTCAAAATTCCCAAAATCCTCCGCGCGCTTCCGGTGCGTGACGTCATTCGCACTTGCTATCCCCGTTTCCCATCTGGGCTATTGTGACATCTCTGAGTGACACGTCCGTTTCGCCCGCGCACGCGTGTGAACACCTGCGTTAATGTTGCACCTAAGTAACCCATGCACTGAGCCGAAAGGTTCTCAGCCTAACTAAACCCAAATTCATAAAACGAAATCCCTCGGCCGTTATATTACAGGAGGGGTTGGGTAATTACTTTTATGCAAATTTCAAGCTATGATTTTCCTATGACTCCTTCATCTGCCCCTATAACTATTCCTTCCTCGTCATAGAATTTTTTTGTGTGCAAGAACTCAAGATGATATAGAGATACTTGATTCACCAACGACCGCTATATGATTTGTTTAAAGTTATCAGTTGCTTGTCCTGAGCAAAATGGACCGTTTCTATCTAGAGGGGAGTCTTCGTGGTGTGATGGCTAAAGTGCTGGACTACTGCCTCGAAGTAAGTGAGTTCGAACTCCAGTCGTGCTGTGACGTTCACTTTCAGACTAGTACCCTCGGGAAAGGCATGAATATTCTTATTCACCCCCAGCTCTGGGTTGAATATCAACCTTCGTGGTTATTTAATGCCAGAACCATCCTTGTAAAAGAACAGCAGGGATTTAATAATCTTTGAGAATATAACGTAAATAACTAAAGGAATTGTGACATCGGTGGTGATATAGTTTTGGTTATTGACACATAATCTTTATGCAGAGGAAGACATTATAGAATGATCTTGTAATTTGCATTATCAAAACAAACATTAGCAGAAACCTCTATATGCAAATGAGTTGACAGTTAAAACACAGTTTTTGTAGACATCATCAAACGGTTGAGTATACCTAATTGAAATGAAATATGGATCTAAAATTAATAAAGTCTGTTGAAGTAATGGAATGAATCATAAAACTCATTCAAGAAGTCAATCTACGGTGGTGTATGATGAAATGTGTTTGGTTTCAAGAGGAGTCAGCATCCAATGTCAGACAGTGTCAACATTCTCCATACCAAGGAGTTCTAGTGTCCTTTCTCCTCACTAATATATAGCAAATAGAAACCTCGGTGGAATAAGTGTGTTAAATACAAAGGGGGACTATTTCGAAGAAAATTAATGTTTTATTCGTTGTTAATTTCTGTCTTGGTAAATATAGCTTCTGTCTCGATGCTTCTTGAACACACAACGTATTTACTAAGCTTTACTGGCAAAAAGTTATAAAAGCGGTTTACCCAGTGAGGATCACACTCACTACATAGCAATAATATTCGAGCTTACAAGCTTTCTAGCTATTGCTACTTAGTGAAACACTCATTTCCCGCTAAATAGAGCCTTAACTGGGCTCAAGGCCACCAGTTTTGAGTATCAAATGAGCTTAAGACTTAGTAGTAATATTCTACTAACAGCTTTGCTGAGTATTCTTCTGTATACAGCTGGTGAAAATCCAAACCAGAAAACTTGCTCTATCCAGTTGTGCTATTGTGTGCTTTCTATTGTCCAAACTGTCGGTGGGGCCTCGAATAAACCAATTGTATTCCCCTATAAGCTCATTGGCCTAGTGGGTAGAGTGTTTGCCAATGGTGCGGGAGACCAGGGTTCAATCCCAGGTCGCGTCATACCAAAGACTTTAAAAATGGTACTTGATGCCTCCTTGCTTAACATTCAGCAATATAAGGTACGTATCAAGGGTAAAGTGGAGCAATCTAGGGAAAGGAGTAGCACCCTCCCCTACACCTCAGTGTAGTAGCTATAGAAAAGGGAGCCTTCTGGTTGACCTCGATTACGGTCGCCAGCTTTTTACTTTTATCCCCTGCAGAAGAGCAAGATTTTCTCCCCAAAAGAGTAACCAAAGTATGACTTTATATTAAATCCAGTGGTGAGGCTCCAGATCTGGACTGTTTAGTGCTGTATAGCCGTAATACAAATACAAGCGGAAACATCATCAAACATTAATTACGAAATTCAATGAACGAACGAACACACTTCTTTATAAAAATGTATCTCTCACACTTTATTCTCGAAATGGTTGATGTTTCTGTGGTGTGTGAGAGATGGGTGGAGACAGGGATAGACTTCTATATTGACCCAACTTCTTCTTTTGACCCACTTAGCACCTCTTCCGCATCTTGCTAAACCGGGGGCCGCAGAGGGCGTTTTCAGTCTGCAAGCTGGCTCTCACTCTGGTCTTCCTGTCTCCAACTAACTCAACTGCTGCCGGCATCTGCCTATATTATTTCATAAAGCCCACTTGCTTCCACTTATTTACACAGGTGCATCTCTGATTGACGGCTTGGTCAAGAGTCAATATGTAACATTAGGAATGTGGAGTCACTTTATTGTTATTACTCCCTGGTCCACTCTGACAAGGAGTGGGTGTACCTGTTAGGGTCCCATATATAAGTCAAATAGATCTGTTTGATTGGTTTGTATTGTTTGGTTTGTTGGGTTTTATGGCATATCAACCTTTGGACGTTATTTAACACCAAATCCATTTTTATGTAAATAATGAGTTCTATTTAAAACAATTCAGTTTAGCATGAGTACACAGTTTAATTGTCAAAACATTTCTATTTCAAACTATTCCAGCAGTTATATATAACAATTCAGTTTAGTGTAAGTACAGTTTCAATGTCAAAAACAGTTCAATTTCAAATAATTCAGTTTAGCATAAGCACGCAGTTTAAATGTAAGTACAGTTTAATTGTGAAAAACATTTCTATTTCGAGCTATTCGGTTTAGTCAAGCAGTTCTAATTCAGCTACTTCAGTTTAGTATAAGTACAGTTTTTGTCTATACACAGTTAAATGTCAAAACAGTTCTATGTTAAACAATTCAGTTTAGTGTAAATACAGTTTCAATGTCAAAAAACAGTTCTATTTCGAATAATTAAGCTTAGCATAAGCACGCAGTTTAAATGTAAGTACGGTTTAATTGTCAAAAGCATTTCTATTTCAAGCAATTTAGTTTAATCAAACAAATCAGTTTAGAATAAGTATGCCGTTAGTTCAATTTAAACCACAGATAGGGCCCTATCAGGTGCTACCACGCCGGCCCCGAGTGGACCTGGGAGCAATGGTCATGAAGGGGTGCTCCGTATTCCCCAAGGCCCCTGCATTACTGGGACCTCACCATCAGACTGTTTAGTGTCATATCCAGAACACTTGTTTGGGGGGGGGTACCCCTCTGCAGAGGCGCAGTCAGTGTATTCTACAGACCCCCCCCCCAGCCGACTGGGCAAATATCTGTTTGAGATTAAGTATAAAATGATCTTAAATGATATTAATTCATCAGCTCTTAAAGAATTGATGTTAAAACTATGCATGAAGCATCTTAAAAAGATTGTGAAGATGCAATTTTGTACTGTATATAGTTCGAGACCGTAATTGTTAAACTGAGTTTGGCATAAAAAACCCAACAAGGGTTGACATGCCATAAAACCAACTAAACAACCAACTATATAATTGCTTGTAAATTATTAAGATTAGATAGTGTTATGGGACTGTTACCTACCCATTGATGGACTCTTCCAAATCCAATATTAATCAAGAGCCAAGTCCTGTCCTCGTTGGGATGAATGGTCAGCCGGTCGTAGAGACTGACAAGTAAGCCTAGCTTTCGCCACCACTTTTCTCTGTATCTTCTTACTTCAATATCATATTTACCCAACCCCTCCACTCGGGCAGGATATGACACAAGTTCAATTTTTTAAGCGGAGTTTAACAGGATTGAATTCAGAGTTTTCCTTCTCCTAGGCTAGTTGCCTCACCAAGGCTGAAGAACCTAGTCTGTCCTACTATTTACCCATAGCTGGAGGGAGAATATTTGGATTCATACCTTTCTTCTTACTTCAATATACCCTGAAACTTATACGGTGTTCCGAGTTATCTTTTCGGGGTCCCAAATTGGGTCCACATCAGATAGGAATACTTGAAATCATATAACTGTGTGCAAATTATTCGTATTAAGAACAGTTACTTAAAGATATAATTGTTATTACTAGTTACTTGAAATAAAATAACTGCAAATAAATAATTTTTATTAAATAGAAATAGTTACTTGAATCCATATAATTATTAGTATTTGAGAGGAATACTTGAAACTATATAACTGGCCCATTGGTTAGAGTATTCGCGAATGACCCAGACGACCAGGGTTCAATCCCAGGTCGAGTTATACCAAAGACTCAAAAAATGGTACTTGATGCCTCCTTGCTTAACACTCAGTATTATAAGGTATGGACCAATAGTAAGTGGAGCAATTCAGGGAAAAGAGTAGTACCCTCCCCTACACTTTGGTATAATAGCTATTGAAAAGGGAGCCCTTGACTATGGTCAGCCAACTTAACGAAGAATAATTACTTGAGCTTTAATTGTTTGTGAATGCTTATTCTTATTAAATTGGAATAATTACTTGAAACTATATAATTAAAAAAACTGACTTTGGAATTATATAACCAAATAAGAGTTGATATTCTTTAAAATAACCAACCAACCAACCAACCAACCATTGTACTTTCTGTGAAAATAAAGTGGAGGATAACCCTCTTATGACCACAGCCTGCAGACTCTTGTTCATCAGAGGTAAAATGCATTGCCAATAATGGTGACTATGTGGAAAACTAGCTGAAAACTTGTTCTATTCAACAATCTTATTCTGGTCCCTTTATTTATTGTTGTTTTTCTCTAAATAAATAAGAGGCATTTCTTTTGGAGCGACCCGCATAAGATTTCAGCTATCAATGGTAAAAAAAAAGCGTAGCTGATATTGGTTAATATGAAGGAAAATAATGTTTTCTAGTTGAAAACTTGTTCTATCCAAGGGTGTTACTGAGCTCCTAGTATTTGTTGTAGTTTCTGTGGGGGATAAATTGAAGGCATTATTTTCAGAGTGACCCTCAAACGAGATCAACATGGGAACCTTCGTCTTCGAAAGGCTTTGCCAATGGTGGTGACTTTGTGGGAAAATAAGTTTTTTTCTAGCTAAGAAAAACTTTCTCAATTCAACAGAGTTATTGGGCTACCTGTATATCATGTACAGTAATTACAATGAAAATAAAGACATCCATGAAACTGTAGCCTCCAACAAAATTGCATTCATATACCTATATAAATAAAAATGTAAATGTTTGTTACTAACCGATAATCTCCAGTTTTATACCATTCGAATTCAGGAGTTTTTTTTATATACTTATTATCCAAGTATAGGGAAATTAAACATATTAGAAACATGCATTTTCTTTCTTTTTTTTCCATTTAAACAAACTGAGCTACAGCAACGCGTGGCCAGGTACAGCGAGTATATATATATATATATATATATATATATATATATATACACACACACACATACATACATATATATATATACATACACATACATACATACATACATTTATATATACACACATACATACATCTATATATATACACACACATACATATATATACACACACATACATATCTATATAAATAAAAATGTAAATGTTTGTTACTAACCGATAATCTCCAGTTTTATATCACTAATTGGTTTAAAATTTTCAGAGAGTATTTTATTCGAATTCAGGAGTGTTTTTATATACTTATTGTCCAAAAATATTACAATAATTAAAAAAGATATTTTTAATAAGTGGTTTTTCTCTGACAAAAGCTGAACGCGAAAATATAACTTCCGTTTCCAAGAATTTTACACCTGATTTATTTTTCTGCTGAGTCTCTTTTCTTTCTTTTTTGGTTGACTTAAACAGAGACACTAAACTTTAAACCATATTTCGTTGGTTCAGTAGTAAGTAATTTTCTTTTATTCTAACGAATTGTTAACAAAATATCTTTTTGCGTTTAACTTCAACGAAATACATCCATTAAAATGTATTCTTTCTTAAACCATATTTCGTTGGTTCAGTAGTAACGAATTGTTTACTAAATTCCAACAGATATGTCACTTTAATTTAAGAGATTGCAATTCCCAATTCGATTTGCATTTGCAATCACGATCAACAAAACACATGGATAATCTTTAGAATTGTGTGGCTTATATTTACACACTGATTGCTTCTCACATGGGCAATTATACGGTGCCTGTTCCAGAGTTGCCAATCCAGACAATCTCTTTATTTACACAGAAACTGGAACTACCAAAAATATTGTGTATCCACAAGTATTGGAAAATTAAACATATTAGAAACATGCATTTTCTTCATCCCCCCCCCCCATTTGAACAAACTGAGCCACAGCCACGCGTGGCCGGGTACAGCTAGTATATATATATATATATATATAGATGTGTGTGTGTGTGTGTGTGTGAGAGAGTTAGGATTTTGTATATACAGACCCTTAGTAATTGTTCGTTTCTTGCGAATGTGATTATTGAAACAATAGGTTCGCACAAAGTGGGTCTCCTTTTATATACTGTCGTTTGTTTTGGTTTCATTGTTTAATGGCATATCAACATTTGAGGGTTATTTAATGCCAAAGCCATCCTTGTAGAATAATAGTGGTGATACTATTTAAACCATAGCTGGAGGGATGGGGTGGTTCATACTTTTCCCAAGTGTATTAGTCCGTGGTCTAGTGGGTAGGGTGTTTGCCAATGGTCCGGGAGACCGGGGTTCAATCCCAGGTCGAGTCATACCAAAGACTTAAAAAAATGGTACTTGATGCTTGCTTGCTTAGCTCTCAGCTTTATAAGGTACGTATCAAGGGTAAAGTGGAGCAATCCAGGGAAAGAGGTACCGCCCTGTCCTAGCTGTTGAAAAGGGATCCTTCGGATCGCCCTCGACTACAAGTGGAATTTAAACTCATTTATAAGAGTATTATTTGACCCCCCTAGCTGGGAGTATAAGTTGTTTCATACTCTTTTCAAGGGATTTAAACTATTGCGTAACCAGACATTGGCATAATGGTTTGAGTGTTCTTCAATGGTCTGGGAGACCAGGGTTCAATCCCAAGTCGAATCATACCAAAGACTAAAAAAAATGGTACTTGATGCCTGCTTGCTTAACACTCAGCATTATAAGGTACGTATCAAGGGTAAAGTGGAGCAATCCAGGTAATCCAGTAGCGCCCTTCCCTACACCTTGGTGTAGTAGCTATTGAAAGGGGAGCCTTCGGGTTACCCTCGATTACGGCCGCCAACCTTACCTTACTTTATACTGTTGTGTAGGGCATAATCGCAATGTTGGAGGTGCCCGTGGTGTAATGGTTATCGTCGAAGGAAATGGACACGGCGACACGAGTTCAAATCCTGGACGAGACTGATTGCATTTCACATAGCCCTAATAACCTTTGGGAAAAGTATGAATCCAATTATTCTCCCTCCAGCTATGGGTAAATATTAGGGCAGACTAGGTTCTTCAGCTTTGGCGTGGCTACTAGTCTAGGAGAAGGAAAACTCTAAATTCAAACCTGTTAAACTCCGCTTAAAAAATTGACCTTGTGTCATATCCTGCCCGAGTGGAGGGGTTGGTAAATATGATAATCACAATGTTGGTCTAGGTTGTGTGGCATATATATATATATATATATATATATATATATATATATATATATATATATAAAATGAGTGTACTTATTTAACGATTGTTAATTATTCCTATTTTCAGATAGAAAGTTTCAATGGTGTAGAGTTTGGTGATAAATAATCCCAAATGATATTCATTTTTGATTGTATAATGTTTCACTAGAAATAATAAAATCCTTGTATCTTTTAACTGCATAATAAATAATTTGGCTTCTTTGTTTAATGGCATATCAACCTAAATGGGTTATTTAATACCAAATCCGTCCTTGTAGAAGGACAGCTATTGGTAAATAGTAGGGCAGACTCGGTTCTTCAGCCTTGGTGTGGCAACTAGTCTAGGAGAAGGAAAACTCTGAATTCAAATCTGTTAAACTCCGCTTAAAAACTGACCTTGTGTCATATCCTGCCCGAGCGGAAGGGAAAAAGGGGGGTGTCCTCGTGGTGTAATGGTTAAAGCGATGGACTGCGGAATCGTAGTAAGCGAGTTCGTACTCCAGTCGCGCTATTACGTTCACTTTCGGGCAAATACCCTTGGCAAAGGTATGACCCCCCCCATCCTCCCATCTATGGGTAAAATAGTAGAAAAAAGAAGGTGCCCGTGGTGTAATGGTTATCGTCGTAGGAAATGGACACGGCGACACGAGTTCAAATCCTGGACAAGAATGATTACATTTCACATAGCACTAATACCCTTGGGAAAGGTATGAATCCAATTATTCTCCCTCCAGCTATTGGTAAATGGTAGGGCAGATTAGGTTCTTCAGCCTTGGTAAGGCAACTTGTCTAGGAGAAGGAAAACTCTAAATTCAAACCTGTTAAACTTCGCTTAAAAATTGACCTTGTGTCATATCTTGCCCGAGCGGTGGGCTTGGGTAAATATGGTAAAAGAACAATAAAGGTACTCTTTTACCCATAGCTGGAGGGGGATAATGTAGTTCATGCCTTCCTCAAAGTTGTTAGTACAAAAGCGAATGGAATAGCGTTATTAGAGTTCAAGTTCACTCATTATGATGTTACAGTACAGTGTTACAATACAGTGCTGACTCGCTCATATCTTTTGTAAGGTTTAAAATTCAAATCTATTAATAAAGACTCGGACCAAACCTTGATCTCAAAAATTGAATTAGTTAATTAATTAGTTAAATTCATTAATACATTCATTGATAATGTAAAATAATTGATTAAATAATCAAATATTGGCCGTGTGGGTAGAGTGTTCGACAGTGGACCGGTAGACCCGGGTTCAATCCCAGGTTGAGTCATACCAAAGAAACAAAAAATGGTACTTGATACGTCCTTGCTTAACACTCAGCATTATACGGTACATATCAAGGGTAAAGTAGGAAGGCGCCCTCCCCTACACCTTGATGTAGTAGCTATTGAAAAGAGAGCCTTCTGGGCGCCCTTGACTACGGTCGCCAACTTTACTTACTTTTATCTATTAATTAATGATTTTGTGACCTGTACAACTGAGAACATCGTCTAAGTCATTCAGATTAAAATAGCCCAATTGGCTGGGGCTGTAGAATACACCGACTGCTTCTCTGCAGAGGGGTAAGACTCCCCCCCCATAAGTGTTCTGTATATGACACTAAACAATCTGATCGTGAGGTTCCAGTAATGCTGGAGCTTTGGGGAATGCGGGGTAACCTTTTATTGCCATTGCTCCCAGGTCCAATCTGACCTAGAGTGGTAGCACCTGATAAGGGTCCTATCTATAGGTTAAGTAGAACTAAACCATGCTTCCTTCACAATACTGATTTTTGCATTTAAACTGCATATCTATGCTAAACTGAATTGTTTAAAATAGAACTGTTTGGACATTTAAACTGCGTGCTTATGTTAAACTGAATTGCTTAAGATAGAACTGTTTTGATGTCTAAACTGTGTACTTATGCTAGACTGAATTATCTCAAATAAAACTGTTTTGAAATTTAACTCTGTGTATTGCCCAGTCGGTTGGGGCTGTAGAATACACCAACTGTACCTCTGCAGAGAGGTAAGACCCCTTCTCCACCAATGAGTGAACTGGATATGACACAAAACAATCTGATAGTGAGGTTCCAGTAATGCTGGAGCTTTGGGGAATGCATAGTACCCCTTTATTGCCATCTCTCCCAGGTTCACTCTGACCCGGAGTGGTAGCACTTGATAGGGCCCTATCTATTGGTTAAATGGAACTAATGGCATACTTATGCTAAACTGTATTGTTTGACTTAACTGAATAGCTTGACATAAAAATGTTTTTGACAAACCGTATTTTCATTTAAACTGCGTACTTATGCTAAAACTGAATTATCTGAAATCGAACTGTTTTTGACATTGAAACTCTACTTACACTAAACTGATTTGTTTAATATAGAACTGTTTTAACATTTAACTGTATGTAAACAAACTCTGTACTGATAATAAACTGAATCAGCTGATTTAGAACTGCTTGACTAAACTGAATAGCTTGAAATAGAAATGTTTTTGACAATTAAACTGTGTACAGATGCTCAACTGAATTGTTTGAAATAGAACAGATTATTTACATAAAAATGGACTTGGCATTAAATAGCCTACAAAGGTTGATAGGCCATAAAAACCAACCAACCAACCAACCAACCAAATCAGATAAAAATAAAGAAATCACAGACTTGTTTCAGTTTTGGTTTCCTTGTTTCATGGCATACCAACTTTCATGGGTTATTCAATGCCAAATCAATCTTTATTGAATAACAATTGTGAGACTATTAAACTCATAGTTAGGAGGATCAGGGGGTTCATACCTTTCCCAAGGGTATTTGTCCAAAAATGAGTATATTAGTACAACTGGAGTTTGAATTTGTTTACAACACTGTCACAGTCCAGCATTTCAGCCACAAAACCATGGGGACTCCCTCTGTACCTGTAGGTACGTGCCTCCCATGTTTTGTTGGTAATCCACAATTCAATATATATGCGAGAATATCATATCTAAGATGAATAATGTTTATGATTTCACCTTTTCAGACTAGGATCTTTATCATTGTTGTTTTTAGCATAACATTTTGGCTTGGACATTCTTCTGTCTTCTTATTGATTTCTCGTGTGTGTTTTTTTTATTTCAATTCTTATTAATTACTAACTCTGTCCGATAATATTTATGGCATTTGAATATAAATTTAATATACTAAACTGTTTGCCCAGTCAGCTGAAGCTGTAGAATACATTGACTGCGTCTCTGCAGAGGGGGTAAGACCCCCCCCCACAACGAGTGTCCTGATATGACACTAAACAATCTAATGGTGAGGCTTCAGTAGTTCTGAAGCTTTGGGGAATGTGGAATGCACCTTTATAGTCAATACTCCCAGGCCTACTGTAGCTTATTTAATACCAAATCTTGTTTGTACCAATATTAAATATTGCCCAGTCAGCAGGACTGTAGAATACACTGACTGCTGCTTAGCAGAGGGATAAGACCCCCCCCCCCGCCCAACGAGTATCCTGGATATGATACTAAATAATCTGAAGGTGAGGTTCCAGTAATGCTGGAGTTTTGAGGAATGCGGAGTATCCCTTCACTGCCATCGCACCTAGGTCCACTCTGGCCTGGAGTGGTAGCACCTGATAGGGTCCTTTCTATGGGTCAAATAGAACTAAACTGTGTATTTATGCTAAACTGAATTGTTTGAAATAGAACTGTTTATATGTATAAAAATCCATTTGGCATTAATAACCTTTCATGGTTGATGTACCATAAAACCAAACCAAACCAAACCTTATACTATATTGTAATAACTATGATGAGATAGGGGTAGTAGAACTAAGTTTTATCATATTTACTACCTCTCCACTCGGGCAGGATATGACACGAGGTCAATTTTTAAGCGGAGTTTGACAGGTTTGAATTCAGAGTTGTCCTTCTCCTAGACTAGTTGCCTTACCAAGGCTGAAGAACCTTGTCTGCCCTACTATTTACCAATAGCTGGAAGGAGAATAATTGGATTCATACCTTTCCCAAGGGTACTAGTGCTGTGTAAAATGCAATCAGTCTCGTCCTGGATTTGAACTCGTGTCACCGTGTCCATTTCCTACGACGATAACCATTACACCACGGGCACCTCCTGTCCTGATTCCGTTAGCCATAACCAGGTACAAGTGTTAGAACAAGTATAGGACTAAGTTTTATAACTACCTCTGTCTCACAATGGTTGCTATATTTGAATATAAATTTCCTATACTAAACTCTAACAACTATTATGGGACAAAGAAAATAAATTTAGTTTTATTACTTCTGACTAGTATCTTTCATTTTAATTTTTTGTTGAATATTTTTTTCTCATTTAATCTATGACAATTTGAAAATAATAATATTAATTATAATTCATCAATACAAGGACTTGAGGAATAGATGAAAAAAATGCGAAGAGAAACGAATTTCAGTAGCCAGTAACAACAGGAGAAACATTAGGCGCCTCTGGTGGTGTAATGGTTAGCAAGCTCGACTAGCAAACTTACACGAGTGAGTTTGAGTCTCATTGGGTGCCCCTTTCATATGGCCTTGTGCCACATCTAAGTAAAATGCTTAGTAAATTACGATAACAGGAGAAACATAAAGACAAACAGAAAAGCAATAAAAACTAGAAAACTGTTGTACTCCCTACATAATAGACTCGCCCTCCTCCATAAATACACGTCAACGACAGCGTTCATCATCATCATCATCATGTCGTGCCGCTAGCACGGATATCCCTGACCCTCTCTCGCCACTTTTCCCTATCGTTCATCGCCTCTGGCAGGTCTTCTGGGCTACATCCCATATCCTCACATAGGCGTTGTATGTATGTTCTAGCTGGTCGTGCTGCTTTAGCTCGTCCATATATGGGGGTCCATAGGAGTACTTTACTTATGAGCTCGTCCCTGCTCCTCCAGCAGTGTCCTGCGTGCCTGGCTCGTCTAACTTGGATAGTTTTCGTGATGGAAGATAGGTGGCCGTATAGTTGGTGCTTTGTGGGGTGTTGCCACCAGTACTTGTTTAATATTGCTCGCAACATTCTTGTGTAATTGCCGTCTAACTTCTTCTCCAGCCATTTTGTTAGCATCCAAATGGTGCATCCATACAGCAGTAACAAGAGCGTTAGAGGGAGTTAACTAAATCAGCATGATACAATCACGTGTGATACCATCTGCATAGTGGACGGATACTTACTACCCCACTGGACTCTCAGCTTCCTATTAACTAACTACTGTTTAACCAGGTTCACTTGTATCTTTTCTGTTACTTGAATATATATGTATTTCTATCAAAATTTTTTTGTGTTGCCCGTGTCTTTCTTTTGTCAGCATCACAACAAAAACAAAAACATCAAGAAAAAACCCAAATGTGTGAATACTTTAAATGACAAACTGATAAGATTGCACCATGAGAAAACCTGGACATGGCTAAGAAAAGGAAACCTCAAAAGAGAAACTGAAACTCTTTTAATAGCAACACAAAGCACTGTCATAAGGACCAGTACTGTTAAAGCGAAAATTGATAACACTCAACAGAATAGTAAGTGTAGGTAATGTGGAGAGAGAGTGAAACAGAGAGAGAGAGAGAGAGAGATGAGAGAGGAGAGAGATGAGAGAGAGAGATGAGAGAAAGAGAGAGAGAGAGAGAGATGAGAGAGGAGAGAGAGAGATGAGAGAAAGAGATGAGAGAGAGACGAGAGAGAGAGAGATGAGAGAGGAGAGAGAGAGATGATAGAAAGAGATGAGAGAGAGACGAGAGAGAGAGAGATGAGAGAGGAGAGAGAGAGATGATAGAAAGAGATGAGAGAGAGACGAGAGAGAGAGAGATGAGAGAGAGAGAGATGAGAGAAAGAGAGAGAGATGAGAGAGGAGAGAGAGAGATGAGAGAAAGAGATGAGAGAGACGAGAGAGAGAGAGATGAGAGAAAGAGAGAGAGATGAGAGAGAGATGAGAGAGGAGAGAGATGAGGGAGGAGAGAGAGAGATGAGAGAAAGAGAGAGAGAGATGAGAGAGGAGAGAAAGAGAGATGAGAGAAAGAGATGAGAGAGACGGGAGAGAGAGAGATGAGAGAAAGCGAGAGAGATGAGAGAGAAGAGAGAGAGATGAGAGAAAGAGATGAGAGAGACGAGAGAGAGAGAGAGATGAGAGAAAGAGAGAAAGAGATGAGAGAAAGAGAGAGAGAGGAGAGAGGAGAGAGAGACGAGAGAGAGATGAGAGAAAGAGAGAGAGAGATGAGAGAGGAGAGAGAGAGATGAGAGAAAGAGATGAGAGAGACGAGAGAGAGAGAGATGAGAGAAAGAGAGACAGAGATGAGAGAGAGAGATGAGAGAGGAGAGAGATGAGAGAGGAGAGAGAGAGATGAGAGAAAGAGAGAGAGAGAGAGGAGAGAGGAGAGAGAGAGATGAGAGAAAGAGAGAGAGAGGAGAGAGGAGAGAGAGATGAGAGAAAGAGATGAGAGAGAGACGAGGGAGAGAGGGAGAGATGAGAGAAAGAGATGAGAGAGACGAGAGAGAGAGATGAGAGAGACGAGAGAGAGAGGGAGAGATGAGAGAAAGAGAGAGAGATGAGAGAGGAGAGAGAGAGATGAGAGAAAGAGATGAGAGAGACGAGAGAGAGAGAGAGAGAGAGAGAGAGAGAGAGAGATGAGACAGTTAGTCACATAATCGTCGTAGGAAATTGACACGGCGACACGAGTTCAAATCCTGGACGAGACTGATTGCATTTCACATAGCACTAATACCCATGGGAAAGGCATGAATCCAATTATTCTCTCTCCAGCTATGGGTAAATAGTAGGACAGACTAGGTTCTTCAGCCTTGGTGAGGTAACTAGTCTAGGAGAAAGAAAACTCTGAAATCAAACCTGTTAAACTCCGCTTAAAAATTGACCTCGTGTCATATCCTGCTCGAGCGGAGGGGTTGGGTAAATATAAGTTAATCACATAATAAGTGAATGCTACAAACTATCACAGAAAGTATACGAGAGAACAAATGAGTGGGTAAGAAAGATGAACTACTTGGAATTTTAATCATTAAGGGTTTTCAGACTATTGTCTTCATCTTTATTGTTATTTCCACAATGTTTTGGCCGATAAGTCCTCCGGTTCAATCCTGAGTGCAGGTGAGTAACAATACAGGAATATTTAACACTTGTACCTGGTTATGGCTAACGGAATCAGAACAGGTGACCCCCTCCCACCCCATGGATTCAATAAAGGACGTTGTTTGAAGTTCCATGTAGGTTCCCGATTTGAACAAACACCTGAAGAAGGCTGGAGGACATATCGGCCGAAACGTTGAGGAAATAACAATAAAGATGAAGACAATAGTCCTAAAACCCTTAATGATAAAAGTCATCAAGCTTCGTCTCAGAAATTTTGACAACTAATACTTGGAATTTTGCAAGAGATTAAAATTTGGCTGTTGACAAATGATATCTGCGCAAACCAGAATCCGTCCCAGAAAATGAGATGAATGAAATTGTCAGGGTCATTACAATATGGGTCCTTTGATCCATACTTGACGACCAGATCTAGCATTAAATTACAAGAAAAGGTGTCATCAAGTGGATTTTGCTGTTCTGGCAGACTACAGATTGAAAATAAAAGAAGGCTCGGAGATCGACAAATACTTGGACTTTGACAGAGAATTGAAAAAACAGTGGAATATGGGGTGGGGGCGGTGATCATATTTACCAACCCCTCCGCTCGGGCAGGATATGGCACAAGGTTAATTTTTATGACCCAATCCCTCCACTCGGGCAGGATATGACACAAGGTCAATTTTTAAGCGGAATTTAACTGGTTTGAATTCAGAGTTTTTCCTTCTCCTAGACTAGTTGCCTTACCAAGGCTGAAGAACCCAGTCTACTGCCCTACTATTTACCCATAGCTGGAGGGAGAATAATTGGATTCTTACCTTTCCCAAGGGTATTAGTGCTATGTGAAATGCAATCAGTCTTGTCCAGGATTTGAACTTGTGTCGCCGTGTCCATTTCCTACGACGATAACCATTACACCACGGGCACCTCCTAGTGGGGGCGGTGATACCAATTGTAGTTGGCATACTTAGAACAGTCCTCAAAAGTCTGGAAAAGAAATTGTAAGAATTGGAAAACAGAAGAAGAATCAAGACCATTCAACCCATTGACTAGAATACTGAGAAGAGTCCTGGAGACCTGAAAAGACTTGCTATCACTCAGACTCCAATGAAAAACTACCTGTTAAAACTGGAGTGAAAAACTCATGAGGAGTGGAATACAATAATCATAAACAGATTGGTGTCCTGAGTCTTCACTCATCTTATAACCTGGTTTTGTACTATGTCTTCGGTAGGAATAGCATAAGACCATCCTTCTTCAAGTGTACAACAGGTTTAAATTTAGTTTTCCTCTTCATAGACTGGTTGTCATACCAAAGTTAAAGAGTCAGTCTACCCTACTATCTACCAAAAGCTTGAGGGTAAATAGCTGGATTCATGCCTTTGCCGAGGGTATTAGTGTTATGTTAAATGCAAACAGCCTTGTCAAGGATTTAAACTCAAGTAGCTCAGTCCATTTCCAACGACGATTACTATTATGCTACCAGTGCCTCCATGATATAATAAAAAATAATTAGGTAAAAATTAAAATGAAAGAAAATGCCTGTTAAAATTAATAATATTGACTGACAATGCTTCACCTTTAATTAGAATAGATAAATAAAAATGCCACTAATACAGTGTGTTTAAATCAATAATAACAAAAGTAATTATAAAAGATATCAGCGATGAATTCAAAAGGTTAATTTTACGCTTCTGCTAACCAGTGGGTTCTTGTAGAAGGTTAGAGCAGGGTACATCATTCAAAGGTGTACTCTGATAAAAAGAGTACATGGTACAAAAAAGTACCCTGATGTTAAAGTGTACCCTTATGCAAAAGTGTAACCTGATGAAAAGGGCATATGATTCAAAAGTATACTCTGAGGAAAAGGGTATATCGTACAAAAGGGTACTTTGATGCTAAAGTTTACCCTGATGCAAACGACACATGATTCAAAAGAATACTCTGATGAAAAGGGTTCTTGTTAAAAAAGGGTACCCTAATGCTAAAGTGTACCCTAATGTTAAAGTGTGCCCTAATGCTCAGGGCATATGATTCAAATGTGTACTCTCATGAAAAGAGTATGTGGTAAAAAAGGGTATCCTGATGCAAAAGTGTACGCTTATGCAAAAGTGTACCCTGATGAAGAGGGCACATGATTCAAAAGTATACTCTGAGGAAAAGGGTACATGGCACAACAGGGTACCCTGATGCTAAAGTGTACCCTGAGGCAAACAGCACATGATTTAAAAGAATACTCAGATGAAAAGGGTACATGGTACAAAAGGGCACTCTGATGCCAAAGTGTACCCTTATGCAAAAGATTACCCTAATGCACAGGGCACATGATTAAAAAATGTACTCTCATGAAAAGAGTATGTGGTACAAAAGAGTACCCTAATGCAAAAGTGTACCCTTATGCAAACGGCATATGATTAAAAAATGTACTCTGATGAAAAGAGAATATGGTACAAAATGGTCCCTTGATGTAAAAGTGTACCTTTAAGCAAAAGTATACCCTGATGCAAAGGGCACATAACTCAAAAGTTTACACTGATGAGAAGGGTACATGATACAAAAGGGTACCTTGATGTAAAAGTGTACCCTTATGCAAAAATGTACATGATAGAAAAATGAACCCTGATGCAAAGAGCACATGATGCAAAAGTTTACTCTGATGAAAAGGGAACATGGTTCAAAAGGGTACCCTGGTGTAAAAGGGTACCTTGATGCAAAGGGCGCATGTGTTTGAATTTTCCTGAGATTTATCTCTTTATTATTTCCAATTCATGCTGTTCTCTTATTGTCGTACACTAATCGCCTGAGTGAGTAAAAAAAAAAGAAGCTGAAAAAATGTGATGTCTGGTAACTAAGAAAATCTTTTCATCTCATCAACCACTCTCCCATTGGATTGATATTGTTAGTCTCTCATGTTTTCAGTATCATTTCCTAGGTAGGTGTTCAGACGACATCTTTCTTTCCAGTTCGAGTTTCCAGTCAAAAACATGGTTCACCAACGCTTGCGAATCTCATCTATGCTTTCTTGATACCCCCTTTTCTGGGTGCAAGCACCACTCAAACGTCTATGCCTTCTTCATACCCCTTTTTCTGGGTGCAAGCGCCACTCAAACATCTATGCCTTCTCGATACCCCTTTTTCTGGGTGCAAGCGCCACTCAAACATTTATGCCTTCTCGATACCCCTTTTTCTGGGTGCAAGCTCCATTCAAACATCTATGCCTTATTGATACCCCTTTTTCTGGGTGCAAGCGCCACTCAAACATCTATGTCTTCTTGATACCCCTTCTTCTGGGTGCAAGCGCCACTCAAACGTGTATGCCTTCTTCATACCCCTTTTTCTGGGTGCAAGCGCTACTCAAACATCTATGCCTTCTTGATACCCCTTTTTCTGGGTGTAAGCGCCAATCAAACATCTATGCCTTCTTGATACCCCTTCTTCTGGGTGCAAGCGCCACTCAAACATCTATGCTTTCTTGTTACCCCTTTTTCTGGGTGCAAGCGCCACTCAAACATCTATGCCTTCTTGAAACCCCTTTTTCTGGGTGCAAGCGCCACTCAAACATCTATGCTATCTTGAAACCCCTTTTTCTGGGTGCAAGCGCCACTCAAACATCTATGCCTTCTTGAAACCCCTTTTTCTGGGTGTAAGCGCCAATCAAACATCTATGCCTTCTTGAAACCCCTTCTTCTGGGTGCAAGCGCCACTCAAACATCTATGTCTTATTGATGCCCCTTTTTTCTGGGTGCAAGCGCCACTCAAACATCTATGCCTTCTTGATACCCATTTTTTCTGGGTGCAAGCGCCACTCGAACATCTTTTTCCCAAGAACAGCTCAGATACGAAAGAAACTTTCCTCGGAAAATTTTTCAGCAGCATATGACCTTCAGTACAAGGTCAATACTTCGTTGACCCTTAGACACCCAAGTTATTCCCCAATTTCATTCATGTGTTTATACTCCTACTGCAATTATCAACAATTCTTTTTATTTCTTTATTTCATGTCGTTGCCATATTATCATAAACTTTTGCTGAGTTTAAGAAAGAAAAGAATATTGTGCATTGTAATTGTTATCGTCGTAGGAAATGAACACGGCGACACGAGTTCAAATCCTGGACGAGACTGATTGCATTTCACATAGCACTAATACCCTTGGGAAAGGTATGAATCCAATTATTCTCCCTCCAACTATGGCTAAATAGTAGGACAGACTGGGTTCTTCAGCCTTGGTCAGGCAACTAGTCTAGAAGAAGGAAAAACTCTGAATTAAAACCTGTTAAACTCCGCTTAAAAATTGACCTTGTGTCATATCCTGCCCGAGCGGAGGGGTTGGTAAATAGGATTATCAAGTCCTTAACTGACAATTGTTTCATGAAACACTTGACTGGTTCTATTTTTGACAAAACCTCCAGTTTCTTTGAATAGTGTTGTTCCGTATACATATTTACCAACCCCTCCTTGCCCAGTTGGCTGGGGCTGTAGAATACACCGACTGCTTCTCTGCAGAGGGGTAACACCCCTCCCCCAACGAGTGTCCTAGATATGACACTAAACAATCTGAGCGTGAGGTTCCAGCAATGTTGGAGCTTTGGGGAATGCGGAGTACCCCTTCATTGCCATCGCTCCCAGGGCCACTCTGGCCCGGAGTAGTAGCATCTGATAAGGGTCCTATCTATGGGTTAAATAGAACTAAACCGTGCTTCTTTCACTATACTGATTTTTGCATTTAAACTGCGTATTTATGCTAAACTGAATTGTTTAAAATAGAACTGTTTTGACATTGGAACAGCGTACTAGTGCTGAACTGAATTGCTCAAAAGAGAACTGTTTTTGACGTCTAAACTGTGTACTTATGCTGAACTGAATTATCTGAAATAAAACTGTTTGACATTTAAATCTGTGTATTGCCCAGTCAGCTGGGGCTGTAGAATACACCGACTGCTTCTCTGCAGAGGGGTAAACCACCCCCTAACGAGTGTCCCGGATATGACACTAAACAATCTGATGGTGAGGTTCCAGCAGTGCTGGAGCTTTGGGGAATGTGGAGTACCCCTTCATTGCCATCGCTCCCAGGTCCACTCTGGCCCGGCATGGTAGCACCTGATAGGGCCCTATCTATGGGTTAAATAGAACTAACAGCGTACTAATGCTAAACTGAATTGTTTGAGTAAACTGAATAGCTTTAAATAGAAAAGTTTTTCACAATTAAACCGTACTTACATTTAAACTGCGTGCTTATGCTTAACTGAATTATTTCAAATAGAACTGTTTTGCGACATTAAAACTGTTTTTACACTTAACTGAATTGTTACATATAACTGCTTGAATAATTTGAAATGGAAATGTTTTGGACAATTAAACTGTGTACTTATGCTAAACTGAATTGTTTTAATTAGAACAGATTATTTACATACAAATGGATTTGGCGTTAAATAACCTACAAAGGTTGATATGCCATAAAACCCACCAAAACAAAGCAAAGCAAACCAACCCCTCTGCTCGGGCAGGATATGACACAAGGTCAGTTTTTAAGCGGAGTTTAACAGGTTTGAATTTAGAGTATTCCTTCTCCTAGACTAGTTGCCTCACCAGAGCTGAAGAATTCAGTCTACTGCCCTAGCTGGAAGCAGAATAATTGGATTCATACCTTTCCCAAGGGTACTAGTGCTATGTGAAATGCAATCAGTCTCGTCCAGGATTTGAACTCGTGTCGCCGTGTCCATTTCCTACGACGATAACCATTACATCACGGGCACCTCCAAATAGTGTTGTTCCGTATAAGGAAAAAATATTTTATCTGATAGAACTTATTTGATTGTCTTGAAAATAATGGTTGACACATTTACATGAAAAGCAGGAAATTTGTATTTTGAGATTTTTTTTAATTAGTCGTTGACTGAGCTAAATGAAAAGGAAAAATTTTTATGATAAGGTTGTTGCGAAAAATAATGACCAGCACATTTAAATGAAGAGGAAAGATTTTTATAGCTAAGGTGTTGTGAAAAATAATGACCAGCACATTTAAATGAAAAGGAATTTTATGATTAGTTTGTTGTGAAAAAAAAATGGCTCACACATTTAAATAAAAAGGAAAGATTTTTATGACAAGGTTGTTGTGAAAAATAATGGCCAACACACTTTAATAAAAGGGGGTATTTTTATGACTAGGGCGTGAAAAATAATGGCCAACTCATTTAAATGAAAAGGAGGTATTTTTACGACTAGGTTGTTGAAAAATAATGACCAGCTGATTTAAATGAAAAGGTAAGATTTTTATGACGAGGTTGTAGAAAATAATGGCTCACACATTTAAATGAAATGGAAAATTTTCATGACTAGGATGTTGGGAAAAATAATGACCAGCACATTTGATTGAAAAGAGATTTTTATGAATAGCCTGTTGTGAAAAATAATGACTCATACATTTAAATGAAAAGGAAAGATTTTTTTATGATGAGGTTGTTGGGAAAAATTATGGCCAACATATTTAAATGAAAAGGAGAGGTTTTTAGGAAGATGTTGTTATAAAGAAGAGAGTTTTATGAGTAGGTTTTTTGAAAAATAATTGTCTGTTATAATATTCATTTTAAATGTAAAATCGATTATTATTTTCTAAACAGCCAAATATAACTCAAACACCATTACCGTGAATATTCAAAAATATTATTTTCCATTTAACCAAGTGGCCCGCAAATTGAATATTTCATTTTCCAGGTAATTCTGGATACTCTACTTCTGTGATACTTGTCTGAAGAGATGGTCCCAAGTGGAATATAGTGATGCATGCAAAAATGTCACAGTTGACTTTTAAAAAAGTCGTTTGAATAGAATAAAGAAATTATGTTGTTTTATTTTAAGATTAAGAGGCAATTTCTTTTTTACCTGAATATAAAACAATAAACAAATGACGTTGCTGCAATGGTGTATATAAAGACATTAAAATACATAAGTGAGAAATATACTATGCAAATCCATTTTAAAAAGCATTTCTGTGAATATCTACATTTTTTGCAACAAGGTGGATTCTTGTAAATGTGATGGCAAAGGTTATCATGTCATCAAAATTTATTAACCATAAAATTGTTAAACTGTATGTTTACTTAGTCACAGAAAATTTAAAACATAAACTTTAAAAAGATAATTATAGAATTTAAATGGGAGTTTTAAAAACTCTCTATCATTAATAGAAACGCAGGTTAATTCAAATGGAAGTTGTAAATATTCGTCTGTTTATTGATTTCTGAAATTGAACACTTTAGTGAATTACTTGGGTGAGTGAAAAGTTTTGCAACATTTTGGTAACAGGGTACTTTGTTGTTCATATATCATGTGACTGAGGTGTAATGGTTATCGCCGTAGGAAATGGATACGGCGACACAAGTTCAAATCCTGGATGAGACAGATTGCATTTTCACATAGCACTAATACCCTTGGGAAAGGTATGAATCCAGTTATTCTCCCTCCAGCTATGGGTAAATAGTAGGGCAGTAGACTAGGTTCTTCAGCTATGGTGGGGCAACTAGTCTAGGAGAAGGAAATTCAATCCTGTTAAACTCTGCTTAAAAATTGACCTTTAGTCATATCTTGCCTGAGTGGAGGGGTTAGTAAATATATACATCATGTGACTGAAACAATTTTAACCATGATGTAGTACCCACTGTGTTTGATAGTATTGTGGTAGTTGGTGCTCTGACATATTCTGCATTGCTTCTCTATCATGTGTTATTTGAAAGATGAACAGGTGAATGTGTAAGTAAGTAAAGTTGGCGACTATAGTTGAGGGTGACCCGAAGGCTTCCTTTTTGATAACTGCTACACCAAGGTGTAGCTACTCCTTTCCCTGGATTGTTCCACTTTACCCTTGATCCTTACCTTATAATGCTGAGTGTTAAGCAAGGTAGCATCAAGTACCATTTTTTGAGTCTTTGGTATGACTCGACCTGGGATTGAACCCAGGTCTCCCGAGCCTATGGTGGAAAGGTACATATGATCTTAGTACTGTAATCAGGTTGAAGAAATTTTGCTGCAAGAACCTAGACAATCAGGCAATTTCAGATAGGTATAAAACTGTTGATTCCAAGGTCATGTTTCAAGCCAAATAGGTAAATTCAGCAAGTAACTCTCAGAGAGTATCAGGCGAGCTCAGCATCTCACTGTCCAGTGTAGTTTTGTCATCTTTACGACCTCAGCAAATCCAATGTGTGTACACTCAGAGAGTATCAGGTGAATTCAGCATCTCGCAGTTCAGAGTGGTTCATCACTTTTAGGACCTTGACAAAAGCATCTAGAACTTGTGAATTGTGCCTCATGTTACCAAAATATTGCAAAACATTTGCTTCCCCTAAGTAATACAAATATCTTTTATAGATTATCAAAGAATTAAATTGATTCAAAAAAAATATTTCAAAATATCTTTTTCCAATGTAGGGCAACTATAAATAATGGTCGTCTTTGGAAAGTGGCTTATGGTGTATCAGATGAAAATCCTAGAAATCCATCTCAGTCTCTTTTGCTTCTGTTCTTTGAACAGTAAAGGTGTTATCTTCTGTCCAGCCAGATTATACAGTAAAGCCAGGATGGCTAGGATCATTTAATTTTCCATCCAAGTAAGCTTTTTCCCCATTTTTGTACCCCTGATGGTTCATTATGTGCATATTTCATGTAAGTGCATATTTTAAATGTTTCTATATATATAAATAAGCTTATCTTACCTTCTGTTTATTTAGAATTAGTATATCATGGCTATACTAATGATCATATTGATCATAGGAGAGTGAGGCCTTGACTAAATATCCTCCCTACCACTGAGCAACCCAATACCATTAATTCATCACTGAAATCTTTTTAATAATATTAGCATGGTTTAAAATACATCAACTGTAACCATTGCGGATGGGTAAGACTCTTCCCCACAAAAAAGGGGATAGCCAGAGTATGACCCTAAACTGCATCTGATGGTGAGGCTTCTTGATATCTGGGAAGCGTGCTGTATTCCTTCCTTGCCATTACTCCCAAGTCCACTCAAATCTGAAGTGGTAGTACATTTTAGAGTCTCCTCTAAACAAAGAGAACTGTTTAAGAATTATTTGTATTTGATAGGACTGTGTACAAAAAAAAAAAGCAATTTAAGAAATAACTATACCAGAAATATTATTAATTGAATTACCATGACCAGAAAATCTGGCAAGCACTGTATGTGACATACAGAACCACTGGACAACGGTTTTGACCTTATTTGGTTTCATCAGCAGTGTATACTGTGGTCTCTCACACTGGAGATTAAACCAGTGACCACATTGCACACAAGCAATGCCAAATTAACTTATCATCGTAAATGTGTCGCCAATTAATTTGATGCGTCTTGTTACATTCCTACTCTTACAGAGGACACCGTTACCTCCAGGGTTAATTTGGCATCACTTGTATGCAATGTGGACCTGTAGGTTAGTGTTTTGACTCTGCACTTTGTGGTCACTAGTTTAATCTCCAGAGAGGGAGATCACAGTATACACTCCTGATGAAACGTTATAAGTTAGAAATAGCAGTCCAATCGTTCTGTATGTTACATGCAGTTTGCCAGATTTTCTGGTCATAGTAATTCAATTTATAAAATAATTCCTCAATTTAAAAAAAAAATGTATGTCTACACCAGAAATGTTGTTATAAATATTCTATGAATGCTATTCTTTAAACCTGTAGACATAAAATATCCCTAGAGAGGTTGATATGCCATCAAAATCATTCCAAATGAATTCAGATAATCTGAAAAAAATAATCTTCCTTTAACTTTCTATGTTTTGAATTTTCCGTGAAATGAAACCTTTGAACAAGTAGTTATTTATTAAGGTCCCTATGAAGCAAAAATGTGGCACAAGGACAGTTTAATGTAAGGTATACTATGCAGGAATTGAAATTCCCATTGGGTTACTTAGTTCCATTAGCATCCCCTCTCAGCAGCACCTTAGATACTGAGCAATAAAATCAGCCTCAACTCTTTTGGAAGAGGACACAGATGCTGCCTGGGGGAAAGATCCTCCCCAAAATTTAGCTGTTATCAATTCTCACCATTACCCCCCCGCACATCATAAATAACAGTAGTAAGCATACTGAATGACATATTTTGCTATAACGAGGTTGAGCTAAGTGAATTTCAGTATCATGAGGAAGATCTAATATAACATACTCTCAACATAGCAGCCTTTCAAATAAGTGCAACTAACTAGATAAACAAAATCTGTTCTATAACTGATAATTTCATGTACATGACGTGATACAACGGGTTAATTAACTGCTTGGTAATAAGCTGCTTACTGATTATTCCAGGTAAAATAAACATCTAAGTGAGGAGAACAATAGCTGTTGATATATTAGGAATGAAAACGAGAAATCTGGTATTGTTTTTGCTGTCTATGTGATGTCAGCACATGTGTCACCATATTTTACCTGGCACCATCTCTTCAGACAAGCAGACTTTTTTTTCATTTTCTTTGAAGACAATCATTTGAACACTACAATAATTGAAAACCTTTAGAATCTTAGAAAAGTTAAAATCAAAATATCTTTTTTGTTTTGTTTTGTTTTTATCATGTCATTTATTTTTTTAGATTCTACAAAACATTGACAGAACACTGGAAATTGCCAAAACCTTTTTCTTGTGCACAGAGAAACAATTCATTCAATGAAAAGGCTTTTAACGGACAGACGGTTTGTTTTTTTTGTTTTTTTTTTTTTTAGTTTTTTTTAAGTGGTAACCTTCAATAATAAAAGAACATCCCATAATCTCCCAAATATTGGGTCATTTCCAAGATTGTTCTGTATTTTACGTTAGGCACAAACAGAAAAAAAAAAAAAGAAAAAAAAAAAGGAAAGAAAAAAAAACATCAGTGAGATACATTTTAATTTTAAAAAAATTAAAAATAAAACCCCCAAAAAATGAAAAGAAAGAGCATATTTGTTAAATTTTAGTAGAAGCCTACAATACATACTGTATATGATAGGTGGATGGCTCCCAGCTAAAGAACCCCAGCCCAAGACCCTGCAGATTTGCAAAGGTAAGTTTCTGGTTCTGAATGTCAAGATTTTTATTTTTATTTGGGGCATTGTTATTGCAAAAATAGTTCAATATGGATAATTCTTCATTTTTTTTTTCTTTCTGTTCTTTTTTTACTAGTTCTGTCTGGTATCTATTCAGTATGAAGACATTTTCAAATCAAACATATCGAAAGCAATGATTGGCTACAGGTGACATCATGATTTGGGAAGAACTTTGTGATTGGTCAAAAAGAAGACATTTTTTTTTTAAGGTGGAGGAGGGTTAGATGTTTAGATTGTACGTCTATTTTAATGATAAAACCAAACAGTTACTTTTGTTTGTTTTTCAGAAAAAAAAAAGAAGTTTTAACATTTTTTTTCTGTTCACACCCCCACCTCATCAGATTCATTCATTAAAAAAAAAAAATATTTATTTTATTTTTATTTTTTTCTCAAATTACTTAACTTACAAATTAATCTTTATCAATTATTCTGTTTGGGTAAACAGTTTTTTTTACTAAGCATAGAAACTGGTAATTTACATATTGATTGAGAACAGAAAGATCAATGTTTAAAAAAAAAAAAAAAAAAAAAAAAAAACTGATAAAGAGGAGGTCTTTGCTGGATGGGGTGTGGGGAAATATATTTGGGAACCACTGAGACATTTAGAACACATACAAGATATTACAAATTGATAAGTTTTGTTGGTGATTGACAAAAAAAAAGATAGAGGCAGTAGTTATTTTCACATCATCATCATCATCATCACCACCACCACCACCACCACCACCACCACCACCACCATATTCATCCTCATCATCACTATTATTATTACTACATCTGTCCTGTAATATTTGGTACATTTCTATATAAATTTTATACACTAAATGTAACAAGTATTATGGAACAGAAGTAATACCTTTTTTTTTCATGAATATATCTTTGAGCACTTGGAACCACGTTTTTCCTGTGGGTAAATGTTGAAGCGAAACGTTTTTCTTTTTTTAAAAAATGAAACGTGGAAAAAATGGTAAAGAGACTAATAAGAAACCTTGTCATTTAAAAATAAAAATTTTGCAAAATTATTTAAATTTACAAGAAACAAAATACATAGTTAAGATTAGAGAGCAGTTCAAGAAAGAAGTCTTAAATTTACCGACAGATTCTAATGGTTATATTACCATACAAGGTAAAAAAAATTCTTATCTATCAACATAGACAGTTAAAGAAGAGTTTAACCTTGGTAAAACATATTTTAACCTTGGTAAAACATATTTTAACCTCATTAAAACATATTTTGACCTTAGTAAAACATATTTCAACCTTGGTAAAAACATATTTTAACCTTGGTAAAAACATATTTAACCTTGGTAAAACATATTTTAACCTCATTAAAACATATTTTGACCTTAGTAAAACATATTTCAACCTTGGTAAAAACATATTTCAACCTTGGTAAAAACATATTTAACCTGGGTAAAACATATTTTAACCTCATTAAAACATATCTTAACCTCGGTAAAACATATTTTAACCAAGGTAAAAACTATTTAAACCTTGGTAAAAACCTATTTTAACTTTATAATATCTGTAGCAAAGAGGTCTTCTGTTCCTGTCTTCAATAAAATGAGTATTGTTTGTTTGTTTGTTTGTTTATTCCTTTCTTCTTACAACTTTTAACCAAGAAGGTGTCATGGTGGGGGAGGACGTCAAGAAGTTAATCATCTTTATTTTCTTGAGTAATTTTATCCACTGTTGACATGCTAAACCTAGTGCAGCTGGTTTCAATTCTGAGTTTTCCTTCTCTTCAATTAGTTGCTCTAGCAAACCTTGAAAGTCAGTCTATCCTACTATTTACCTATAGCTGAGGAGGGGAGAGAGAAGAGATGCATTCGTTTGTATTTAAGTTGCAAAATGCAATGGTGTAAATTTAGATTAATTTGCATCTAATAATTAAGTGCTATGTATATTTGTTTTTTGTCTGCAACTCTTCAAATCAATTAAAGATTCAATAGAGATAACTTGAGGAAAATTTACTAGAATTACTTCCCTTGAACACATTGTTTACAAAAGTTAATTTATTATGGAGAGATAGTTAACAAGTTAGCTGATTATTACTAGAGTAATGTGCTTGATTTTTTATTAGGTGCCCTATACTTAAATTATAATGAATATTTAATTAAATTCAAAAGCTTGGATACTCTAATAAAAATTTCTCATGTGTTATAAAAAGAAAATGATGGAACAGTTACTGGCAATTAAGGATTATTTCTAAGACTTGATTTTGACAGCTTCTGCTCTGTGTTCCACAAGAACTGAACAGTATTTACCATAGCATTGTTTTAAGGGTTACTTTCATTGACATCTGCTAGGGGTGGCACGTGAGGAATTAGTCTCCATCTCCCCTGATTCAAACCTTTTTCAGGTATTTGAAAGTTGTGACCTTACAGAATCCGAAAACCAAAGGATCACGATGAACTATGCAAGCTCATGATGAGACAAAGCTTAAGCAATCAGATTTGTCAGATTGAAAGTCATAAGTAATGAGAAATGAGTTTGATCCTCACTGGGTGCTCATTATAAAAGCACACATAACAAACCTGGCTATGTGTGTCTCAATCCGATCTTTTGGAGTTGGGAAAAGATTGTCATCGTTTAACAACTATTGATTAACAGATTTGTCGGTATATCGTTCAGACAAATCTTTTAACCAAAAGGTATACCTTGCTCATCCCTCGAGAAAAGTGGCCGCAGATCCCCCTCACCACCACTTATATTCAATTAATTTTTATTTCTGGTGAAAAGGCAAATTTTTAGGTATTAGAAAAAAGGAAAATGTGACAAAAAAAAAAAAAGTCGGAAGATTTTGTTACCTTAAAAGAAAACAGGTTTCTGAAAGATTGGATGCAAGTCAATATCGGATAAGGATACAACAGCATAATACACATATGGCAATCAATATAGGCCTATCAATATGTACTGATTAAGTGTGTACGTGTTTCATTGTATATATTCATACATACATTTAAAAATATATACATTGGTAAAAGGTGCATATATTTGCATTAAAGATTACATATACATGTATATATACACATATATATATATATGAACATCTATCTGAGTTTATATATATATATATATATATATTTAAGCTTATATCCAAATTGGAGTAGAGTATATCTGTTATTTCAAGATATATAAATGAAAAAATTTATGTATATATGAATACATATATGTAACACATTCACACAATTAGCACAAATACTTAGTTACATATATATATATATATATATATATATATATATATATATATGTATACACACACATACATACATACACTACACATATATTTATGCAGCTCTTTCTATATATACACAAATATATACATGTATATACATATATGTGCATATACACACATGCATTTATGTAAGCATGTATAAATACTTATACACACACACACACACACACACACATATATATATATAAATATATATATATATATGTGCGTGTGTGTGTAATTATGATGGTAAAGATATATGAAAGTATAACTAAAGCATATATGTGTATATGTGTATGTGTTTGTAAAGTATATATGCATATCTATATGAGTGTGTCTATGTATGTATGTATGTATGTATGCGATAATCAAGGTTCAAATTTTGTATAGATTATTAAATTTTATATGTGTGTGTATGCATATATATATATACATACGTACATACATACATACATACATATATTTATATATATATATATATATATATATATATATATTTAGTGTGGTGGAGGTGTTGGTGAAGGATTCGATGGTCGGTTGACCATTTTTTCTGAATAACTTTAAATCAATCAATTCATTGGCCTTGGGGTGGGGGGTGAATTATGACCCTGTCTTCATGGCATGACACACATGCAGTCACTCTTTGACATCACAAACAAGAAGTTTTTTTACAAGGACAAGATATAAATTGGGGGGGGGGGTCAATTTGTACATTGAGGAGAGAAGTGTGTGTATGTGTTTATGTATGGGGTGGGATCATTGGGACTTGGGGCGGGGGCAGGCATATCTGCAAGAAATAGAGAAAGTTTAGAGTGATCCACAGAAGTTGCTGATTTTTTTTTTTTCAATTTTTCAATTTTTATTATCATTTTTTTGTTTTTGTTTTTGTTTTGTCCTGTTTCATAATCAGAAAAACTGAAAGTGATTTGATTTGAAAAAAAAAAAAAAAAAAAAAAAAAGAAAAAAAAAAACGTTTCTGTGGAAATGAAAAGAAAAGAAAAAGTTATGAAAAATTACTGAAGTTCTTTTTCTCTGTTCTGCGATCATTCAATATCTTTTTTTTCAATTATTTTTATTTTTTGATTTATTATTATTATTATTATTATTATTATTATTATTATTATTTATTTATTTATTTATTTTTTCTTTTTCTTTCTTTTGCTTTTTTCTTTAATGTGTTTAATAAAATTTTTCCTTCCTTCAAAACAGAAAATTATTGGCCTTTTTAGGGAGGAGGGGGGGAATAAATGCCTTCAAATCTTTTTTTTTTCCTTGATTTTTAAAATTTATTTATATATATATTTTTTTCCAAATTTCATTTTTAATTTCAAATCTCGATATTATTCCTTTTTCAATTTTGCTTTAGTAAAATAATTTTTTCTTCTCTCTTTTTTTTTTTCTCTAAAAATCTTTCTCCTTTCTTGTTCTTTTTTTTTTCCTTTGTTGAATGAAACATCTGGAATCTTTCTCTCTTGTCTCTTTTTAACCTGGTACCATATGAAGAATCTTTCTTCACCAACAACAACATCCAAAATGAGCATTGGTAGAATATTTTAGCATCGTCATCGTCATTGTCTTTGTCGTCCATGTCATCTCTTTACTGCTGTCAACCTCCATATTGTTTAATTAGGATAATAAATGTATGTTAATCTCTGTAATCACTGAGCCGTTGTCGTCATTGTGGTAGTCGCTTTTTTTCTTTTGTCTTTCTTCATTTTTTTCCTTTTCTTTTTCTTTTTTGTCATCGTAGAAATCGTCATCGCAGTCATAAAAGAATTAATGAAATTATTTGTAAACATCTTGACAGTGAACAGTTCGCAAAACAAAGGGACTTTGATCAAAGTTTCAGGCTTTCTGAACTATCAACACATTGCATTCTTCACCCTCATCGTTCATTTTAATCGGCTGTAAAAGACAAAAAAGAAAAAAAAGGAAACAATTCAATATACAATATTAAATCTCACACAAAAAAAAATGGTTAAAATATACTTATGTGAGTCAAAAGTTTTGCAATATTTCAAGCAACCAGGTTGAGAGAAAATACTTTCTTAATTATATTGTATACTCAATCAAACATAATGAACAAACGAAACATACTTGTTAATAAAGACATATCTCTCGTTTTATTCTCGAAAGGCCCACAGTTTGTTGTTAGTTGAGAGATAGATGGAGAGACATATACTCAGAGAGGGGACTTCTTCTTGTCCCATATCTTCTTCCAGGAGCCAGGGGGTGCCAACGCCTCTCATTGGCTGCCTGCCCCTCGCTTGACAGCGATTCACTACACTCTGCCTAAATCTGACCGTGTGATTCTCATCACGTGGTCTCCTTCTGGTTACACACCTGTTGTATCCGACTGCCCTTTTCACTAATCACAATGTGACAGCTTGTCAAAGCACATGGGGTCACTAGGAACGAACTGAAAATCCATGGCACATGTTATTTAACAATTATCAATGATGTTTTTTTGCCACATGTCTCTCATTAATTTGATATAACTTGTGCAAACATTACTGAATTATTTGTACTTTATTTTACGCCTTTGATAATGAGAAGTGAAAAAATTGCAATTTGAACCATTTTATCATATTTACCAGCCCTTCCGCTCGGGCAGGATATGACACGAGGTCAATTTTTAAGCAGAGTTTAACAGGTTTGAATTCAGAGTTTTCCTATGTGAAATGTAATCAGTCTCGTCCAGGATTTGAACTTGTGTCGCCGTGTCCATTTCCTACGACGATAACCATTACACCACAGGCACCTCAATTTGAACCATTTTATGCTAATTGTGGAAAAAATACTGAGTGCTAGGGCAGTGACAAAAGAAATGAATGACATGGAAGGCCCAGGAACTGTTGACGAATGTTCAGACGTTTTAAGGAGGGTGACAACAGTTTCAAAGACAAACCAGAGAGATCTTCTATTGTGGAAAATGAGGTGTTGCTTGAAATAGTTGAACAACAGCCAAGCACAAGCATTTGTATGTTGTCAGCAGAACTTTGTCCTTCACAAAGCATCATCAACTTACGCATTCTTGAGCTCAGACTTGTAAACAGATGCTAAAATAGCTTGAAACGTTATAAAACTTTTGAGTCACACTTACAGAATTTTTAACTGAGTTTTGAAAATGGTCATTAAAAATCACAGATTTTTTAGAACAATTAAATCCTTTCTTGTTTTGTTCATTCATTTGATGTTTCAGTCAGTAAATAATTGAGCCTTTAGTAAGTTGGTCAACCGTAGCCGAGGCTGACCCAAAGGTTTTCTTTCTAATAGCTACTACACCAAGGTATAGGTAAGGACGCTACTCCTTTTCCTGGATTGCTGCAATTTACCCTCGATACATACCTCATAATGCTGAGTGTTAAGCGAGCAGGCATGAAGTACCAGTTATTTTAGTCTTTGGTATGACTCAACCTGGGATTGAACCCAGGTCTCCTGGACCATTGACGAACACTCTAACCATTATGCCAATGTCTGGTTATACAAAGTATAATATAATATCCTTGATCCGTACCTTATAATGCTGGGTGTTAAGCTAGCAGGCATCAAGTACCATTTTTAAAGTCTTTGGTATGATGCGACCTGGGATTGAATCCAGGTCTCCCGGACCATTGGCGAACACTCTACCCACTGGGCCAATGAGCCGAGCAAGTAGTACTTGAAGAGTATTAGACAAGCTCAGTACCTCACAATCCAGTATGGTTTGTCTCCTTCATGACCGTGGTAAAAGTGCCTAGAGATGCTAAACTCTACCTCATATTACTGTAATATTGCAAAAAGTTTGACTCATATTTTGTGAAAAGATTGGGAACAAAAGAAAAAAAAATTGAAAATTGATACTATTTTATCTCACATAAAAAAAGAGATTTATAGATTGATTTTAATGGTGTGTCAATTCATCTTCGGTAATTCTATGCCAAGAGGTTGGAGAATTACTTCCATTGTACATTTTTATTAAGATTTTTGTGTAGTTGTTTTTCTGCACATAGTTATATATCAAGTATTCCTATCTAATACAAATAATTTGCACACAGTTGTATGGTTTCAAGTATTCCTATCTAATACAAATAATCTACACATAGTTGTATGGTTTCAAGTATTCCTATCTAATATAAATAATTTGCACCAAGGTTGTATGATTTCAAGTATTCCTATCTAATATAAATAATCTATACATATTGCATTGTTTCAAGTATTCCTATCTAATATAAAAAAATTGCACACAGTTGTATGGTTTCAAGTATTCTTATCTAATATAAATAATTTCAACCGAGGTTTTATTGTTTCAAGTATTCCTATCAAATATGAATAATTTGCACACAGTAGTATGGTTTTAAGTATTCTTAGTTAATACTAACAATTATATGGTTTCAAATAATTATTTCTATTTAATAATAGTCATTTATTTGCACACAGTTATGTGGCTTCAAGTAACTAATGATAATTCTTTATGAACACTTATAGTAAGTAAAGTTAGTGACCTTAGTTGAAGGTGACCCGAAGACTCCCTTTTCAATTGCTACTACACCAGGTGTAGAGGAGGGCGCTACTCCATTCCCTGGATTGCTCCACTTTAACCTTGATACGTACCTTATATTGCAGAGTGTTAAGTAAGGAGGCATCAAGTACCATTTTTTGAGTCTTTGGTATGACTCAACCGGGGATTGAACCCAGGTCTCCCGAGCCATTGGTGAATAAAATTGATAATTTACAGTTTTATGATATCAAATATTCCTGTCTTATCAGAATATTTAGCATACCCATTTATAATTTCAAGCATTCTCATCTAATAGTAGTATTTTACCCATGATTACATGGTTCCAAGTGACTATTTGATAATATTCATTTGTCTGCAGTTCGATGATTTCAGGTAATTAGTTTTAAATTTTGCCATGTCAGCTGGGGCTATAGAACACATTGACTGTACCTTGGCAGAGGATTAAGACCTCTACCCAATGACGCCACTTGTTGGCCGTGGGTGGTAACTTTTGATTCTTCCTGTTGGCTGAGCAGTTTGTGACCTGGAAATCGAAGTGATCTCGTAAATTGCAGCAACCTACTTTGACTCATACAAGTGGGGTGATCAAAGAGGCCTGATCTGATTGATCAGCTGGTCATGTCAAACACTGGCACTTACATGTTTGTTCTGACCATATTCTTCAAATTACTCTGATATCAAACAAGTACCCTACCCTTTATCTTGAAGGTGCAAGAAGGCGATGGCTGAGGGTCAATTGCTCTGAGATACCAATACTTGAAAACGTTTAAACTGTGGGCAAACTAATGATTAATATTAAATTGAATTATTTGTATTGATAGCAATACTTAAAATCCTTTGACAGCACACAAACAAATGAGCTCTAACTTGTATAAAAATAAAGTTACCAATGAACTATTTGCTAACAAATCACACACACACACACACACACACACACACACGCACACACGCACGCACACACACACACACACACACACATATATATAAACAGATTTTACTTTAAATAACCCACAAGGGTTGATATGTCATTAAACCAAATCAAAAAATCTTAGTGTTTGCCAATGGTCTGGGAGACCTGTGTTCAATCCCCGGTTGCATCATACCAAAGACTTAAAAAAAAAATGGTACTTGATACCTACTTGCTTAACACTCAGCATTATAAGGTATGGATCAAGGGTAAAGTGGAGCAATCCAGGGAAAGGAGTAGTTTCCTCCCCTATACCTCGGTGTAGTAGCTATTGAAAAGGAAGCCTTTTGGTCGCCCCCAACTAAGATCGTCAACTTTACTTATTAGATAAGAATACTTGAAATTATCCAACTGTGTGCAAAAAACAAGATTTGGCATAAAATAATCCATTGTTGATATATGACACATAAACCAATCACCAAAATAATCATAATCCTTAGTAACAATTCTAGCTACAATCATCATCATTATGTCGTGCCGCTAGCACGGATATCCCTGACCCTCTCTCGCCACTTTTCCCTATCGTTCATCGCCTCCGGCAGGTATTCAAAGCTACATCCCGTATCCTCACATAGCTGCCGTATGTATGTTCTAGCTGGTCGTCCTGCTTTTGCTCAGCCATATGTGGGGGTCCATAGGAGTACATCACTAATGAGCTCGTCTCTACTTCTCCAGCAGTGTCCTGCGTGTCTTGGATAGTTTTCGTGATGGGAGGCAGGTGGCCGTATACTTGGTGCTTTGTGGGGTGTTGCCGCCAAATAATTTATAGTGAGACAGCATCATTTATAGAAAAAGATCTCATGGTATAATGCTTAATGTAGACTGCGATGTTATGGTAAGTGAGTTTGTATTCTAGTTGCACTATAATATTCGCTCATTGGCCTAGTGGGTAGAGTGTTCGCCAATGGTGTAGTAGCTATTGAAAACGGAGCCTTCTGGTTGCCCTTGACTATGGTCGCCAACTTTACTTTACTTTAGGCTAATACCCTTGGGAAAGGCATGAACTTTTTATTCTCTCAGCTATAGGTTAAATAACACCACTATAGTTCTTTTACAAGGACGGATTTGACAGTAAATAACCCATGAAGGTTTATATGCTATTAAACTATGAAACCAAACCAAACCAAACCAAACCAAACCAATCCAAACCTATCAAATACAAATACTTTTCAAACGGATCTATTTAACCCATCGATGGGACATCAACAGGTACTACAATTGTAAGGTCAGGGTTACGCACAGTTGTATGGGAATAATGATGATAAAGAGGTATTGCGTACTTTCCAGTTCTCCAGAACTTTAAACTTTAGTGTCATACTTAGGACAACCCCTTTTTAGTGAGATGGGGGGTCTTATCTCTCTGAAGTTAGCATTTAGTAAGCCTCACTGACAGAGTTAATATGCAAAGAGGGTCACCTGTTTTCTTTCTTTGGAGCATAAAGATGAAACAGTATCAAACTTCTTTCTTTTATTTTCTTTATTCATGATGTGTGTAAGTCTATGAGTATCTTTGTGTGTGTGTGTGCATATGTATGTGTATGTCTGTGAGTATCTGTGTGTGTGTATGTGTGTGTGTGAGTGCATATCTCTGTGAGTATCTGTGTGTGAGAACATTCGTGAGTATGTGCATGTGTGTGTGTGCATGTGTGTGTGTGTGTTTGTTTATGTATGTATGTCTGTGTGTGTGTGCACATGTATGTATAAGTCTGTGAGTGTGTATGTGCGCATGTGTATGTCAGTTAGAATCTGTGAGTGTGAGTGTCTGTGAGTGTGTGTGTGTGTGTGCATGTGTGCTTGTGTGTGCGTGTGTATGTAGGGAAATATTTACCTCATTTTTGTTGATTTTCCAGACATCATCAACCAAAAATCTGTACAGGTATTCCCCGACTCCCAAATCAAGATTCAAGAGATACACTTCTTCTCTGAAAATAAAAAGAAAACAGCAAAAACCTTTGAATGAGGCACAAGTTTAAATGTTGTTCTCAATATGTGAAACTTTGATGAAAATGCCGGAAACAAAGTGTGAGGCTAATTTCTTTCAAATCAAGTGGATAAAGAATTAAATATGTAAAGAAAATTAAGTTCATAATAATTATTTTTCACTGCAACCTCCTGTTTGATTCTTCTTCTGCATTATTTCTTATACATATATATATATATATATATATATAGAATAACAATAAACAGCACTCACCTGTACAAGCTAAAAGTAACATGGCTGCCTACTTTGAAAAGCTAGCCAGCTAAAGCTCACCTCTTTTATTGAAGAGTGCATGAGCTTTAGCTGGCTAGCTTTTCCAAGGAGGCAACCATGTTACTTTTGGCTTGGAAAGGTGAGTGCTGTTTATTGTTATTCTATAATATATATATATATATGTGTGTGTGTGTGTGTAGGTAAATGATTTATTAAATACTAGCACTTACGGTAAGGGAAAAAAAACACAAGTAATTCGAAAATAAGAATATACAACGAATCACTGTCAAGGGGAAAAAATTATATATATTGGAAAAAAAAGAAAAGGCCAACCTTGTCACACCAATTGAAAAAAATCAACAGATGCGCAATAGATTGGCCAAAAGAAAAAAAACCCACCGTAAATGCTGCTAAGCTACAAGTGCAAAAAAGTGCTCAATACTAAGTAGAGCAAAAATAGTGACAATATATATATACATATATATATATTGGCAGCATTTCTTCATTGATATATATTCGATCGAACATAATAGACATTTTTTGTCTACATATTTTTTTGTTAATTCTTTCGAATTGTTGTATCGATCTTATGATATTTGGCGGGAATTGGTTGATAAACCTTCCGTAATTAGTTATTTCCCAAGTACTTTCTGCCAAACTTTGGGCCATCATCAGGGGAAGATGTATTACAAAAGTGATGTAACTTTTGTATGTAGATTACTGCTTTGTAAATTTTTTTCGATAAATGTAAGTTCTCTATTTTTTATCATTAAGGGTTTTTGGACTGGACTATTGTTTTCATCTTTATTGTTATTTCCACAACGTTTCGGATGATATGTCCTCCGGCCTTCTTCAGGTGTTTGTCGAACTTGGGAACCTTCACAGAACTTTGACCTACGTCCTTTATTGAATCCACGGGGGGTCGCTTGTTCTGATTCCATTAGCCATAACCGGGTACAAGTGTTAAGTATTCCTGTATTGTTACTTGCCTGCAGTCAGGATTGAACCTGCAACCTCCAGATGATTGTTTCCTTAAAAGCTTAGGGAACCAACGCCTGTAACCGTTACGCCATGTGTCCTGCTGGACATGTTCCAAAGAAAGAAACCAGAAGACCCTTTTGCATAGTTCAAAGCTCCGTGAAGGTTCATGAGTTTGGCAAACACCTGACGAAGGCCGGAGGACATATCGGCCAAAACGTTGTGGAAATAACAATAAAGATGAAGGCAATAGTCCGAAAACCCTTAATGATAAAAATCACCAAGCTTCGTCACAGAAATTTAGACAACTAAATTCTCTATTGTTTGGAATTGGTTTATAGAACAAATAATTTTAACCTCACAAAAATATTTCTTTTAAAGCTATTCAAATTTGTGGCAAATCAAACAGAGTGTTCCTGGCTCGAACAGAGGTCTGTCATGAAATTTTTGGTGGTTAAAAAGCGCAAACCATGTGAAATTTACAGAAGAATTTGTGATGTGTATGGAGAAGGAATTGTTTACAATTGGACTAAAAATGGGTCTGTGTTGAAAAGACAGTCCATGAAGTGGAAACACACTTACTCTCTAGTAAAGAAAAAGTTCTGGGCACAGTGGCCAGTAAAGAAGGTCATGCTGACAGTCTTGATTTCCTTGAAAAATGTGCAATTGTATGCAGTGCAGCTTATTGCAAACTCTTTAGGCCATATTCACCTTATCTTTTGAATGACATTTGTTAAAGATATTGTTAATATTATTATTAATGAATTTATTGAGAATAATCATTTTTGTTCAGCCTTTCGGGTGATCCTTAATAATTTCTATCTCAATGTCTACTGCTCATTCTATGGATGTTACTCCAAGCCACATTTGATAAGGAACCACAAAGGAGTTTGGCTTTCTTTTTTTTCTTCATATTGATTATCTAAGCGCCTTGCGCTACATAATCACACCACATCTCTCCCTCTCTCTTTCATACCCACCCACACACACACACACACTTGGAATTACTTTCATCCGTAATATTTTACATTTGGCAGATTAGCACCGTATTTCTCAGGTTTCTATGAGACATGCGTTGGTAGAGATGTGAATAGCAAGCAACAACTTTTATGCCCTAACAATTTTTGGAGGCTGGCATTACACAGTCTTTTGGAATAGAATTTCTTCAGAGTTCCTTTAAACAATAAACATCAACTTACGTTTTTGTAAGTTCCAGATTTTCAGACCAATTGTTGAAAGATCCAGCCAATAGTACACTGTCACCATCTTCATCCCACCGGATTTCTACAGCCACCTTCTCATCCTAAGATAAAAAAATATACACATATGTATACTAACTGAAGTACCTATCTACATCTTGTGGCCCCGGAAAGGGTCACTAATGAAAACGCAAACACGGATATTAGATAACAGATTATATTACACAAGAAAGATAGAGTTACATAGAAAAGGTAAGAAGTCGCGTACTGTTCGGATAACACTGATATTAATCTGCCTCTTGTAGCGAAATCTCTTAGTACTAATAACGGTGAGAAGAGTCCATTATGGTAAGATGAGTAAGGCTCCCACAACACTACATAAAATAAGAAGTCAAAATTCAGATTGCTAGTGGCTATATTACAATCTTCGTTGTCTATTAAATTTTTTTAGAGCCACTTTCTTGTCCTGGACAACATATATATATATATATATATATATGAATAACTGGATGGATTATATATATATATATATATATATATATATATATGCTCTATTCCAGTCATTCAGCACTCTCTCTGGAAATAGCGGAAACTTTAAACCGAGTAATGATATATATATATATATATATATGTGTGTGTGTGTGTGTGTAAACTAACTGAAGTACCAGTCTGTGGCATATAAGAGGTTAATATTTACATTATACCTTGTTATTTTGTAGTTCTTATCATATTTACTGACCCCTCCGCTCGGGCAGGATATGACACAAAGTCAATTTTTAAGCGGAGTTTAACATGTTTGAATTTAGAGTATTCTTTCTCCTAGACTAGTTGCCTCACCAAGGCTGAAGAACCCAGTCTGCCCTACTATTTACCCATAGCTGGAGGGAGAATAATTGGAGTCATACCTTTCCAAAGGGTATTAGTGCTATGTGAAATGCAATCAGTCTCGTCCGGGATTTGAACTCGTGTCGCCGTGTCCATTTCCTATGACGATAACCATTACACCACGGGCACCACCTATTTTACAGTTCTTATACTTAATTAAAAATTTCTCATTCAAAGCTAAAGTATTGATGTTATGGTTCGAGTGTTAACCATTGGTCCAGGAGACTAGGTTTCAATCCCAGGTTGAGTCATACCAAAGACTCAAAAATGGTACCTGATGCTTCCTTGCTTAATGCTATGCATTTTATATAGATTAAGGGTCAGTGGGACTATCCAGGAAAAGGAGTAGCGCCCTTCCCTACATCTAGTGTAGTAGCTATTGAAAAGGGAGCCTTCAGGTTTCCCTCGACTACAGTCGGCCAATTTACTAATCTATGTATATATAAATTTGGTCTGATAATTGCATAGGAATTACATTCATAGTAACCAAGTAGCACTGACTCTATATTATCCTAATTTAGATATATATGCTCTATCACTGATATTGTGCACTCTTTATTTATAGATATAGAAAACTACATTATATATATATATATATATATATATATCATCGCCTTCATGTCGTGCCGCTAGCACGGATATCCCTGACCCTCTCTCGCCACTTTTCCCTATCGTTTATTGCCTCTGGCAGGTCTTCAGGGCTACATCCCGTATCCTCACATAACTGCTGAATGCATGTTCGTGCTGGTCGTCCTGCTTTTGCACGGCCATATGTGGGAGTCCATAGGAGTACATCACTTATGGGCTCGTCCCTGCTTCTCCAGCAGTGTCCTGCATGTCTGGTTCGTCTAACTTGGATAGTTTTCGTGATGGGAGGCAGGTGGCCGTATAGTTGGTGTCTTGTGGGGTGTTGCCGCCAGGACTTGTTCAATATTGCTGGCAGCATTCTAGTGTAATTGCCGTCTAGCCTTTTCTCCAGCCGTTTTGTTAACGTCCATGTAGTGCATCCATACATCAGTATCGATACGACAGCTGCCTGGAAGAAACTGCGCTTCATTTCATCGGTTAGGTCTGATTTCCATATGATCGATTGTCTATTGATAGCTGTCCATGCCTTCGTTAGCCGCGTGTCGATGTCCTTTTCGGTTGATGAGACGCTGCTTCCTAGGTAAGTGAATTTGTCTACTAGTTTAAGAGGGGTTCCGTCTAGTGTGGAGATGTTGCCTGTTTGATTATAGCACATATATTCCGTTTTGTGTGCATTGACATGGAGGCCTATGCCTGCGGCTGCTCGTTCCAAACTATGCAGTAGTGTTTCGGCTTGGTTGGGTGTATTTGCCAGTATCACTATGTCATCGGCGTTGTCGGCGTCGGTATTTGTTTTTGCGGGGTGCCTTCTGCTTCTTTTCTTTGTCAGCTCGAAGCCGTTTTCTCAGATTGTATCAATCCCTGTTCTAGCATTTCTTCATTAATACAAATTTCGTTGAACATAATAGACATTTTCTGACAACATATTTTCTTGTTGATCCTTTCATATTGCTGTATTGATTTTATAGTATTCGGCGGGAATGGATTGATATATTTTCCATAATTGTTTATTTCCCAAGAACTTTCTGCCCGACTTTGGGTCATCATCAGGGGAGGATGTCTTTAGCTACTGACACTAATTATAAAACAAATTTAAAAGTAAACGCTACACACTGCAACGGCCCAGGTGCTCTTCTTCTTACAAAGTAGTAGTGTACATACAAAAGTTGCATTGCTTTTGTAATACACCTTCCCCTGATGATGGCCCAAAGACGGGCAGAAAGTACTTGGGAAATAAACAATCATGGAAAATATATCGATCAATTCCCGCCGAATACTATAAAATCAATACGGCAATATGCAAGGATCAACAAGAAAATATGTCGACAGAAAATGTCTATTATGTTCAAAGAAATTTGTATATATATATATATATATATATACTCCTTATAAATGAGAGTCCCTCACTCCTTATGTGGAACATTTTTTAAAAATTCTATGGTAAGCCTTTGCCTTTCCAGTGAATCCTCAAACTATACATACCTGATTTGCTAACTCTCCATCAAAATATGTAGACAATCTATGGAGGACAGACAAGCAAACTCTTTCCAATTATTGATATTGACATATGTGAATGGTTCCAGTCAAGTTTGAAAATGCATATAACAGGTTTCTACTGTACTACTGTCTGAGTAATAGTCATAGGAGACTGATTTACTCAAGTGCTCACTGATACACTCTTTTCTAAATCAACTATTGTAGCATGCCAGGAATGAGAGTTATTCTTGAAATATCAGGTGATGGTGGAATGTATTGAGGGAAGTGGATTTATGCTTTTATAAAGGTTATTAATATGGAAATGAAACATTGAAAAATATGGTTGGAATTCAAATACAATTTGGAGTGTTGCTACTTCAGAGAGTGTATTTGCATGTCTGTGATATTGAATTTTTGAAGAAGGAATAAAAAAATAAAAACAACGTCGAAGCATTAATTTCTTTTCAAGTAAGTAAGTTAGTAAAGTTAGCGACCATAGTCGAGGGTGACCCGAAGGCTCCCTTTTCGATAGCTACTACACCAAGGTGTAGGGGAGGGCGCTACTCCATTCCCTGGATTGCTCCACTTTACCCTTGAACCGTACCTTATAATGCTGAGTGTTAAGCAAGGTGGTATCAAGTTCCATTTTTAAAGTCTTTGGTATGACTCGACCTGGGATTGAACCTAGGTCTCCCGGGCCATTGGCGAACACTCTAACCGCTGGGCCACCATTTTTCATTATGACAGCAATGCTCTACGAAAATGTCCACTATATCCATTATTAGTCATGACAGCAATACTATGAAAATAGTAAATAGCCACTATATCCATAATTAGTCATGACAGCAATACCATGAAAATAGAAAATAGCCACTATATCCATTATTAGTCATGACAGTAATGCTATGAAAATAGAAAATAGCCACTATATCCATTATTAGTCATGACAGCAATGCCATGAAAATAGAAAATAGCCATTTTATCAATTATTAGTCATGACATTAATGCCAGAGAAATAACTGAAAATTGTCGCCCTGTCTATTATTTGTGATGATAAAAGTATTCTAAAAATAGGAAATGGCCACTATATCCATTATTAGTCATGGCAGTAATGTTTTAAAATGCATAGGAAACTTTAGTGATGACATATAGAATTCTCACTTAGAAAGTTTTTCTAAGTTTTTAAAAATGATTTTAATACTTTATAAATTATTCAACAACATTTTCCAGAGTCCAAATTAATAAACTGCAATAAAAAGAAGCAGCAATATGAACAACGAACAAAATTTTATTTGTAATTTGTCACAAGCAGAGATTTGGGAATCCCTTTATATCATTGGAAAAGGCCAATTCCTTTTTTCTGGATGAAAAATTTGCGTTGATGTAAAACTAAATGCTTTTCTTCAAAAACAAAACACTTACATTAGTTTCTTCTTCTGCTGATTCTTTATCAGCCTCTGCAGGGCTTGGGTCTTCCACAATAGCATCAGGTACGGGAAGCTCCTCAATTGTTTCCTGCTCTACAATGGGTTCGGGTTCTGGCTCAGGTTCTGGAACAGGCTCTGGCTCTTCAACGACTTCTTCCTGCACCTCTGGCTCTGGTTCAGGTTCTGGCTCAGGCTCTTTCTCTGGCTCTGGCTCAGGCTCTGGCTCCTCAACGGGTTCTGGTTCAGGCTCTGGCTCTGGCTCTTTGACCGGTTCAGGTTCTGGTTCTTTTACGGGTTCAGGCTCTGGCTCTTTGACAGGTTCAGGTTCAGGCTCTGGCTCTTTTACCGGTTCAGGTTCAGGTTCTGGCTCAGGCTCTTTCACGGGTTCTGGCTCAGGCTCCTTGACAGGTTCCGGTTCTGGTTCTTTTACTGGTTCCGGTTCCGGCTCAGGTTCTGGCACCTTCACGGGTTCTGGCTCAGGCTCAGGTTCCTTGACCGGTTCCGGTTCTGGCTCTTTTACTGGTTCCGGTTCCGGCTCAGGTTCCTTGGCAGGCTCTGGTGCTGGAGCAACAGGTGCTGGTGCTTTTTTCGACTCTGGTTCAGCTTTGGGAGCAGATTCTACAGGGGCCTCTACTTTGGCCTGGATCTCTTCCTGGACGGGGACTTCAGTTGGAGCAACTTTTGCTTCCTCTTCTTTCGGAGCTTCCGTCGTAGCATCTGCCTTTGCTTCAACTGGAGCTGGTGCCTAAAATTCAGACGGAAGAGAAAGAGAAAAATAAACAAATTTAAAATGTTCCATTAAATCTCGAGTCAATAAAGATTACATAATCCAGTTCAGCATTGAATACAGAAAGAATAAAAATCGGCAAGATGTCCTTTTTCCCTTGAAGGAGACGTCACATTAAATGACTTGCATTTGTCAGGGTTTTTTTTTTAAATTGCAATCAGAAGATTCATTTTTACCAGACTGTAGAGTTTTTGGTTTGGTTGGGTTTTATGGCATATCAACCATTGTAGGTTATTTAATGCCAAATCCTCTTTATACATATATATTAAATACATATGATTTGGTTTGGTTTGGTTTTATGGCATATCAACCATTGTAGGTTATTTAATGCCAAATCCTCTTTATACATATATATTAAATATATATGATTTGATTTAGTTGGTTTTTATGGCATATCAACCATTGTAGGTTATGTAATTTAAAATCCTCTTTATACATATATATTAAATATATATGATTTGATTTAGTTGGTTTTTATGGCATATCAACCATTGTTGGTTATTTAATGCAAAATCCTCTTTATACATATATATTAAATATGTATGATTTGGTTTGGTTGGGTTTTATGGCATATCAACCTTTTTAGGTTATTTAATGCAAAATCCTTTATATATGTGTATATTAAATATATGATTTCTCAACACATTGTGTAGATAACACATTTAAACGAGCCTGAGCTTATTTTTTCCACATTGTTGAATGTTTGCATTTATTTCTATCTAATATGAATAATTCTATTTACTATTAATCATTTATTTGCACACAGTTTAATGTTTTCAAGTATTGCTATTCAACACTAACACATTCATTAGATATCGGTCATTTGTTTACATACGGTTAAATAATCAAATAGTTCTATTTTAAACAATTCAGTTTAGTATGAATCAACAAAGTTAAATGGTTCCAAGTATTCCTGTGTATCACTAACAATTCAATTAAACATCAATCATTTGTTTACACAGTTAAATCATCAAACAGTTCTCTTTCTAACAATTGAATTTACCCTTAGTCATTTGTTTTCACTCAGTTTAAATATCAAAGTACACAGTTTAAATGTCAAAACATTTCCATTTCAAACAATTCAGCTTAGCATAAGTACACAGTTTAGTTCTATTTGACCCATAGAAACGACCCAATCAGTGGACCTGGGAGTGATGGCAGTGAAGGAGTACTTCGCATTCTCCAAAACTCCTGCATTACTAGAGCCTCACCATCAGATTGTTTTGTGTCATATCCAGGAAACTCGTTGTTGGGGTTCTTACCCTTCTGCAGAGATGCAGTGGGTGTATTGTACAGCTCCAGCCGACTGGGCTCACCCTCAAACGTGTCACAGAAAACACTGAGAGCTTCGTATGTTTCCCAAAACAGTGAAAGGGTTAACAGGCCATAAAACAGATCAACAAATCAACCATCATTTTTGTATTACTTACTTGTTTCTTTTCTTCCGCCTCGCTTCCTGCTTTGGCGGGATCATTTATCTTCTGCTTACTGGATCGTCCTCCCATTCTCCCTGTCGAAAGAAAACATATCAACAATTAAGCAAAGCTATTTTACTTTTTAAAAGAAATCATCTTTTTGATAAAACATGTTCAGATTCTTCAAAATCCAAGAGTCGCTAAAAGTTTTAGACAATCGACCCCCTTCATGGAATCCTTGATTCTTCATTGACACCCAGACATGTACAATAAATAAATAGATAAATATGTAGATGTACCATTCACATAAGCATGGGACAGGTCGTTTAAGCTGCATACAAAAATCTGAAAGAAAATTCTTCTGTATTCCTCACTCACCGGGAATACCACTCTTAAAATTGAGGGTCTGACAAAAAAAAAAAAATACTTTGCTGCGAAAATCATGAAAGATCCGCAAAATTTTAAACATAATTCTAGAATTAAACATAAAAGTATTCAATCAAATCTAAATACGAGGATCGACTGACAAGTTCTTAGGCAGACTAATGGAATGTGACCAAACGAGGTTTATTCCCTCCCCTGTCCACACACTTCTTCCAACGATTTTGCAGTGCTTAGATCCCATTAGTCAACCGCAGCAGATATAATGTCATCGTATGAACTTTTCAGACAATGAACTTTTCAGCTCGCCCTCGTAAGTAAAAGTACAGATAAATAGGCCATTGGAAATATAGGAAAATGCGCAGAGTGAAGTATCTGTTTCATGTCATTTAGCATTGGTAGAGTTATCAGTTTATCTAAAAAAAACAAAAATTAAATAATTACTTTCAAACCCTCACGTTCAAATATCTCCTCATCAAGTGAATCCCGTAGAGAGAGGTTTAGTCGCCATACTCGTCCATGGCAGATAGTACAGGGCAACTTAGTCCCAGTACCTACTGATGTTAACGTATACAAATATATTTGTCAAGAGTAGGAGTGGCTAAACTTTTTAGACTATTGAATCCTTCATGGATTCTTTAAACCATTGACTTCCTCAAGATATGTACAACAGATACTTAAGCGATGATGGAGGTGCCCGTGGTGTAATGGTTATCGTCGTAGGAAATGGACACGACGACACGAGTTCAAATCCTGGACGAGGCTGATTACATTTCACATTTCACTCCAGATATGGGTAAATAGTAGGGCAGACTGAATTATTCAGCCTTGGTAAGGCAACTAGTCTAGGAGAAGGAAAACTCTGAATTAAAACCTGCTAAACTTCGCTTAAAAATTGACCTTGTGTCATATTCTGCCCGAGTGGAGGGGTTGGGTAAATATGGATACTTAATCGATGATTCCATTTCGACGATAACTGTTACTCTAAAAGCGCTTTTTTTTGCTAGAATGAAAATTGAGCAAAGAAGAAGAAGAAGAAAAAAGAGGGTGGCCAGATTCATATATTTAGTGAGTAGAGTTTTTAAGGAGTAACTATCTTTATCTGACCCACAAGATATGGTTTATACTTCAATCAGGTCAGTTTTCAAAGCCAAATGAGTTTGACAACGGTGTACTATCCTCTTTCCCATTGTTTTGTTACGTGCTAGTCGGTGGCACGTATATCCCGTGACCAAAGTTGCTCAATTTGCTAAGTGGAACCCACGGGAGGTTGGTAGTGCGCTGACACGATTTGCACTGCTTCTTCCCGTGTGGGATTTAAAAACCGCAAAAATGAACGGGCAACGTTGTCTAATTTGGGAACTCAGGCTTTAAAAGTTCGAACTGGGCCACAACGCAGTAAAAGCAACCAAAAACATTTTTTTGTGTGAAAGATGAAGGTTCAGTTAATTACAGTACAGTAACTGGATAGTTCAAGAAATTTCGCTCGGGTTGCAAGAACCTTTACGATCAGGCAAAATCAGATAGGTCTAAAACTAAGGATTTCGAGCTCTAAGCCATAAGAGACAAATCAGGTGAGTAACACTAGGAGAGTATCGGGCGAGCTCCGCATCTCACAGTCAAGTGAGGTTCATCAACCCCTCGAAGTTGCTCAAGAACTTTTGATTGACCCGAGTGAAAAATGTCTCGTCTAAAAGTAAAGTTCTGCAAAGTCTCATACCGTCTCCCACCCGACACAACTATCTCGATTAAGAAAAATGAAATCAGAATACACATACGTTACAATGAAAAAGATGCATTGCGAAAATTGCAAACAAACAAACAAAACAATTAACACACACAAAAAAACAAAAAAAACAAAACAAAAAAAAACAAAAAACCAAAAAGAAAATTAAAAGAAGACGCTCCGTCTTCGTCTGGGAATTTTACGCGTGTTGTTAAAACGGATAAAGTTTTTAGGCGTTGAGAAGCGTCGAAACAGCCAGCAACTTGCATCTTGCCACCCCTTCGGGCGATTTAAGGCAGGGTCGAGGGAATTGTTTGCTCCAGATCTTCACACATGCTCTGTTCTCGTCGCACGAACTTTACCTTGCTTTCTTACGCCCACACTTTCTTTCGAGCTCGTTTTTTTCCCTTTTAAAATTTTTTTTTCTTTCTAAATCCTCCGAAACATTTTATGTTAGCGGGCGAAATAGAAAGAAATTAAAGAAAAATAACCCCCACCTACGCAGACAACCCCCCCCACCTTATAAACAAACAAACAAACAAACACAATGAAAAACCCCAAATAAATAAACGTAAGATAAAGCAAAAGAACAGAATAACAAGCACTATATATATATATATATATATATGTAGGAGTCTGCTAAAAAGTTCTCGATCCGACCAAGAAGGTAATGAGCTGGAGCTATGAAACGACATGCTATTGTACATATTCATTCCGAAGTTCAACAAACTTCACTCATTATTTCCCAAAATAATTCCCCTCCCCACCAAAAACAAAAAAAAAAAAGAAAAAAAAAAGAAAAAAAGAAAAAGAAAAAATCCCCCCAAAACAATAATGGTAATCTCTTTTTGGATGGGCCAAGAATATTTCATTATTCCACGTGCATATATATATATATATATATATATATATATAGTTAAGTCAGCACGGCGTAATCGTAGGCCACTCAAGGGCACATCGGGTAGTGTAATGGTTAACAAGCTTGACTAGCAAACCTGCAAGAGTGAGTTCGAGTCTCATTGGGTGCCCCATTCAATCGGCCTTGTGCCACATCGAAGCAAAGAGCTTCGTAAATTACAATCGTAGGCCACTCAAGGGCACCTCGGGTAGTGTAATGGTTAACAAGCTTGACTAGCAAACCTGCAAGAGTGAGTTCGAGTCTCATTGGGTGCCCCATTCAATCGGCCTTGTGCCACATCGAAGCAAAGAGCTTCGTAAATTACAATCGTAGGCCACTCAAGGGCACCTCGAGTAGTGTAATGGTTAGCAAGCTTGACTAGCAAACCTGCAAGAGTGAGTTCGAGTCTCATTGGGTGCCCCATTCAATCGGCCTTGTGCCACATCGAAGCAAAGAGCTTCGTAAATTACAATCGTAGGCCACTCAACGTCTCTCTTTTCAATAGCTACTATACCAAGGTGTAGAGGAGGGCGCTACTTCTTTCACTGGATGTACACTTTTATCCTTGATCCTTACCTGTGTTAAGCAAGGAAGCATCAAGTACCACTTTTGAATCTTTGGAATGACTCGATCTGAGACTGGATCCCAATCTCCCAGATCACTGCCGAACACTCTCACCATTATACCAACGGACCGAATTAAATCCGACCGTATTAGGAAAAAAAACCAGTCTGGTATATCAGATGAATCAATAGTAATAATAATAGAAGCTGCAAGTATTTAGATCTTGCTAGATAACAATCGAGAGCAGGGCACTGTAAAAATCAGTTTGAATACTTAGAAAAGTACTGGAGACCTGAAGAAACTTGGTGTCACTCAGACTTCAGTGAAAAACCACTCGTTAGAGCAAGTAGGAAAACTCTCATATAATAATAATACATACATACATACATACATGAAATCATACTTATGTCGCAAGCGGTTTGCATCCATTTTAAGCAATACATTTATTTGAGTTCTGGAGACGCTTGCCTCTTGCGAAACATGTGAATTTGATTTACTAAACTGTCTTCTTCCTTATATAAATACATATAGTTGGAAGCGCTCAAGTTGTAACGGTTTTAGTTATAAAGAATGGATTGAGCGTTAATGCCCTTTAGAAAAGTATGCATCTGACTATATTCTCTCCAGTTATGGATAAATAGTTGGGCAGACAGCTCTTTAACCTTAGTATGACAACTGGTCTAGAAGGAAAACTGAATTCAAATCTAACTCTACTTAAAAATTGACCTTGTGTCACTTTTTGCTCAAGTGTAGGGGGTTAAGTATATATATATATATATATATATATAGATATATATATATATAAGAGGGTTGGTTCATAATGGATGCAACTGTCCCAACTGTCCTTTTGAAAGCTTCTATGTAAGCCATTTAACGAGTTAAACGGCCACATTATTGAGAAATTCAGCAGGTAACTAAGATGGCTGATCCGAATTCCTTCACTCTTGTTAACTGCCAGTCTTGTGAAGAGTGATCAACAAAATGCAAAATACTATTGGCCTTTTTTGCGAAATGTCGACTGGACAATAACTTCATATTCAAATCGTCCCTCACACCTTTATACGTGAAATACGTTCGTCTTTGGATCACAATATAAGCCAACACAACACAGACGGGAATGGATTCTAGAGAGACGCTAGGCTCAGACGTAATCATCTCAATTGCTGAATACAATTTAGTGCAGTGTTCTCATGTGACTCTTATCCTGAAGAGTGCGGAAACTGAGCCAAAGTAAAAGGTGCTAATTGAATGAGAGACTGTGTGAAAAAGTTACATTTATAGACACGTGCTGAGAGGCCAGCTTAAATAGAAACGTTATTGTTACCCGGAGATACATACAAAAATCAGATTGTATTCGATAATGAGAATATTTTTATATTTAAATTGGTTAGTTGATTGGGTTTTATGGCAATTAACCCAAGAAGGTTATTTAATGCCAAATTCTGTTTATATATATAATACCTGAAAGAGCCAGAAACTACCGACCCAAGTTTCACGAAACGGATATTCAGGATAATTCTGACAAAAGAGGTTTGGCCCAAACAACATGTTATTATTAAAGTGGTCACCAGAAAGAATAAAAAAATTAACACAAAAAACAAATTCACAATTTACTTGCCAAGGTGTCAAGCATTTTATGCCTGTAAGCATTTAATTTTTCAGAGTTCTGATTGAGCAATTCACTGAGGTTATTATAAGAAGCTATAGCTAACGTTTCCTCCATACATACGAGGTAATATCTATCACCAGCCTAATATTTTCGGCATCTTAAAAATCATTTTCCATCTAAATATAGGATCTATTCCTTGCTTTTTTATTTATTTGCCGCATATTGTTAGATAAACTAGTACCACACACACACACACACACACACACACACACACACACATATATATATATATATATATATATGTGTGTGTGATTTATAAACGAATAGTTAGAAGGTAATATTTTAAACAAATCAGAGCTCATTTGTTTTCACACAGATAAATGACTCCAAGTGCTGCCATGTAACACTAACAATTCAGTTCAACATGAGTCAATTGTCTGTATACTGTTAATTGGTTAAACAGTTCTATTTGAACTATAAATGAGACCCTAACCGATGCCACCATTCCAAATGAGAGTGTATTTGGGAATAAAGGCAATGTAGGTATACTCCATATTCCCTAAAGTTCCAGGACTGAAGCCTCACCACCATATAGTTTGGTGTCATATCCAGTATACCCGTTGGGTAGTGGCTATTACTCCTTTGTAGAGATGCAGTCAGCGTATTCTACAGTCCCAACTGATTTGGATGTTTATATTTAGATATTTGCTATCGGTGATCTTTGAGGTTTGATATGCGTTGTTTTTAATTTACTTTGCCTGTCATAGGTTTTTTTTTCTACGATAAATTACCCCTTGATTTCTCCGGTAATAAAAGTGAAAATGGCAAATTCTGCTTCAAGAAACCGATTTTTGGATACTTTTTACGGATTTCAACTTTAAAATTTCCAGATTTACAAACACTCCTACAAAGAACTTTGCATTTCACCTTTCAAAATCCATAATTTTCTACATGGGAAATCATTTCTTACAGAGATAAATCCTCAAAGAAATTAAATCTTTGAATAGATTTTGAAAAGCAACGTTATTTCTACCCTCAATCATGAAATAAAAAATATCTTTAAACACGAGCATTTTTTTTAATTTAGAAAGTTCTACGTTTTTATTTTAGAAAAAAATTGTGTAAATATATTTTTTAAAAGTCTGTTAACCCTCTTTTCATTCAATTTTTAAATTTTCTAAAAAATAAATATAAAAAATACAGTTACATGTAATATTATTCTCTCCAACCTAACACAGTCGAGTGGGGTTGTAAAATATACCAACTGCTTCTCTGCAGAGGGGTAAGACCCCCACCAACGAGTGTCCTGATATGACGCTAAACAATCTGATGGTGAGGCTCCAGTAATGCTGGAGCTATGGGGAATGCAGAGTACCCGTTCATTGCCATCGCTCCCAGGTCCACTGTGGCCCAGAGAGGTAAACCTGATAGGGTCCCATCTATGGGTCAAATAGAAATAAATTGTATACTTATGTTAAACTGAATTGGTTGAGATGGAACTGTTTCGACATTTAAACTGTGTACTTACGCTAAACTGAATTGTTTGAAATAGAACTATTTTGACATTTAACTGCGTGTTCATAAAAAAACTATACTTATACTAAACTGAATTGTTTAAATCAAACTGTGCTTTGATATTGAATCTGTACTTAAACTAAACTGAATTGTTTGAAATAGAACTGTTTATACACACACACACACACACACACACACACACACACATATATATATATATATATATATATATATATGGATTTAGCATTAAATAACCTACAATAGTTGATATGGCAAAAAACCAAACCAAACCAAACCATGCTAACATGTTATTAGGACCACTCCCTAACCTCTGGACGAAGAGTGGCTTCGGTTTAGCTAAAATATAGATAAATGTAATTTGTGAACGAACTGTTTGTTGTTAGCGAATGGATTTTTACAGCATATGTATAAACAGGACCTGGCATTAAATAACCTACAATCAGGCTTTAGTAGGGTGTATTTCAATTCCTGCTGTAGCTGTTCATTTGAAGCTGAAATCCTAAAAATTGGTCAGTCATCTCATAAGATGTATAGCAATAACATATTGAATTTTCAAGAGTCTACGACAATTTTAAATGCCAATACGAAAAAAGTCTGGAAACATCGTATGTACCTCATATCTTTGTTTAAAGACATATCAACTTTTGTGGTTGATCTAATTCTGAAAGCATACTGTAGAAAGATAGTCGAGGTACTATTTAACCTATAGCCGAAGGATAAAGAAGGAGGTGGCCGTGGTGTAATGGTTATCGTCGTAGGGAATGGATACGGTGACATGAGTTCAAATCCTGGACGAGACTGATCACATTTCACATAGCACTAATGCCCTTGGGAAAGGTATGAATCCAATTATTCTCCCTCCAGCTATGGGTAAATAGTAGGACAGACTAGGTTCTTCAGCCTTGGTGAGGCAACTAGTCTAGGAGAAGGAAAACTCTGAATTCAAACCTGTTTAACTTCGCTTAAAAAAATTGACCTTGTGTCATATCCTGCCCGAGCGGAGGGGTTGGGTAAATATGATAAAGAAGTTCATGCCTTTCTCTAAGGTATAAGTCCGAAAGTGAACGTTATGGCGTGACTAGAGTCCGAACTCGCTTACTACGATGTTGCAGTCCAGAAATTTAGTCAGTCCGCCGTGAGGATCCTCCTACCGAGATTGTTTATAAAAAAAAAGCGCATTTTTGATATAAATATTAATATGAATAATTACAAGTGTGTATGGTGATAGATAGATAGATAGATAGATATAATAATTTCATAGCCCCAAATCAATCATTGATCTTTGAGAATATTGTTAGATTGAAATTCATGCATTATGGGATGGGCTAGGAACATTTCACAGCTGCAAACATAAAAAAAAAATATTCACCTTTCAATTGGGATAAAAACGAAATATGCAACAATCAATAATGAAAAGCTGTGCAGTGCTTTCAGCAGATGAAGCTGGCCAACACATGGCGGGTAACTTACCAGTGTATGTCTTTAGTCGCCTGTGTGGAAACACAAGCTAGCTTAATTATGAACTATACATAGGTTTTCAAACATGTAGATGTGAATAATTAAAACAATTGCAAATTTTTCATTATTAGTTTTACATTGCTGTGCACAACAGACTATTTCAAACAAACGACACATGATTTTGTGAGAGAAACATTTGAAGTTTAATAATGAAACCTGTAATTGACTCATTATATATATATATATATATATATATATATATATATATATATATATATATATACGCAAGGCTTGTTCAAAAAGTTACAGGCTCCACTCAGATGTTAAATTTGAAGCTTACCTCTCACAATTTAATGAGCTTCATCAGCCCGGAAATTAAGACAGAAATCTGATTCAATTTTCAAGTTTTATAAGAAGTCGTAGTTTTTTACCGTAAGAAGAAAAAAAAAATCAGCTATGACTCTTATTTCCCTTATGGGTGAGGCTTGTAAATTTATGAATATAATTTCTTTATCATTTAGATTAATATAAATCTTTTTAGGGAATGTCTTCAAATTTCAAATAGCTTAGGGCCGACGTAATTGAAAGTCAATCCTTGTTCAGTATGGAGATGTATGTTGCTAGACATTTGAATCTCAGTCATTTCAGGTGTTCTTCGAGATGTGCTGTTTTCTGAACTGGATGGAGACTGACCAGTCTCAACACTTTAGGGCTTCTAAAAGCTGCAACTGTGTCTTAACTGATGCTTTTACGATCATACAACCCCTCTAGATCCACAAGCCTAACATATACATAATCTTACACAAGTTTTTTTCCTGCTATGCCATTGAATTGATATAGTCACATGAAGCACCAAGGTCTTTATATCTAAAATCCTATACAAATATAAACATCTCTGTTTACAGTTTCACTTATTCCATCAAGTGACATTGACACATTTTCTCTGTTCTCTATTAGCTAATAATGACATTTCATTGCAATTACCCTGAATAAGAATAACCAAGACAGTGGGGATTAGAATACGACGGCTGCATCTCCTGCAGAAGAGCAGGACTCCCCTAAAAGGGGTGTACTGTGTATGACACTAAATTACATCCAGTGGAGAGACTTTACTTCTAGATCTCTGGGGGGGTGCGGAATAGTCCTTTTTGCCATTACTCTCAAGTCCACTCTATTTTGGAGTGGAAGCTCCTGTTAGAGTCTCAGCTATGCCTCAAATATTTGAAAATTATTGGTATAGGATTGGAACACGTAAGACCATAACTGTATGAAAACAAATGGTTCTTATCATTAAATAGAATTATTATTGTTAGATAGAAATACTTGAAACTACTTAATTGTATATCATTTATTTGTATTAAGTTACTTGAAAATTTCTATCAGTCATTGTATTCGGACTATTGTCTTCATCTTCATTGTTATAATTATAACGTTTCGGCCGATGCATCCTTCGGCTTTCTTCAGGTGTTTCATGTCGAACTCAGGGGCCCACTGAGAACTTGGAAACGAACTCTTTATTCAATCCTCGCAGGTAGATTGTTCTAACTCCGTTAATCATGACCGGGTACAAGCTATAGTAAGTATTCCTTTTTATTTTACCTGTAATTAGGATTCAACCAGCAACCACAGGTAAAGAATCGTTTTCAACCATTTCCGCAAAATTTTCCCGACTATCAATTGTTGGCTTTTGTAACATGTATTACTTGTGATTTTCAATGGGTTGCGTAGCTAATCAGAACGAACATGATTCTTTTTTTTATTTATATTCATAGTTTTTCATGAATTTTACCTTTGGATAA
>OY757943.1:5362622-5412622 GCA_963585895.1 Sepioteuthis lessoniana
CTTATGCTAAACTGTATTGGTTGAAATAGACCTGTTTTTGTATGCTAAACAGAATTGCTTGAAATAGAACTGTTTTGACATTTAACTGTGTGTAAATCAAAAACTATTCTCATACTAAACTGAATTGTTTGAAATATAACTGTTTATATGTGTAAAAATGGATTTGGCATTAAATAACCAACAATTGTTGATATGCCATAAAACCAAACCAAAACCAAAAATATAGGTCAGGTTGCTGGCTTTTTCCACATGAATGGTCACAATGCGCTTCCGTTCCGTTCTTTATCTTGCTCTTTTCTCCGTTTTGATTTGAATCGTTTGATTATTTTATCATCCCACCGACGTGGAGGTCTTCCTAGTGGTCGTTTCCGGTCGTTCAGATACCAATCGACTTCTTCATGACTCTACCTGTTTGTGAATATTGTAACGTGTCCGACTCAGTGGAACTTCTGCTTTCGGTATTTCGAGATCACGTTTTTCACTCCGCTCCTGAATTACCTCTCTCCGAATAATAAAGATGATAATAATAGTAATAGAGACCAATGATAACAATAATTATAAGGATGGTGATTGGGACCATACAGACCACAGTACTACAGAGATTGGCTAGAATACTGAGTAGAGTCCTGCAGAGCAATGGAGACTTGTTGGATTTCAGAAAAGGCCACCAGTTATGATTGGTACGAAACTTGAAAAAAGTAAAATATAAACAAATTCAAAGTTTTGTTTGGTTTCTTTGTTTAATGGCATATCAACCTTTGTAGGTTATTTAATGCCAACACCATCCTCCAAGAAGAACAGTAGTGGTACTATTTAACCCATAGCTAGGAGGGTTCATACCTTTCCCAAGGGTATTTGTCTGAAAGTGAACGTAATAGCGCGACTGGTGTACGAACTCGCGTACTACGATTCTGTAGTCCATCGCTTTAACCATTACACCACGAGGACACCCCCTCCATCTTCCTGAACTGTGCATTTGTTCTAAGAAAGCAAGAGAAATGATACATTTTGTGTATGTCGCTTTACACCACGAGGACACACACTCAATGTCCTGTAGACTGCAGGATCTCTCAGCATTATCTAAGATTTATTTTCTTTCAGAATCGGCCAGACATCTTTTATATCAGTAAGAATGGAGACACGACAGCCAAAATATCACATTTTAATTGTACACCTTTATTTTTGAATCAATTTTATCAAGGAATAAATTGTTAATAATTTGTTGAAATGAAGCCAACATTGATAGTAATTATAGCATAATTTTTAAAAATTTGTTTTTTCAATGAAACTGTATCAGTCATTATTATTAATTGCATTGATTAGTATCATCCTTCAACTTCCTAATTGCCATTACTTTTTATCGCAACTTACTCGGCTCATTATTTATTCGAAAGCGAGAAAATGCGCTCACTAGAATAAGAAACTCGAACTTTTACTCGGGGTAAAAACCAGGGTCTTTGAACCAGCTTCTTAACCAACTTGTCCTGAGTATGACACTTAACTGAATCAGATGGTGAGGCTCTAGTTCTTAACACATGGAGTACTCCTTCATAGCCATTACTCTTAGCTTAACTCTGATCCAGAGTGGAAGTACCTATTACGGTTTCATGTGTGGGTCTAATAGATCTTTTGAAAAATCATTGATATTAGATAGGAATACTTGATGGAGCATTGATACGATGTAACTGTAAATCCTTTGTATTGAGAATAGTTACTTGAAGTTATAATTGTTTACTAAAGGTTATTATTAGTTACTTGAAACCATATAACTGTGTGCAAACAAAGGACTATTGTTAAATAGAAATAATTACTAGAAACCATATAATTATTAGTATTAGATAGGAATACTTAGAACCATTCAACTGGGTTCAAATTATTTGTATTTGACAGGAATACTTGATGCTATATTATGGTAAATTGTTTGTGTGAAGAATAATCATTTGAAGCTATAATTGTTTATTTGGGATTATTATAAGTTCCTTGAAACCATATAATTGTTGCAAACAAATGACTCTAATCAAATAGAAATAATTACTTGAAACCAAATAGTTTTAAAAGTTGACGACCGTAGTCGAGGGTGACCAGAAGGCTCCCTTTTCAATAGCTACTACACCGAGGTGTAGGGGAGGACACTACACCTTTCCCTGGATTGATCCACTTTACCATTGATACGTACCATATATTGCTGAGTGTTAAGCAAGGAGGCATCAAGTATCATTTTTAAAGTCTTTGGTATGACTCCACCTGGGATTGAACACCGGTCTCCTGGACCATTGGCGAATACTCTACCCACTAGGACAATGAGTCAGTTTGAAACCATATAATTAATATTAAATAGGAATATTTTATATATCATGGTAAATTATTTGTATTAATAGTTACTCGAAGTTATAATCATTTTCTAAAGATTATTATTATTAACTACTTGTCACCATATAACAGTAACAAACAAACGACTATTGTCAAACAGAAATAATTACTTTAAACCGTATAATTATTAGTATTAGATCGGAATACTTGAAACCATACAACTGTGTGCAAATTCTTTGAATTAAACAGGAATGCTTGATATAAGTTATATAACTGTAAATTTTTTGTATTAAGAATTGTATTGAAGAATAATTACTTGAAGCTGTAATTATTTACTTAAGATTATAATTGGTAGCTTGAATATATATAACAGTGAAAAAAATGATTATTATTAAATGGAAATTATTATTTGAGACCATATAATTATTAGTATTAGATAGGAATACTTGAAATCATACTAAGTAGTAAAGTTGGCAATTGTCGTCGAGGGCGACCAGAGGGTTCCCTTTTCAATAGCTACGACACCGAGGTGTAGGGGAGGGCGCTACTCCTTTCCCTGGATTGCTCCACTTTACCCTTGATAAGTACCTTATAATGCTGAGTGTTAAGCAAGGAGGTATCAAGTACCATTTTTTGAGTCTTTGGTATGACTCGACCTGGGATTGAACCCCGGTCTGCCGGACCATTGGCGAACACTCTACCCACTAGACCAATAAGCCGGTTATGTAATGGTTAGCACTTTGGACTTTGAAATCATGCAACTGTGTTTAAATCATTTGTATTAGGAATACTTAAACTGTGCGAAAAAGAATCCTCTTAAGAAAAGACTGGACAGAAATGTAAATATAAATATATAATGAATGCAATTCCCTAGCATCAAAGCATAAAATAATCCAAGACGGGTTGACATGCCATTAAAATTAATCAATTAGCAAAAGGAGCATGGATAGCATTACTGAAGTCTAAATTCTGTATTCTTATTTCTAGTGCGCGCCTTTTCTTGCTGTTGTAGAAGAGACGACCCGGATGAGTAAGTAACTGGAATAAGGAAGATGAAGGATAATACCAGTCAAGCATTATTAATTATGATAATGAATAACAATTGTAGTCGTAATTGTTTTAGAAAAGTGTTTGGCCAAAAAATTCCCATGCAGGTTTGGTAGGCAGTATATACACCTTATTATTATTATTTTTTTTTTCCGTGTCGGGTAAAAAAAAAAAAAAAAATCAGAGCTCTGGGGTCCGGTTATACGTCAAACATCTCCCCAAAGAAATCTCATACAGGTCTTAAGAGCTAAATTTTCTCATTAATTTAATTTGCCGAAATGTACTCAGAGCTGTAATGGGCGTTTTTTAATTTCAAAATTAAATTGTATCAAAATTAAATTATTCAAATAAACTATCAAAATAAACTGGGGTGACACAAGGCTATAAGTATGGAGCACCCATTGAGAATCGAATTCCCTCACAATGGTCAGATTGAAAAACTTGCTAATCATAATATCACCAAGGTGTCTTAAGTTATTTACTAAGATTAACTTTGTTGCAGCACAAGGCCAGAAGTATAGGTCATTCTGTGAGAATCAAACTCACTATCAATGGTCTGCAAATCTAGCTTTCTAATCATTACATCACGTGACGTGACTATAGGACTAAAATGTAACTGTTTAAAAAATTTAAGCAAATGACCTAAAACTTAAACCTACTCTTATCTACATGGTAAATATATATATATATATATATATATATATATATATATATATATATATATATATATAATGGTAGAACTGCAAATAAGAAACATTTTTATATAAAAAGAGTGCTTGATGCAATAATGACAGAGCAGCTATAAAATAGTAGAATTATGGACTCTAAAATCTATAACTTTGATTTTTATATATTTTACGCAATCTTTAGATGGAAATATGAAAAAATTGCAAATCAAGCGCCTTTATAGCGTGAGGTGTAGTCACGTGATCAGATGTTATTACACGTGATATATATATATATATATATATATACACACACACTCATATATATATATATATATATATATATATATATATATATATATATATATATATATATATATATGACTGCAACTGGATATTCTGGACAAGTACCAAAAAAATTTAGAAGCAAAATCAAAAAAGAAAAATTAAATTAATTCATATGATGGAATTTTATAGCCAGGGGAATTTTTGGCAGCTAAAACAGGCCTGAGATTTCACAAGGGATTTTTTTCGAGTATGTCCGGATCCCGGCGTTCCGAGGGTACCAGAAACTTTTAATTAGAATGGCTGGATAATAGGCAAGTCGATAGCAAAAGAGAGGCTCACACAACATGCACGAACCGCATGAAGGCAAAAAAAAAAAAAGAAGAAAAAAAAAAAAGCCAAGAAAAAAAGAAAAGCAAAATTTTTTTTTTGTTCATTTACCCCACCAGTCCATGACGTATCTCCAAACAGTGGAAGCCATTGTATACACTTGGCCTTACGAGATCTGTTAGAATAACATTGAAGAAATTTGTTAATGCACATAGTCACAAAATCAAATATGGTTACCACTAACAAAATGGCGGATATGGTGAATATGGTGACAGATGACCGATTTCTATTGGAGACTCAGAATTTCTTTTTTTTTTGTTTACAAGAAAATATGGAGAAAAAAAAAGAAAAAAAGAAAAGTTGGATGGTAAAATACGCGAATAAGGTACTTACGTTAACCTGTTGGAAAAATGGCTGCGGTAATATATATATATATATATATATATATAAAATTGAAAAATTATACAGAAATAATATAGAAAATATATAAATTTACAATCAGAACACAAATAAGAATAAGTCTTAAATATCGCCTTTTTATTTATAAACTTTTATCCACTCAAAAAATAAATCAAATGAAAAATGAAATAAATAAACAATATCCAATCTTAAGGCCGGCCATATTGATTTCCTACTTCACCTAACCACGACGAGCGGGGAGTTCCACATGGCGTAATGCCAAAAGTGCTGAACTGTGACATCATAGTACGTGTGATCGAACTCCAGTCAGGCTATTACGTTCACCTTCGGACTGATACCCTTGGGAAGTGTGTGTACCCCTTATACCCTCGTTATGGGTTAAATAGTACCTCTTCTCTTTCTTTACAAGGATGGATTTGGCATAAAATAACCCACAAAAGTTGCTATTCCATTAAGATTCAAGAAACCAAACTAAACGAGACGAATATCAATACAAAATTTAGTCATTTACTCTTAAGCTTTAACCTTAACCCTAAATGATTCACTCCTTGAATATGGAAAAAAGAACCCCCCCCAATGAATGGAAGAATTTCTTCGCTTGTCTTGTCCTTGAAAAATCAATATGGCCATCGTTTAAGATTGGACTTGGAGTTCGCAAAAATTAATTAAAAAAATGACTGAAACTTATTCTTATCTGGACAACGAAAATAGTTATTTACTAACATTAGCTTAAGTGTGACACAAGGCTAAAAGTATGGGGAACCAAACTTACAAACAATGATAGACTAATCTAGCTTGTTAACCATAACACTAGGCACCCATCTTGAATGTGAAGATAAATAATAAATTTCTGAATATTTTTTCTATAGGATTACCACAACCTCCCCAGAGGGAGATTCTATATAAATACAGAAAATAATAGCGAAATATACAATGTTTGTATGGCAATTAATGAAATTGATAAGTTTTAATCATTTTTCAGTTTGGTAACCCGGATTGAAAATCAGCTGATCAATGTTGACCTTGAACACGTGTAAATATTTCAGTTGATGTTTGCCCTTATTTGGATTCACGTTCAGCAGATTATTACAAGATTATTATTCGATTATTACAAGTTTGTCTGATTAACTGTGTCACAAAAGAAAGAAAAACAACAACAAAAAAAAAAAAGAACACAATAATATCAGATGGCATTATACGATCAACAACTTTTTTGATCAAAAAGTTTTTGACCAAAATTTTGTAATTCCACAGCCACCATAATTCCTTGATATGATTGGTTGGTTGGTTGGGTTTTATGGCATATCAACCTTTGTAGGTTATGTAACGTCAAATCCATTTTTATGTAAATAATCAGTTCTATTTAAAACAATTCAGTTTAGCATGAGTACACAGTTTAATTGTCAAAAACATTTCTATTTCAAACCATTCAGTTTATTCAAACAGTTATATATAACAATTCAGTTTAGTGTAAGTAGAGTTTCAATGTCAAAACAGTTCTATTTCGAATAATTCTGTTTAGCGTAAGCACGCAGTTTAAATGTAAGTACGGTTTAATTGTCAAAAACATTTCTATTTCAAGTATTCAGTTTAATCAAACAATTCAGTTTAGCATAAGTATGCCATTAGTTCTATTTAACTCATAGATAGGACCCTATCAGATGCTACCACGCCGGGCCAGAATGGACCAGAGAGCAATGGCAATGAAGGGGTACTCCGTATTCCCCAAAGCCCCAACATTATTGGGACCTCACCATCAGACTGTTTAGTATCATATCCAGGACACTCATTTGGGGGGGGGTCTTACCCGACTGCAGAGGTACAGTCAGTGTATTCTACAGTCCCAGCCGACTGGGCCATCCTTGATATGAGTCCTTATGAAAATTTCCAGTTCCCAAAAATAAAAGCCTAGGCTCGTGTTTGCAATGTCAAGAACATACAACTGTTTGCAACTACTCAACTGAAGGCAGTGCCAGTTGAAAACTTCCAGAACTATTTCCAGAAGGATACAATGTCTTCGTTTTTTACCTTGCGCTAATACCGTTGAAAAAGGCATGGACCATTCTATTCTTCCCCTACCGAAGAGTAAAGGGTGAGGTAGACTGGATTCTTTAGGCAACCAGTCAAAGAGAAGGAAAATTCTGAATTCAAACCTTGCGCTGAAAATTCTGAATTCAAACCTTGCGCTGAAAATTCTGAATTCAAACCTTGCGCTGAAAATTCTGAATTCAAATCTTGTGCTGAAAATTCTGAATTCAAACCTTGCGCTGAAAATTCTGAATTCAAATCTTGCGCTTAAACATTGACCTTGAGTCACATCTTGCTGGTGGTTTGGGTAAATATACAATTTCCTGATATGAGTCCTTGTTACTCTTTCCGCTTCTCCCAAAATCAAAACTTAGGTCAATGGTCGCTAGGTTGAGATAGTAAAACATGTTGTGATAACCCAACTGAAGACAGTGTCAGTTGAAGACTTCCGGCACTGTTTCCCAGGAGAGTAACAAAGTCTTTTTCCACATCTAGCATTCCAAGAATGTTATCTATAGCTTAGTTGTGGCATAAGGCCAGAATATTGGTCACCCAAAGAGAATCAAACTCACTAACAACGGTCTGTAAACCATTTAACCACGTTAGGTGTTCTTTCCAAGGATGATAAAGATGATTTGTAATTACGAGGATGAGTCAAAGGTTTTGCAATATTTTAGCAACTCATTTGCTTTATTCTTCAAGTTACAACAAAAGAACCCGAGCATTCAAAGTGGAAGCCATCGCGCTGCACTGTCTGAAGCCACGTTTCTTTGATTCCACGCTGATACAAATTTTTGTCCTTCGAGGCGGAGAACACCTTCACTGAAGCTTCTATCTTCTCTTCGATCGTTCCATGTGCGGTATAAGCAATTGTGTTGTCTTGTTGCAAAAGAGTTCGCTTTCTGTTAACCAATGCCGGATATTCTTGCCGAACAATGGAATACATCCGCTTTAGCTGTTCGGAGTACAGGGTAGCATCAATATTTCGACCGTCCAGAACGAACGCGCAGTGAATTACCCTCTCATAATTCCACCAGTCGTTGAAAATCACCTTGTGTTCGAAACGACTACATTGCAAAACTTTTGACTCGCTCCCCTAAGTTGAGAATATACAGTTTTCATACAACCAGACTCGTTTTTTAAACAGACTTGGTCTATTTTAAGAATTTATAATTTTTCGCTTAAAGGAAGAAATTCTAGGATTGTCTATATCAATAATCTTGCAGTTTGGTGCCATCATCAATCAAATGTCCGCTGGTATTAGGTTTAAATTAAATCACTTCTAGAAATGCGATACAACGACCGCTATTTCGAGATGAGCGCTATTTAATTACTCACCGGATTAACATTTGATATAAAGAGAAGACGCAGCTCCCCATTAAAAGTTCAGGTTGAAAGAGCAGTAAGGAAAAGCTGAAACCGAACTTTTAGACCTTATTTTTGCGATGTAGATATCATTAGTCCGGTTTCTTTTGTTTAAAACCGGCTCATTGTCCAAATGGGTAGAGTGTTCGCCGGGAGACCAGGGTTCAATCCCAGGTCGAGTCATATCAAAGACTTTAAAAATGATACTTGATACCTCCTTGTTTAACACTCAGCAATATAAGGTACGTATCAAGGGTAAAGTTGAGCAATCCAGGGAAAGGAGTAACGCCCTCGCCTACATTTCGATGTAGTAGCCATTGAAAAGGGAGCCTTCTGGTCGCCAACAACAACAACTTTTGTTTAATGGCATATCAGTCTTCCTGGGTTATTTAATTCCAAAGATATCCTTATAGAAGTATAGTAGTGGTGATATTTTACTCATAGCAGGAAGAGATGAAGGAGTTCATATCTTTCTGAAGGGTATTAATTCCAAAGTGATTGTAATGACGTGACTGGAGTTTGAACTCGCTTACTACGATCTCATAGTCCATCCGGTCAGCCAGTACGCCATGGGGTGCCCCTTGTAGTTATCATTGGGAAACAAGAAAAGTTGTGGTAAATGAAGCGTCTTTGGTCTGTTTACAAAAATTTTTCTCGTTCCCCCATGATACCTGCATCGGAAAAGTAAGGTCTAAAAGTAAGTTACCTTTACATTTGGACTATAAGGAATTTTAACAATTTTAAAAATCAATAAATCATGTAAAAAAATGAAAGAAATCAGATAAAAAACATTTCCATAATTGTCAATAAACGAAACTTTTTTCTTCTGAAAGTTAACGAATTATTTAATTTTTATGATATTTTTCTTAACTTATTCAGTGACAAATGAAAAGGAAGAAAACGTTAAATTTGAACTGATCTAATTACCCCTATTTTTTTGTTTGTTTATTTGCGTAATAAGAAATATAAAATAAATAATGATTATCTAGAAAGTAAATTCCACCAAAAAATGATAATAAAAACTGAGATAAAGTCTGACGATAAATATTTAAATAATCTACACCACAACTGGACCACAGCTCAGTTATATACGAATAAGGAGTAAAGCAATTACTTCGATCGTCTTTTATCACATAAGCAGATATGATTTAATAGGATTTTTTTTCCAAAGTGGATAAAGTTTTGTTGGTAAATTTGTGCATGAAATTTAAAAGAAAACAGACTTATAAAACGTGGAATTTTCACGGCTACTGTTAATGCATTATTAGAATCTTTCCCAGGTGGTTCCTGTAATATCAGTTCTGCTTTGCAAATAAAGATACTTCAATAGATAAGTTAACATTTTCTTAATCACCTTCAGGAGATGGGAAGAATCTGTTGACAGAGATGGTGAACATGATGAAACTGTTTGAAATTATTTCATAAAAGTAATTCCATGGAGTTGTCAACATTTTTTTATTAATATATATATATATATATATATATATATGAATATAATTATATATACATCATTATATATATAAATATATATAAGATTATATATATAATTATATATGTATATAATTATATATATAATTATGTATGTATAATAATAATAATAATATATATATATATATATATATATATATATATATATATATATTTCATTCATGGAATTTAGACTGCGACTCCTGGGTTTTTATGGAGTTTTTTTTCAAAGCAACAATCATTTCATTTTCTTAAATGCCGGATGATTGTTATTTTAAAAAAAACTCCATGAAACCCAGGGGTCGCAATCTAAATTCCATGAATTGTGCATTACACCATGCGAAGCGTTCAATGTAGCATAGATTTAGCACAAGGTTGCAAGTATGAGGCACTTTTTGAGAATCGAACTCAGTACTCGATAGTTGCGAGATTAGCTTGCTAATCATTACACCTAAATTAACCGCCCAAGTTTCAGACTATAGTTACAGAACAATTCTCCGCCGTTGTTTAATCCAACTTTATCGCTTGAATCTTTGCTTTAAAAGGTCAAGGTCTTTACCAGTTTCAGGGCGGAAAATGACATTTGAAAAACTAATTAATTTGTTCATGAAAATTATCTACACAACTGCTTGGAAATAAAGAACAAAACACAGTTATTTACCATAATTTACAAATTAGGTATTGTCCCATTGATGGGGATTAAAATATGCTGACTCTCCTCTGCAGAGGGGTAAGATCCCTACTAAAAAAAGGGGCGTCCTGGTGTTGTATAGCCATAATAATATCAATAACAACAATAATACAGGCGGATTCGTTTCGGATATGCACAGGTTTATTTCTTTCTGCGTTCAACCCTTGGCGACACGGGAAGAGAGACAATTCTTAAGGGCCTATGCTAAGCATACTATGCCGATCCCTCCACCCCCACGCGCGGCGCATCCTGTGGTGTTTAAGATCTCCGCTCATCTCTGTTGGTCGAGACCTAAACTTATCTGCTTTGATCAGATCCGAAAAACCCAACTGCGTGCTTCTAGGGTCGAATGTCAACAAAACATCTTTTCAAAATCCTCAAATTCTTAGGATCATCTCTTCCGGGTGTGACGTCAACCACACACTCAATTTCACTCCATCGTTCACCCAGCCTCATTTCCTGTCTAGGAGTTTATTATAACAGATGATGATTATCATATCCTTTCTGTGCGGGCGTAAGAGTGCATCATCTGACTACGGTACCTGAACTAAGAGACGCCGTGTAGTTCAAAGCCTTACCAAACTAAGTAATAAAATATAATTAACGAAAAAGGATTAATATAAAATAATCATTACCTTAATTATATAATACGGGGTCTGATACTAAACTATATCTGATGCTGAGGCTCCAGTTTTGGAGATTTGGGGAATGGAGTACCTCTTTATTAACATTATTCCCAGGTTCACTCTGGCCTGGAGCGATAGTACCTATTAGGGTCCCATCAATGGAGGTGCCCGTGGTGTAATGGTTATCGTCGTAGGAAATGGACACGGTGATACGAGTTCAAATCATGGTCGAGACTGATTGCATTTCACATAGCACAAATACCCTTGAGAAAGGTATGAATCCAATTATTCTCCCTCCAGCTATGGGTAAATAGTAGGGGAGGCTAGGTTTTTCAGCCTTGGTGAGGCAACTAGTCTAGGAGAAGAAAACTCTGAATTCAAACCTGTTAAACTTCGCTTAAAAATTGACCTTGTGTCATATCCTGCCCGAGCGGAGGGGTTGGGTGAATATGATTAGGGTCCTATCAATGGGTTAAATAGATATGTTTGCAAATTATTTGTATTAAATCGGAATACTTGATATCATATAACTTTATGCAAAAATCTCTTTAACTAAACAAAAATACAAATAGGAATGTTCAATGAACGCCATTACCCAAGCTGAGGGAGTCCCGGTAGCGCAGTGGCTAACGTTTTGGACTGCAACATCGTCGTGAGTTCGAACCCCGCTCATGCTGCTATGTTCAATTTTGGACTAATACCCTTAAAAAAGTTATGACCCACCTTACCCCTCCAGTTGTGAATTAAATAAGTATTACAACTGTTCTTCTACGAGGATGTATTTGGCATTGAATAACCCTTCGAAGGTTGATATACCATTAAACAAAGAAACTAAACCAAACCAATTACCAAACCTCTGGACATAAAATAACCCCAGAGGGATTGACATGCCGTAAAAATTAGTCAATCAAATTCATTAAGCAGAACTGTTAGAAATCAATAAGAAGTTTATTGTAAACGTCTTTCTGGATAAGCAATACCCATTTTGAAGCAGATGGGATGCACCGTAGTTTCTGCTGGGATCTAGGGGATAGAATATTTGATTCGTTGATTTTAACGTGCAAAGAATACAGTTTCCTAACTTCAAGGCATAAAATAACCCCGGACGCGTCGACATGCCGTTAAAATCAACCAACCAATCAATTAATCAATCGTTTAAACATTGTTGCAAATAACACGTATCATTGTAAGCAAATAATACGAATGGATATGTCATCAAGAAAAGCCAGCAGTCGAAAAAAAAAGATGGGTTCAACATCTCTTCCAGTGGGCTATCTGTAACGAGATATGCTTGATCAAGCATCCCGGACGGGATATCATCGAGGTCACCAGCAATAGCCATCTACGTGGTGACGGAGGTTGGCTGGACAATGTCACCCACCGGCATGTGGAGGTGGGATGTTCAGTGAACCCCAGTATAAGATGGCAAATTTCATGATTTTGCCTATTTTGATGACTTAGGTACGAGTAGGCAAACTTTCGCGTGAATGAAGTACGAAGAACAAATCAATTATACGAAAAGAGTGTTGTTCCTAGAAGAACGAAGAAGCCAGACCACACGTTGTGCTCATTAGCTACTTCTTCCTGTTTCCACAGCCGCCTTAGAAATCGAACGAGGAGAATAAGGCAACGAATTCCAAACGTTTCAGACGACATTTTGTGTTTCTCCTTTTCCATCTGATAATTAACCATCACTGATAAAGTAGTTGTCGGTGACTTCTCGAGACAATCTTTGAAAATACAGAATTTTCCGTTTTTTTTTTTAATCAAATTAACATATACATTTTTTTGTCAGTTTTTTTTTTTTTCACTCATTCATCGTACGAATGACACAGAGTTTAATAACAAAAAAAGTAATGGTAAATTTTCACAAATGGAAATGTCTTATGAACACGTGCCCAAAAAACGGACGCTGCGAATCAAGTTCAAATCCCGGACGAGGTTGTTTGTGTTTCACTTTCGTGCAAATGTCCTTCTCCTCCCCAGCTATGGTAAAAGAATTGAGCAAACTGGGCTCTTTAGCCTTGGTACGGCAACCAGTCTAAGAAAAGCAAAAAAAAAAAAAAAGAAAAGCAAAACAAAAAAAACAAAAACAACCCCTACCCCCCAAAAATATAGGAATCAAAAATGAGTGGGTGAGGGGTTTGTAATTCTACCTCATTAAATTTTGTAATGAAATTGTAGCACCTCTTCGACTTGTTATTTCATAGTTATCTCCCTTGAAAAATTATATTGATCCGCGCAAGAGCGGATGCAGAACCCACACTATTAATTTGCAAGTTGGACAAGAGGTTGATTTATTTCTAAAGACTTTAAAAGCTTTTCGCTGACACAAATTTCGCTTTGATGTGCCATTTCTGCTATATTGTAATTAGATACAAAATAATACTCATGGCAAAGGCATGAATGTATCTCTTCTTTTCTCGTCTATGTATAGATAAGAAGACAAATTGGTTTCTTTAGCCTTAGCAAGACAACCAGTCTAGAAGAAGGAAAACTCTCACTTCAAAATTAGGTATATAAGTCAAGTCAACGACCGCTACATTCTATCATATTTACCAGCCCCTCCTTCTCCTAGACTAGTTGCCTCACCAAGGCTGAAGAACGCAGTCTGTCCTGCTATTTACCAATAGCTGGAGGGAGAATAATTGAATTCATACCTTTCCCAGGGGTATTAGTGCTATGTGAAATATAATCAGTCTTGTCCAGGATTTGAACTCGTGTCGCCGTGTCAACCAGTGATAACCATTACACCACGGGCACCGTTACCTTCTATTGGTATCAGGTAACCTAGTAGACATTTTTCTTGGAGAGAAGATTGTCTGACAGGCACGGTGAAGTAACCAACCTATGTACCCACGAAGGAGAATTACTCGGCATAGAAACCAGACAACATAAAAAGGTGATGGGATGTAAGAGTGAGGATAAGACAAACCCGACAACAAGTTTGTCTTTTTTTTTTTTACGCAGGATTGATTACATTAAAAAAAGAACTATACTTTATTTTCGATTCACTTACCACCACTATCCAAGGCATGAGTTTTTCCCGCCTCCCTCTTACTCAACCCACAATGGGTTAAATAGTAGGGTACACTGGTCTCTGATCTAGGACACAGAATTTAATAAAATGAAGATAAGATTTTAACAAGTTAAAACCTTTTTATTAACACGTTTTTTTTAGGGTTCAAATACTTTTGCGAAGGTCGGAAATTTATTTGTTTGCTTGGTTGGCAGGTGTTGTCAGAACCTTCAATATTTGACGTCACAGCTTTATGTAACACATACACACACAACCAACTATATATATATATATACATATATATAGTTAGGATGTTCGGAAAGTCGGTAGACATTTCATCGTTAGCGATTGTGCAAACCAGCCAAGGTTAAATAGTACGAAACTACGCCTAGAATTATTCAAGGGCAAACTGCCAAACAAACGAAAGAAAAGATGAGGTTGTTTGTGCGAAAAGTTCTTTTACCTTCATACGCCAAATTTTAGGACCATCAAATTTTTCTTTGTTTCAACCTCGAGAACATTTCATGAGTGGCAGAACAATCAAAAATAAAGAAGTTAAAAATGGTTTTTATCATTAAGGTTTTTCGGACTATTGTCTTCATCTTTATTGTTATTTCCACAACGTTTCGGCCGATATGTCGTCCGGCTTTCTTCAGGTGTTTGTCGAACTCGGGAACCTTCACGGAACTTCGAACTACGTCCTTTATTGAAACCACGGGGGTCACCTGTTCTGATTCCGTTAGCCATAACCGGGTACAAGTTTTAAGTATTCTTGTATTGTTACTCACCTGTAGTGAGGATTGAACCTGCAACCTTCAGATGAAGAAGGCCGGAGGACATATTGGCCGAAACGTTGTGGAAATAACAATAAAGATGAAGACAATAATCCGAAAAATCTTAATGATAAAAATCAACAAGTTTCGTCTAAGCAATTTAGACAATTAAAAATGGTGTTTCAAACATTTTTTGAGTGGGGGTGGGTAGAGAGAGAGAGAGAGAGAGAGAGAGAGAGAGAGAAAGAAAGAAAGACATTTCTTTAAACATAGAATCGAAAATTTTACCTTATCATTGGGCAGTAGTCGTTGAAAATGAAGATGATTATATTTTTTATGATACTGTTTAAATAATTCTAACTTATATTGGTTTTTATATCCATTCTGGTAAAACGTAATTATTTTCCGAACTCCATGTATGAAATACGATATTATATTAAATTTTGTGTCCTAATTGAATATCATACCATCGTTTACGGTTTCGGTGTTTTATTCAGAAGATACAGTGCATATTAACATTGCCCCAATGATGGTTTGATAAAAAAACCCGAAACGATGATATTGGCATAATATTCAATTACAAATCCTCTGAATGCTTTTCATTATATATCATATTTACACACAGACACACACACACACACACACGATACTCTGTTCATATCTATCTATCTATCTATCTATCTATCTATCTATTTCATTCTGATCATATCTATCTATCTCGTTCTAGTCCTATCTATCTATCTATCTATCTATCTCATTCTGATCCTATCTATCTATCTATCTATCTATCTATCTCAGTATGTTTATATCTCTCAAATAATGCCAGAAGGTCGAAGAATAGAACAACCGAAATGTTGTTAAAATAAAACTTAGATAGATAACATAGATATCTACACCTTTTTTTTAAAGATTTCTCTACATAAATACACAAATTAAACCCGCTTGTAAAGATGTCAACTCGGAGCTATGTAAATTGAAGTAGCCGGTAGGTAAATGTATTTTCTTAGTCATGTTGTTTTAATTTAGTTTGGTTGTTTTATGTTGTGCGTGTGATAATTGTCGTCTTCTTTAAATGACAAACGGTTGTCGCAATGATTGTCGGTCAATAACAACTAAGCTGAATTACTGAATGCCATTATCCAGTTCCCTCAAGGCGACCTTACACCTTCGCTTTCGTGTCAAGAGTCAATAGAAATCGACTCTGTACCCGTTACCAGAGATGCCTCACTAAAACGTTGTAAACACAGTTTTTGGTCAATGATGAAGGTTATCAGATCAGCACCATAATATATTCCTGGGCAAACATTAAAATTCAGGCAGTCCTAAGGTTCTTCCAAACTGTAACCATATCAGTTCTAGCGCATAGCTGCACCATTTGAACTCTAATTAAAGGCTTGGAGAAAAGGGTCAATGGGAATTAAGCAAATCCTGCGAGCAGCACCTTACAAAACAACAGATGTATGGCCACTTACCTCCCATCTCACAAATCATCTAAGTAAGACGAGTAAGATGTGCTGGGCACTATTGGCGAAATAATGACCAAATCATTAGCAACTTACTCCTTAGGACCCTTACATGACCAGCAAAAACGTGCATTTATCTGCAAGGACACTTGATGCCTTCAAGAAGAACAACCAAGAGCGATGACAGATAGGGACGGATGGCGTGAGAGAGTCAAAAGAAATCCGAGCTGCCAGCCTGCTTTGGTGATAATGATTATGATGTCGATTTTCTTGGTAAATCAGGACAAGTAGATAAAATTATCATCGTTGTCATTTAGAATGTGTATGTCATATCTATAGAGGCATGAGTGGTGCTACGGTTATCGTTGTAACAAATAGACTCAGTGAACATAGTTCAAATCTTAGTCGAAACAGTTTGCCGCTCACCTTCGCACTAATGCCCCTGAGAAATGCATAAATCCTCTATGAATGGCTATGTATTTACACAACCCCTCCACCATGAATAGCATGGGACGTAGGGACAATTTTTAAGCGGAGTACAGTTAATTTGGATTAAGAGTTTTTTCTATTAGACTTATCACGTCTAAAGAACCCAGTTTGCCCGCCTATCTATCTATCTATCTATCTATTCGGATAGATAGATAAATAGATAGATATGTAGAAGTACACATGAATAGATTGAAATAATCTATCTATCTATCTATCTATTATAGAAATATGTCGAAAGTTGGATAAGTCAAACACTTAAGTCAGATTGAGATGTGTGATATTTCGTTCGGGCTTTATTTCATCTTCAGGAACTTCTTCAAGACAGAGACTGTTTTCTGAGTTTTTCTATTTAAAAGAATCTGAGCAGAGTGGGGTGGGTATAGTCGTAGCGGGAAAATTACTATCTATCTATCTATCTATCTGAGGATAAACGTTTCTCTATTTCGGTCACATATAAGTTTCGATGCATCAGCCCAATTAAGTTGCTTATCATGTCTCATAGACAAGATTTGTGAAGTACATATTGCTTATCACATCGTCTGATTGACTAATCTCTGTTCAAGATGTTTATTATACATACACACATATGTATCTATCTATATATATATATATATATGACACTGATGTATATAACTAAATTAGTCTTTCTCTTTAATCAGCTGATAAATAATTTACAATGTCCTTCATTTCAATTCCTAATCTTGTTTTAATCACAGCTGGATGATAAAAAAAAATTGACGCGAATATTTCTTTCTTTCTTTCTTTCTTTCTTTTCACCCTTTGTTTTCTTTCTTTTTTTTTCTCTTTCTAAATACAATATCACCCATAAAAAATTTTGCCACAAACAATTTTTTGATATAGAAAGTTAATTTTCACCTCCAATGGTCTGGGAGACCTGGGTTCAGTCCCGGGTCGCTTCATACCAAAGACTTTAAAAATGGTACTTGATACTTCCTTGTTTAACACTCAGCAATATAAGGTACGTATCAAGGGTAAAGTGGAGCAATCCAGGGAAAGGAGTGGCGCACTCTCCTACATCTCGGTGTAGTAGCTATTGAAAAGGGAGCCTTCTGGTCATGCTCGACTAAGGTCAACTATTATTTAACAATTTCTGCTGTATCAAAACCGTTATAATTAGTTGTTATTTATACCCAAACCAAACAGAATTGAAGTTTCTCGTAACCCAAAAATATAAGCATGCAGCAGTCCAAAATTACTGCACCTCATTTATAAATATACAATTTCATTTGTGGTGACAGAGTTTCAATGTTGTAGAATTTGGTGATAAATAATACCAAATAATATCCGTTTTTATTGTATAATGTTCCACTAGAAATATTAAAATCCTTGTAAAATCCAGATATCTTTGGTTTAGAAACAAAAGATGTATATGTACTCATGATCTATCTATCTATCTATCTATCTATCTCAGTCTGTTCTCTCTTTCTCTCTCTCTCTCTCTCTCTCTCTCTCTCTCTCTCTCTCTCTTTGATATTTTCTATCAGTCTTTCTCCGATGAGAAATTGTCATTACAAGGTGAAAACCTGCCCTTCAGATATGATTTTACGTTAATCTTTATTGAAGTAATATTATTATAGCAAACATAATACTGGATGGTTTTTATGAGGACTTATAGTTAATAAATGTTGTTGAGTAGTAAACGTTTATCGCCTCCTAATGACAATTTCCTGTGCTACAATAGATTAACCCTAAAAAAGAAAACTAGTAGACAAATTCACCTACCTAGGAAGTAGCGTCTCATCAACCGAAAAAGACATCGACACACGACTGACGAAGGCATGGACGGCTATCGATAGGCTCTCGATCATATGGAAATCAGACCTAACCGATAAAATGAAACGCAGTTTCTTCCAGGCAGCGGTTGTGTCGATACTGCTATATGGATGCACTACATGGACGCTAACTAAACGGCTGGAGAAGAAACTAGACGGAAATTACACAAGAATGCTGAAAGCAGTATTGAACAAGTCCTGGCGACAACACCCCACGAGACAACAACTATACGGACACTTGCCCCCCATCACGAAAACTATACAAGTTAGACGAACCAGACACGCGGGACACTGCTGGAGAAGCAAGGACAAGCTCATAAGTGATGTACTCCTATGGACCCCCACATATGGCCGTGCAAAAGCAGGACGACCAGCTCGAACTTACATACAGCAACTATGTGAGGACACAGGATGTAACTCTGAAGAACTGCCGGAGGCGATGAATGATAGGGAGAAATGGCGAGAGAGGGTCAGAGATATCCGTGGTGGCGGCACGACATGATGATGATGATTTAAGATGAAATTATTTTAAGAATCGTCTCTTTTACTTGTATGACATGTTGAAAACGCAGGGGTCTGAAATCCTTTTAAATTATTCAAGCAAACAAAAGAAATGGATAAAATACAAGGATCATTAAATAAGTTTCCAGACTTTTTTCGTATGGGCACTTTTATTGATAGTACCCGCATGAAACTCTAGTCCCCTTCGAAGTAATCTCCTCCGGCTGCACTTGGTGTACCTCTCAAACAACTTCTGGAAGGCCCCATCAAAGTCCTCTTGATTGAGCGTGTCAATGACCTTCGTCACAGCCTCTTTCATTTCCTCAGTTGTCTCATAACGACAGCCTCTGAGCTTAGAGAATAACCAAAATCCCAGGGAGCAAGGTCTTGACTATAGGGAGGCCGAGGAACTGTCTTGATGCCCATCTTGGTCAAATAGTCTGTGACAAGGATGGAGTTGTGGACTGGTGCATTGTCCTGCTGGAAATGGCACTGACCCAATTTGAAGAGTGCTGGCCTCTTCCCAAGGAAGCTCTTCCTGAACTCCCTTAAAACCTCAACATAGTAATCCTAACCGTAACCCTTTAGCCAATCAACTGTGGTGTATTGACTTCTTTACTCCTCCCATACCTCTCATCATCCCTCACAGACTCCCTGCCTCCCTTAAATCTCTTATGCCACTCAGAAACTGATGCCCGATTGATGCAAGATGCTGCAAAAGCAGTCTGAAGCATTCCATACGTTTCTGGGGCATTTTTCCCAAGTTTAAAACAATTTTATTGCATATCGTTCTTCTAAAGTGTCGTCACGTCCAGATTGCATTTTTAAAATTCACCAGCTGTGACAATCTGGCTTTTTAGCAGGGTGTATTCCAATTGCTGCTGTAGCTGTTCATTTGATCCTGAAATCCTAAAAATTGGTCAGTCATCTCATAAGATGTATAGTAATAACATACTGAATTTTCAAGAGTCTACGACAATTTTAAAATTTTTTTTAAATTTACAAAAAAAAAAAAAAGTCTGGAAACTTATTGAATGCACCAGGTAATTTTTTGACTTGTCATCATATGACTCCAGTGAATAGAAGAAAGAAAGCATGGTTGGTTGGCATATCAACTTTTGAGGGGAATTTAATGCCAAATCCTGTTTTTTTTTGTATTCATGATGTCTTATGCATTAATGTATTGGTAGAAATAATTATCATTTTCTGTTCCTCGTGACACAGTTGATTTTCAGCCACTGCCTTATTGCACCAATACGATAAAAAGGTTTGGGTATTTTAATAATATAGGTTGACATAACCAGCCGATTGGTCGAATCGGGTGTTTCTAACCGCCTGTATAGCTTGAGTAAGGACCGAAGTGGAGTATTGCCGGTTAAGTGACCGCTTACTATTCTGGTCACGTACTGCTCAGCTATAAGGATCTCTTCCTCAAGCATTACAGCTCACCACCCACAGCCAACATTTGGGGTGGGAGGTGGGCATGTCCTACCTCTTTTCGGAGATGTAGTCTGCCTATTCCCTAGCCATTAAGGCGGTAAAGCTTGGAAAAAAGGCGTAAAGAGAATAAGTTGGAAGGAAGGAGAATTTGAGAAGACCAAGAATAGAAAGCGATGCAGTGAGAAGAAGAAAATGCAGGAGCATCGGTCGATTGGAGTCCTTTCAGATTATTCGTGTAGCCAGAAGAAAGAAATAAAATGAGATAATCTTTTTTTGCTTCGTCGGAACATTATCTTCTAGGTTTCAAGAAATTCTTAAACTATTTTTTTTGAGCTTCGATAATTTGTCAAAATTTCTGATGCGTTATTACTGCCTTTATCCCAATTGGAATATTATCTGACAATTTTCCTCGAGCTGAAGGCACGTAGGCTTCCAGGGACAGATAAGCCGGCCCTTAGTGCCAACACAGCTCGACACATGGTGACATCAGTGGCCTTCATAAAGGACGACTAAATGCTTCACAATCTCTCACCACTGAGCATTTTTCTTACGGTATCTATAAGCGTACAGATGGCATGGGAGGTGGCGTCACAACCGGAGCCAAAAATAACCTCAGAATGGTATTCAGAAAATGTCATTTCTCTGAGAAAACGCCAACGTAGCGAACCAAAGCTGCACATCATTACTTCTAGTTTCACGGGGTTTTTTTTAACAATTTTTTTTAACAATTATTGGGCAATACTACATTTGCTGGTTGGTTGGTTGGATTTTCTGGCATATCAACCTTTATAGATTATTTAATGCCAAATTCTGTTTATATATATATATATATATATACCTTTAAGAAAAACAAACACCGGTCACATTAAGATTATAAATTTATTTCCATCCTGTTATGGGTATTGATATGAATCAATAGGACCAAAAATTAAGAGGACTTTTTCAGATCCAATTAATACAGCCAGAATGGACACAGGGGGGAAGGGTGGGAGAGGGTTGACGAGTTTTTTCCCCATATCGGTCACTTCCGGTTTTTCTTTTTTTACCTGTCGGAATCACAATAAAGTAACTAGACGTATGTTTAAGCTCACTTTCTACAGTAAATTAAATTTTAATTTTTTAAATTTTGAATACAAATATATATATATATATATATATATATATATATATATATATGATGGACTCTCCCGTCGATTTCTACGTATGAGTGTCTAAAAATAAAATCAGTTCGAATGTTTATGGTGATTGTGAGATTTCAGTCCAGCTTGCGATTTGTAGACAAGACCACAAATGAAGCAGGAGTGAGGGGTGTCGGGAAGAATTGATGGTTGGGTCGAACACACCCTTGTCCCTGATCTTGCTACCTTTAATTTCTCTATGCGATTTACTTCAAAATCTCTTATTCTATTCCGAATGGTGACTCTTCATTTGTTCCTGTCTAGTGCCAAGTCCTCAAAGCTTCCAACAGGGATTTTAGAAGCTGAAAGATTGTACTTCAGTTTGTCCCAGTATCGAAGCCATATGTTTAACCAAAGATTTCTAAATGAATACTTTGTTGAAATTGTTTTAGATAAGCAGGATCTCATTTGTTTGCACAGGATCAAATCATTTCAATTCTTCATATTTTTGGTACAACCCTTTTTTTCTTAAGAAGGACAGAACGTCATTTATTTTGATGTTGTCGAACAGATCCCTCAAACAATTCACCTTAAAAAATCGCTTTCTGATGAGAGTGAAATCTCTACATTCTATGAGAATGTGTTTAACGGTGCAAGGGTTTGACATGTCTAGAACAAGAACCACAATGTTTGACATGCACCGTTAAACACTGGTTGTTGTTCTTGTTTCACTATGAAAGAGTGAGTAAGCCTTGTATGACCAATGCGTAATCAGGATATTATCACTTGTTCTCTTAGTTTTCTGAAAGCTGGTCTCTATTCTCCCAAAGTGGGCTTGATCTGGAAGAGTTTATTGTGGATGTTATTATTCCAGCGTTGTTGCCATTTTGTGTGAAGGAGTTTATTGATTTTGGGTTTCAGGTCAGCATATGGAATTCTGAAATTGTTGGATGTCAGATCTAAGGCCGATTTGGCTGCCGAGTCTGCCACATTCGCATTAAAAGCAACGGTTAACAAAACAAAAAAGGTGACTCGAGTTCAAATTCTGGTCGTGCTAATGTCCTTGAGAAAGGCACGAATCCGTCCATTCTCCCTCCATGTATGAGTAAACAGTAGAACACACTGGCCTCTTTAGTCTTGGTATGGCAACTAATCTAGAAGGAAGACTCTGAATTATAAGCAGCTTTATCCCACTTAGAAAAATTGACATTTTCCACATCCTGTTATTGGCGTATTGGTTTAGTTTCATTGTTTAATGGCATATCAACCTTTGTGGGTTATTTAATGTCAAAGCTATATTTGTAAAAGAACGGTAGTGATATTAATTAACCCATAACTGGGGAGATAAGGAGGTTCGTGCATTTCCCAAGGGGCATTAGTTCACAAGTGAATGCAATAGCACTACAGGTGTTTGAACTGACTTACAACAATATTGCAGTCAAATACATTAGCCACTACGCTATTTTGAAAACCACCATCTTATTTACAGCTTGACCCTCGTGTGTATATATATATATATATATATATATATAGAGAGAGAGAGAGAGAGAGAGAAAGTAAAGTTGGCGATCTTAGTCGAGGGTGACCTGAAGGCTCCCTTTTCATAATCTAAAAAGAAAAGGATAAATATATCTACATATCCGTGAATTTTTGGCTCTTAAAACCGGATATAATCATATGGCAGATGTTTTTGTTCTCAACAGTTCGCTCTCAAGTCAAAAAGGAAGCGGGGTGTCCTCGTGGTGTAATGGTTAAAGTGATGGACTGCGGGATCGTCGTACGCGAGTTCGTACTCCAGTCGTGCTATTACGTTCACTTTTGGACAAATACCCTTGGGAAATGTATGAAACCCTCATCCTCCCAGCTATGGGTTAAATAGTACCAATACTGTTCTTCTAGGAGAATGGCTTTGGCATTAAATAACCTACAAAGGTTGATATGCCATTAAAAACAAAGAAACCAAATCAATCAAAAGGGAAGCTTTTGTGAATAATTTACAGAGCTTTTTGCTCAGATGCAGCACAAGGTCACAAGAATATGGCACTCAATGAGACTCGAACTCATTCATTAAAATTTGCTAGCTAAACTTGCTAACCATTACACCATCCTAGGCGCCGAGGAAGCTTTTGTTATTTGGTGCGGAAATACACCAAGCTGAAATGTAAATTGTCCTTAATGTTCAACAGGAAATCTAGCTTTAATTTCTTTTTGCTTGTGTTTTTTTTTCTAATCACGGTATCGAATGTCATATGCATTGCTACAAGTGACACTTTGTTCTGACCACAGTATTTCTTTATGTAAGTAAACTTATACATAAGTGTTCAGCACAAACACGCATGCGCACACTTCTAAGGTCGATTAAAAATACTAGTTAAAACTATTAGAACACGAACAAAATGTTTTTATCACCAAAGATTACTGAGACAATTACGGATTTTGAGAAAGGATAGTTTCCTAACTTTTCTAAATAGCAATTGGAGTTGGCCTTTTCCATCTGAATGAATAAAACTGAGAGAAAAAAAAATTTAATAATCGTAGTGGTATTGGACCATGATTGCGTGTGTATTTACAAGCCCTCCGCACGAACAGGATACGACACAAGGTCAATTTCTTCAACAGAATTTAAGAATGTTTAAACTAGAATTTTTCTTCGCCTAAACTGGTTGTTATGCAAAGGTTAAAGATGCCAGTCGTCTCAACTACTTCACTCGTAGCTGGATTCTCGGGGGTATTAGTGTCATGAAAACGGCACGAATCGGCAGGTGTATTCAGTTTGTAAATTAAAAAATGGGATATATATATATCCCATTTTATATATGTATATATATACATATATATTCCTGCTATATTAGTTGAATGGGGACATAAGTATAGAGAATGTAACACTGGGTGCTCCATACATCAGACCTTGTGCCATAACTACATATACAGGATATTAAAGTACAAACTGAAAATAGATTAGTTTACTTTGTAGCATCATAACAATAATACTTACATATATATATATATATATATATAGATAGATAGATATATTTAAAATAGGTAGGTCCACGAAGAGATTTGTATTTTTTGAATTTACTTATTTTATTCTGACATAATGTTATATATGTGTATGTTTCCAGCTTGTTGCTTTCGTCAGAGAACATATATGGCACAAGGCCTTGTTTATGGGGTTCTCAATGAGACTTGAACTCACTGTTGTTTGCAGTTTCGTGGACCTACCGATTTTAAAATATATTTTTATTCTTTCTTTGGACCTACAACAAACATTATATATATATATATATATATATATATATATATATATATATATATATATATATAAAGTTTTAAAAAAAGATATAAAACACGTCAGATGCATACGACCTTACCTGAAGATCGAAAGCATGAAAACTCTGAGATTTTGTCCTGTTTTATATCTTATTATTTAGACTTGAAATATATTGTGATATTGCTTTGCATTTCTTTCATAGAGAACTTTCTAGATTTTAAAAGGTTTCAGCATATTTGTGTGTTTGTGTGTGTGTGTGTGTGTGCCTAGTTGGTTTGGATTGGTTTGGTTTAGTTTTATGGCATATCACTCATAGTTGGTCATTTAATGCCAAATTTTTATACATATATAGTAACGGTGGGATGTCATCGTGGTGTAATGGTTAAAGAGCTGGAGTGCGGAATCATAGTAAGCGAGTTCGAATTCAGTCGCGCAATTACGTTCCCTTTTGGAAAAATACACTTGTGAAAGGTATGACACCCCTTATCCTCCCAGCTACGGGTTAATTGGTACCATTGCTCTTCTTCTAGAAGGATAGATTTGGCATTAAATAGCCCAAGAAGGTTGATATACCATTAAAAACAAACAAGAGAATACGACAACCAACTAACCATATATATTAAATATATATGATTTAGTTTGGTTTTATGACATATTAAACATTGTAAGTCATTCGTTTTTATACATATATATCAAATATACATAATTTGGTTTGGTTTGGTTTGGTTTGGTTTTATGACATATCAACCATTCTTTTTATACATATATATTAAATATATATGATTTGGTTTGGTGGGTTTTATGGCATATCAACGATTGTAAGTTATTTAATGTCAAATCCTCTTTATACATATATATTAAATATATATGATTTGGTTTGGTTGGGTTTTATGGCATATCAACCATTGTAGGTCATTTGATGCCAAATCCTTTTTATACGCAAATATTAAATATATGTTTTCTAAGCACATTTTGTAGATAACATTTTCGAACGAGCCTGAAATCAGTTTTTTCACATAGTTAAATGATTTTACATATTGCTATCTAATATTAATAATTCTATTTACAATTAATCATTAATTTGCACACAGTTAATTGTTTTCAAGTATTGCTATGAATCACTAACAATTCAATTAATCATCAGTCATTTGTTTATATAGAATTGAATGATCAAACAGTTCTATTTCAAACATCTCAGTTTTGCATGTCAACAAAGTTAGTAAAGTTGGCGACCGTAGTCGAGGGTGACCAGAAGGCTCCCTTTTTAATAGCTACTACACCGATGTGTAAGGGAGGGCGTTACTCCTTTCCCTAGATTGCTCCACTTTACCCTCGACACGTACCTTATATTGCTGAGTGTTAAGCAAGGAGATATCAAGTACCATTTTTAAAAGTCTTTGGTATGACGCGACCTGGGATTGAACCCAAGTCTCCCGGATCATTGGCGAACACACTACCCACTGTGCCAATAAGCCAGTAAAATGGTTCCAATTATTGTTATGTATCACTAACAATTCATTTAAACCTCAGTCATTTGTTTACACACAGTTAAATGTAAAAACAGTTCTATATCAAACAATTCAGTTTGCTGTAAGTACACAGTTTAAATGTCAAACGGTTTAATTGACTCATAGATAAGACCCTACTGGTGCAACTATTCTGAGCCAGTGTGAACCTGGGAACGATGGCAATGAAGGCGTACTTCACATTCCCCAAGGCTCCTGTATAACTGAAGCCGCATCATCATATTATTTAGTGTCGTATCTAGGACAGTGGGGGAGTCTTACCCCTCTGCAGGGATGCAGTCGGTGTATTCTACAACCCCAGCCGACAGGGCCAGTGTGCGTGTGTGGATACAATATTATTCAAAATTAACCCTAAAAGTTTCACGGTATCGATCTACAGGTGTGCCTGAAATTGAACTTTTTTATTTTATTCTATAGATGAAATATTGTATCTTAAATACACTGTAGTTGTACAATGGCGAAGTCTGTCAAACAAACTAGTTGAAGATGGCAACCGCTGTCATCTGTTGCAAATGTTTAATTTCAATTGTCAGTACCACTCCTGCATTCTTTTGCCGAGGCCTTTATCCGACCACTTGAGTTGTTTCTGGTTACATCAACATACAGTAAACTCTTCCCCCGGCCAGATCACAGCTTGCAAGTCAGGCAAATTTGGGACACACAGCTAAAATTCCAAGCAGGACGCTTGACCTTTATGGTTATTCATTGGCAAAAAGCAACAACAAACAACCACCAAACCGTTGCGGTGTTTTTATGTGCTTGTAGCGAAAAGGAACTCGAACACAAGTCAAAATTAATCAATAAGTTTTGGTTATAAACTTAGATCGCTTCCTTGTGGCGGTAACAGTCAACGAGCTAGTTAAACTAACCATTGCTACTTCGTAGAGGGTTTTGATAAACTCCTTGGTGTCTTATACTTCTATTGCAAGCATAGTAAATAGTAAAGAACTCCATGCTGTGATGTAATGGTTAACGAGTTAATTGAGCAAACCATTACTATCTGGTAGTGGGGCGCGCTTAGCGTAACGAATATTGTCACAGGAAATTAGAATCGGTGACCTCAGATAAAACCCTGGATGAAGCTGATTGTGTTTCACTAACTACAATGTTGCAGTCAATCACTGTAGCCACGTTAGACTCCTCCTCATAGATGGAGAACTAACACCAACCACTTCTCCAAGTTAGAGTGGACCTGGTAGAAATCAATAATGATGGGTTCTTTCATGTCCCCGAAAGCTATCAGCATGACCTTCTTTACGGACTGCTGCACCTGGGACTTTTTCTTTACCGGAGAGTCAGGGTGTTTCCATTTCATTGTCATTTTTTTCCTCTTCATGGTAAATTCATGTTTAGAACATTTGTAAACATTTTTTAACTAAAACATGATTCTTGGTACATCTCACACATTCTTCTGGAAATTTCATATGGATTGCTCTTCTTGGCCACAAAAAATTTCATGACGGACCTCTGTTTAAGCCTCCAGCACTGTTTAAGTTGCAACTATTTTGTTTTGCTTGGTTTGGTTTTATAGCATATCAATGATTGTAGGTTATTCAATGCCAAATCCGGTTTATACAGAAATATACATCAGATATATATGATTTGTAAATATACATTAGATTATACATTTGATATATATGATTTGGAAGCATAAGCCAACAAAGTTACTTAGTTCCAAGTATTGCAATGTATCAATTCAATTAAAAATCAGTCATTTGTTTACATACAGTTAAGTGATCAAACAGTTCTATTTAAACTATCCATTATGGCATAAGTCATTTGTTTACCGTCAGTATAAATGTCAAACAGTTCTATTTAACTCATAGATAGGACCCTATCAAATGCTAACATTACGGGCCAGAGTGGATCTGAGAGTGATGGCAATGAAGGGGTGGATACTCCACATTCCTCAAAGCTTCAGTATTATTGGAACCTCACTATTACATTGTTTAGAGTCATATCAGGACGCTCGATGGTAGTGGGGGGGTACCCTTCTGCGGATATACAGTCGGTGTATTCTACAGTCCCAGTCGACTGGGCAGCACCATTTTGAATAGCCTCAAAACAAATATTTTTGCGAGATTAAAAATTTTGTTTGTTGTAAAACAACCCTAAACATAGCAGAGTTTACATTTATGGAAAAAAATTATATATATATATATATATATATATATATATATATATATATATATATAATCCGGGAGACCTAGGTTCAATCCCAGGTTGCGTCATACCAAAAACTTTAAAAATGGTACTTGATACCTCCTTGCTTAACACTTAGCAATATAATGTACGTATCAAGGGTAAAGTGGAGCAATTCAGGGAAAGGAGTAGCGCCCTCTCCTACACTTTGGTATTGTAGCTATTGAAAAGGGAGCCTTCGGGTCGCCCTCGACTATGGTCAACTTACTTTATATATATATATATACATATATATATATATGCTGAAGTCTTTCTTTTAAACATTTTTGGTTAAAAACCAGTAGTTTTTTAAAATAATTTTGTTTTCTTAACGTTTCCCTTATCCTTCCAGCTATAGGGTATAACTCTGGCATTAAATAACCCACAAAGGTCGATATGCCATTAAACAAATCAACCAAATCAAACCTTTAAAAGGACCTTCAAATCTTTATCTGGGTTTTACGTAAATATATTTCATGTGTGTATGTGTGTGTGTGTGTGTATGTATGCGCGTATAAAAGTTATTTCTTATTGAAAAAGGGTTCGGCGTTTGGTGAAAACCTTTACCAATTGTTATGGCAGTTAGCCATTATTGACACAAGATACAGACATGTCAATTTCAAGTGTAACCATCAGAGAACAAGTAAAGTGCAAATAATGAATTCTAAATTAAGTGGCTAAGAAGTAGACCATATAAAGTCAGGTTTCTTACCCGGCATCCATCTTTACGAAACGAGAGCTGAAAAAAAAAGGATATTTTTTCAAGCATTGAACTGCCGTATGAACGTGTGTAATACCATGGACACTCGATAAAATTGTCCAAACTACGCTTTAGTCTGGCTCGCAGGTCTCAAATCACTAACGGCTGTCGTTGTTACTAAGTAGTTACCCATCTGAGAACTGACCAGTATCATCGCTGCTTAACTTTGTTTTACTGGCAGACGACAAACATACTTTTACGCCAATGATTTTTTTTAGTTATTTGAATAGAAGACTATAGGATAATCATTTCCTTTAGTTTTCGAGTTCATTGGGTGCCTCATTCATACGGCTTTGTGTTGCATCAAAGCAAAAAGCGTAGTAAATTGCAACCTTTTAATTTTGCCATCGTCTCGGTGAGACTTAGAATACGCAAACTGCAGCCCGAATGACGCTCTCCAAAAGTGGTATTTTAGGCATGAAACTAAACTACATCTGATTGTGAGGTTTTACTTCTGCAGCTTTGAGGGGTACCCACTTCTTATCCTTATTCACGGGTCAATAGTATTAGTATCGATTAGGGTCCTATCAATAGGTCAAATAGACCTATTAGAAAATTATTAGCATTAGATTGGAATACTTTATACAATATAGCTGTAAATTATGTATAACAGGAAAAGTTACTGAAACTATGATTAGGGACAGTTCCTCTGGCTTAGGTACTGGACAGCAATCTCGAAGAAAGCTACAATTGTTATCTAAGGATTGTTAATAATTATTTGAAACTATACACTGACAAAAGAAATAATTAGGAAAACAATATAAAATATATAAGTGTTTATGAAACTTTACAGACTGAACATGTTTATATCATCTGAAATAGGGTCTGTTTATCTAAAGCCGAACTTGCTTGTCATATAAGATATGGAGATATAGATGGATAACTAACACCAACCACTTCTCCAAGTTAGAGTGGACCTGGTAGAAATCAATAATGATGGGTTCTTTCATGTCCCCGAAAGCTATCAGCATGACCTTCTTTACGGACTGCTGCACCTGGGACTTTTTCTTTACCGGAGAGTCAGGGTGTTTCCATTTCATTGTCATTTTTTTCCTCTTCATGGTAAATTCATGTTTAGAACATTTGTAAACATTTTTTAATTAAAACATGATTCTCGGTACATCACACACATTCTTCTGGAAATTTCACATGGATTGCTCTTCTTGGCCACAAAAAATTTCATGACAGACCTCTGTTTAAGCCTCCAGCACTGTTTAAGTTGCAACCATTTTGTTTTGCTTGGTTTGGTTTTATAGCATATCAATGATTGTAGGTTATTCAATGCCAAATCCGGTTTATACAAACTATCTAAAGCCGAACTTGCTTGTCATATAAGATAATGTTATGATAACAGCAAACTATCGAAGATTCGTTTTACAAAAGTTTTTCAGCAGCAACCAACAGGAAACTTGTGTCAATTCTATGTCAAAGTATGAGGGTCTACAGCAGCTTTGAGAAGTCTTACGAGAGTTCACGGAGGCAATATCAACAGAAAAGACAGTTAATTTCTTCGTCACACATGCAATAGGGTTTGCAAGGAGATACTTGGCCTAAGGAGTCACACGTGCTTCCAAGGGTACTCTTGACCTCTCGAGGAGATGACCTTCTTCTGCAAATAAGTGGCAGTAACTATACTATATATATGCATACACACACTCGTAGTATATTTACCGGCCCAGTCGGCAGAATATGGAATACACCAGCCACATCCTTTGTTGAAGAGCAAACATACGCGCAAAAAGGGCTCCTAAGTATGACATTAAAAAGTATCCGGTGGTAAAACTCCAATTCTGGAGCTCTGCGTTGTATAAAGTCACCCTTTTTGCCATTACTTCCAGGTCCACTCTAATTATTAAGGTGCATCATGTGACTCCGCATATATTAAGATAAAACTCATTTAAGGTGTTTTTTTTTCATACCAGTTCAATGTTATCAAATTTCTGGCTCAAAGATTTTTAGTCTTTATTTGTTTTTTGTGTTTGATCTGTACTTTTCGCGGCTGTTCTAATTCTACTTTGATATGATTACTCAAATGATCTGGAACATTGTTCTCTTTCGACGTGGGGGAGAGGGTGAGAATACATTTGTGGTGGTGTTGGGAATCATCATCATCATCAACAACAACAACAACAACACAAATACACGTATATATATATATATATATATATATATATATACAAACATATATTACATTATATAGTAGTGAAAACTAATTAAAAGATAACAGATAGATTTGACGGTTACTGACGAACAGTTAAAAAAAAATAAAAGGCGTTCTCAATATCTAAGTAACAGGGCAAATTGTTTAGCAATAAAAAAATGTTTATCAGATAAAATTGAATTTGTGTTAATTATGTAGATACAAAAAAAAATAGATGGATAGATAGATATGAATAGGTTGGTTGGTTGTTTGGGTTTTATGGCATATCAACCTTTGTAGGTTATTTAATACCAAATCCATTTTATACAAATAATCAGTTCTATTAAAAAAATCATTTTAGCATGAGTACGCAGTTTAATTGTCAAAAACATTTCTTTTTCAAGCTATTCAGTTTAGTCAAACAGTTCTAATTCAAACAACTCATTTTAACATTAGTATGCAGTTTAGTTTAATTTAACCCATAGATAGAGCCCTATCGGGTGCTACCACGCCAGGCCAGAGTGGACCTGGGAGCGATAGCAATAAAGGGGTACTCCACATTCTCCAAAGCTCCAGCATTACTGGAACCTCACCATCAGATTGTTTAGTGTCATATCCAGAACACTTAATCGTGTGTGTGTGTGTGGGGGGGGGTCTTACCCCTCTGCAGAGGTTCAGTCGGTGGATTCTACAGCCCCAGCCGACTGGGCAATACACAAAGTTAATGTCAAAACAGTTTTATTTCAGATAATTCAGTTGAGCATAAGTACACAGTTTAGATGTCAAAACAGTTCTATTTTAAAGAATTCAGTTTAGCATAAATGCGTTGTTTAAATACAAGAAACAGGAAACTCAAGAAACCACGGTTTAGTTCTATTTAACCAATAGATAGGACCCTTATCAGGAGCTACCACTCCTGGCCAGAGTGAACCTGGGAACGATAGTAATGAAGAGGTACTCTGCATTCCCCAAAGCTCCAGCATTACTGGAACCTCACCATCAGATTGTTTAGTGTCATATATAGGACACTCGTTAGTGGGGGTCTTATCCCTCTGCCGAGAAGCAGTTGGTGTATTCTACAGGCCCAGCCGACTGGGCAAATAGCTAGATAGAGAGATAGATATGAATAGACTGGGATAGATAGATAGATAGATAGATAGATAGATAGATAGATATGCCAATCAGTGTACATATTTGGGCGACCTGCATGGTGTAAGAGTAAATTAGTCAGGATAGAATATAATTACGAGGCGTAAATAGCGTAACGGTTATCGTAAACGTTTTTTTCATGCTATTCATGCCGAGCACTGTAGATTTGCGTGAATATTCTATTTGGATAGTATATTTCATGAGAGTGTGTATGCAGACTTTGTCCCCCGATGACGTGTCTGAGCATTTAACGGGCCTATCAAGAAAATTACTGGAAAACTAATCTGGCAGATCGAGCTGTCTTCAACAGCTGTTTTCAAAGTTACAACGAATTTTAAATAGTTTTAACACAAGCTAACAATTTGATTTGGTCAGGTTGGTGTTTTATGGCATATCAAACTTTGTGTGTTATTTATATATATATATATATATATAAGTAAAAGTATTTATATATATATATACATATATATATATAAGTAAAAAAGTATTTATATATATATATATATATATAAGTAAAAGTAAAGTTGGAGAGCGTAGTCGAGGGCGACCAGAAGGCTCCCTTTTCAATAGCTACTACACCGAGATGTAGGGGAGGGCGCTACTCCTTTCCCTGGATTGCTCCACTTTACCCTTGATACGTACCTTATAATGCTAAGTGCTAAGTAAGGAGGTATCAAGTACTATTTTTTAAAAGCCTTTGGTATGACGCGACCCGGGATTGAACCCAGGTATCCCGGACCATTGGCGAACACTCTACGCACTAGGCCAATATATATATATATATATTATATTGTATTTTGGAAGTAAGTCATTGTTTAAACGAGATTTGTTAAAAACCACGGGATATTTTTTTATGGATCTTTAAGTGTAGGCGTTCAAGCCTTCTTGCTACTTTTCGTACATAGGAATCAAGATGACAGAGAAAGAGTCCTATATTTTTTTACCCTAGCGCTAACAACCATGTCACTGGTCGTCCTTCGGGGAACTATTGATCGTGGTAATTGTTTGTTTGGTGTGAGTTTTATTTATTTGGAGAGTTTTTTTTTAATAACCTCAGCAACCGCCTAACTGAATAGACCAACCATAAAAGAAACCTCTCCAAATAAATAAAACTCACACCAAACAATCACCAAAATCAATAGTTTTCCTGGGGACGACCAGTGACATGGTTGAAAGCCCCAGGGTATAAAATATGGGACACTTTCTCTATCATCTTAATCCCGGTGTACGAAAAGCAACAAGAAAACTTGAATGTCTACACTTTAAGATTATATATATGTATATATATAATTTATAAGCGAATAGTTCCATTATTTTTAAACGAGTTAGAGTTCCTTTATTGGCACAGTTTCAAGTATTCCTCTCAAACACTAATAATTCTATTAAATATCAACTATTTGTTTGCATCGTTAAATGATTTCAAGTATAGTAAATAACTGAATAGTTCTATTGGACTCATAGTTGAGACCTTGACTGTTATTTCTATTCAGGGTTAGAGTGTGCCAGGGAGTAATGACATTGAAGGGGTACTCTACATTCTCCAAACTCCAAGACTGAACTTTGACCATCAGATTCAGTTTAATTTCATATCCAGGACACTAAATGATTTCGATTATTCCTATTTAACACTAATAAATCTATTTGCACACAGTTAAATGGTTTCTGGTATTGTTATCTAATGTCGTAGCTTAAAGCTTATTCTTTTTCGAACCGGAAGTTATCAAACCTCCATGTTGTTGTCTCATTGTCTCAGCATAAATAAATAAGTCAAAATCAGACTTTAGTAAGCTGCCTAAACCGGATGAAGAGGATCAAACAGTTGTTGGTAAGTTCTTTTTAACTCCTTGATGAGACCCTAACAGGTACAACCATTCTTGACCAGAGTGGACCGGAATCGGTACCCCTCACTCCCCAATGCTCCAGGACTGGAGTCTTACCATCAGATAATTTAGTGTCATATTCAGGACACTCGTAGGGGAAGGGGTCTAACTCTTCAGCAGATGTACAGTGGCCGTATTCTACAATCCTAGTTGTCAAGCTGAAATAATAGCACCAGTCTAAATTACATTGTCCACCATTGATCAAAACGTCAATCCCAATAGTCTCTCTTAAATGCAACTGGCCCAAGTGCTGCTTTTTTTTCTTTTTTCTATCATTTGGTAAGTACTAAAACAGTCGTTGACAAACGTATTGGGTTACATGGTACCAACAGCTAAGGAATGATTCCTGATTTGACCTCCACCTGTTTGGGTATTGTGGTCCCATACTCATTATTTCTCAGAGCAATGAAAATTACTAAGTTGATTGGTTGGTTGGTTGTTTTGTTTTACGGCAATTCAACCCTTTCCAGGTCATTTAACGCCAAATTAAATTTCAAACAATTCAGTTTAGTATAAGTATAGTTTTGGTTTACAAACAGTTAAATGTCAAAACAGTTCTATTTCAAACAATTCAGTTTTGTATCAGTACACCATTTAAATTTCAAAAACAGTTCTATTTCAAACAATTCAGTTTAGCATAAGTACACAGTTTAGTTCTCTTAGACCAATAGATAGGACCCTATCAGGTGCTACCACTTCGGCTCAGCATTACTGGAACCTTACCATCAGATTGTTTAGTGCCATATCCAAGACACTCGTTGGGAGGGGAGTTTCTTCTCTCAAGCAGTCAGTGTATTCTAGAACCCCAGCCGACAGGGCAAAATTACTTGGTAGTAACCATTTGCTGTTCGAGCAGCATGAGACAAGTTGTACTGGGTTACATGATATCAACAGCAAAGGACTATTAAGATTCTAAAATTTAAAAAAAGCATGTTTTTCAGAGTCGACCTGGAAGTAATAGCAATGAAGAGGTATTTCACATTTCCCCGATCTCTAGAACTGGAACCTCACCACCAGATATAATTTAGAGTCATATACAGGACACTCCGTCAATTTTGAGAGTGGAGGTTGTACTCCTCAGCAGAGGTTCAGTCGGTGTACTCACAGTTTTAGTTGAGTAGCAGAAGGTACAAAGATTTGAATTCTATGCTAGTTTGACTTTGAAAGTTCTTTGGCATCTTGATGTGTGCTACCGAAGATGACCGGAGAATGTACCGGTTGAAATTTGGTGTGAATAACAAAAACAAGGAGAGTTTAATTGTCTAAAGAATTCTTTCAATGTTAATGCCTGTTCTCAAAACTATAGACTGCACCAAATTGTTGTTAATTAATTCTTGTAAAGTATTGCAAAGAGTGATTCAATTTTTTCCCCACTTTTGTTCGCTTATTTCGTCATTAAAGCCAGTGAAATGGTTTCACCCCAAATCAAAGTCAATTACTGACTAGGAGATGATAACACTCTCACGTACGTCGGTAGAGAAGACACAGACGAATAGAAAAACTAAGAGACAATCCGGTGCGTAGCTTAGCTTAGTCTGGCACAAGATTAAAAAAATAGAGTGCCAACGTAGGAAATAAGTACTTAAAATGCTGACTTTACGAACATCGACCATCGGCATCAGTGGAGAATATCCAATCGTCTCAACCACCAAGCAAGATGAGACAATAGCAGACTCTTTGTTTGACTTGAACGCTTTACCAATGAAGAAAAATACGAAAGACTGTGAAGAAAAGTATTTAGTGATTTCTAATATCTCAAGATAGATAGATAGATAGATTGATAGACATGAATAGGTTGTGCTTGATACTTAGCACAATAGATAGATAATAAGAGGGCGAATTGACACTCATGTAGATTTCTTGCTTCATTAATAATCACGTAGCAAGACTATACTCAAGACAACAGTATTTAACAGTTGAAAGGATTACGTCATACGCTAGCCTCATTTAAGCATCCAGGTAAAAAGAAAGAAATTTAAAGAGCTCTTGTCAAGTTAAAATTTACGTGTAATTAGGATCATTTTGTAATTTGTGTTTTTAATAATATAGTTTAAATATCGTAAAAACCTTTTGCATTCTTTTTTATACATCCTCTAGATATGTACAGACAGATATATATATATATATATATATATATATATATATATATATATATATATATATATATATATATATACATCACACACACACACACACACACATATATATATATATACATATATATATATATATTTGAAAATTGGTGTTTCAATTATAATAGCGGTTCATAATGATGTTTTGATAGAAGTATTCTGATGAACATTAAATAGTTATTTTCGATATATAGTGAATTTGAATGATTAAAAATGCTGTTTAGCTCAAACACTGATGAGAGAGAGAGAGAGAGAGAGAGAGAGAGAGAGAGAGAGAGAGGGGGGGTCATTTGATAACAAATTAGACAGGAAATTGTTTAATTAATCAAATATTATTTGAATTTCTTTTAATATATTATTCTAATAAAAATCTTGTAAAGATGTCATGTTTTTATCAACCTTTGTGGGTTATTTCATGCCAAAGCCATCCTTATAGAAGAAAAGTAAGGATACAATTTAATCCGTAGCTGGAGTGAGGGATAAAAGGGTTCGTGCCTTTTTAAGGGTATTAGTCCGACTGGGGTTTCAACTTACGGTACAACATTTAACTATTAAACCACGAACATTCCTATCGAGTTATGGTTAAACATACATATATAAACATTGGGAGAATTTTAGATATAGACTAGAGGTATAAACATAGGTGTGTATATGTGTGTGTGCATATGTATGAGAGAGTGTGTGTGTGTGTGTGTGTGTGTGTGTGTGTGTGTGTGTGTGTGTGTGTGTGTGTGTGTGTGGTCAGTTTGGTCTGCGTTTGAGTGTTTAAGAATAACAAAGGGAAGACAAAATATCGGAACAAAATAGAATTTTGAAAAAAAAAAGAAAAAAAAAGAAAAAAGAAAAAAGAAACTGGTCAAAATAGATTGGCGAATTTCATCAATAAAATCCTAAACTGACGAAAGCATTTGTTATTTACACTATATATATATATACATATATATATATATATATATATATATATATAGGTATTATTTGGTTCAGTTAAACCGGGGTTGGGAGAAATTCCATCAGGACAAGAAAACGATTCAAGTGTGAACATTTAAATTTTCCTGGTAAAGAGCTCAATGTAACAGACAATACAGAGCAATAATTTCCTTCAGAAAAAACAACAAACTGGTCACATTAGGATTATAAATTTATTTCCATCCTGTTACGCATTTTTGAAAATTTCAAAAACACGAAAAAAATTTAACAGGACTTCTTCAGATCCTATGGATAAAATAAATTAGAATAGACACAGAAAAAGGTGGGAGGGGATGGAAGAGGGGTGAAGAGTTATCTCCTCATTTATATATATATATATATATATATATATATATATATATATATATATAGACAGACAGACACACACAGAGGCACACACGCATACACATCTATCTATCTATCTATCTATCTATCTATCTATCTATTACATCCAGTAGTAAGGTTCCAATTCAGGAGCTTTGTGGAGATTGAAGTTACCCTTTTGTTGTCATTACTCCCAGTTCCACTCGGATCCAGAGAGGTAATACCTCTCAGGGTTCGACCTAGGGGTCAATTAGATCTGCTTGAAAATTATTAGGATTAAATCGGAATATAGTTTCAAATATTCCTGTGTATAAATTAGTTGTATTAAGAATAATTACTTGTTATGATTGCTTACAAAGGATTATTATTAGTTACTTGAAACCAAATAACTGTGTATAAATTATGTTCTAAGAACCAGTACTTGAATCTATTATTGTTTACAAAAGGATTATTATTAGTCATTGAAATCATATGGCTACTTGAATCACATGAAACCATATTAATTGAATACATTTTGTTCGTATTAGATTGGAATACTTGAAATCTTACAACTGCGTGCAAATTATTTGTATTAAGAATAATTACTCAAAGACGTAATTGCTTACAAAGAATTATTATGAATTATTAGGAACCACTTAATTGCTTGCAAGAAGAAAGAAAGAAATTGACTTCGGCATAAAATAATACAATATGCGTTAAAACCAACCAAGCTCAGTCATACCAAATAATGGCTGATATATATATATATATACATATATATATATATATATATATATGAAGAAGAAGATAGTGTGATCAAATCGAGACATGAACTGATGGAAAGTTAAGAATATATATATATATATATATATATATATATATATATATATATATATATATATAGGAACAGACTGACATTGATACGATAGGGACTTGTCGAGACAGATAATAGATAGAATAACCACTTGGTAACACATTGATATTAAAAGGTACTGAAGACAAGGAGCGATGTAAAAACAAGAATTGAATCCTGAGCTCCAGACGAAACGAACGCATACACAACAAAGGAATAAAAACGTGTAATAGATACATACAAAGCCCAATAGTCACGCTTTGGTCTCCCCCGGGAGAGGCTTGTCGCTTGGATCTTGCCGAGGGCAGCCCGGGTACTAAGACGGCGAGACTTCTTTTAATAACTTTTGCGACCTGAGGCATAGTTTACGAGCCTAATTCAACGCTGACTAACGGGCGGGAATCTAATTAGTTAATCCTGTGACGTCATCAAGCAATCATGTCGGCACTTCTTGACAACAGTACTGAAAGTCTTTGGGAGATGATAGAAGTGATAGGTGTCTGCTTTCATAAATTACGCTACAAGAGAAATGGACAATCTTTTACATCTTACGAGAGTCTATTTTTTCAACACATGACTTGAGATGCGTCATACGAGCCTTGTATTCACATTAATTCTTTTAAAAGCATATACCGGCGCTTGTCTGCCCGCCGGTGGGGCTGAGAATACACTGACTGTATCCTTTGCAGAGGAGTAAGATCTCCGAGGGAGTCTCCGTGGCGTAAACGCCAAAGTGCAAGACTGCAGCCTCGAAGTAAGCGAGTTCAAACCCCAATCGTTCTATTACGTTCACTTTTGAGCTAAAACCTTTTCGGAAAGTTATGAACCCTCGTACCCCACCCAGCTATGGGTTAGATATGAGGAACATTAAATAAGTTTCCAGACTTTTTTTGTATGAGAACTTTTATTGATAGTAAATACATGAAACTCTAGTACCCTTCGAGGTAACCTCCTCCGTCTGCAATGCACTTGTTGTACCGTTCCAACACCTTCTGGAAGGCCCCATTGAAGTCCTCTTGTGTGAGCGTGTCAATGACCTTCGTCACAGCCTTTTTCATCTCCTCAATTGTCTCATAACGACAGCCTCTGAGCCAAGGGAATAACCAAAAGTCACAGGGAGCAAGGTCTGGACTGTAGGGAGGCTTAGGAAGTGTCTTGATGTCCATCTTGGTCAAATAGTATGTGACAAGGATGGAGTTGTGGACTGGTGCATTGTCCTGGTGGAAATGCCACAGACCCGATTTGAAGAATGCTGGACTCTTCCTGAACTCCCTTAAAACCTCAACATAGTATTCCTTGTTGACTGTCTGTCCAGTGGGAACCCAGTGCATGTAGATCATGCCAGCGCTGTCAAAAAAGGGATCATCAAAAGTTTGTAGGTGGATTTTTTTCTCTCAGGCCTTCTTGGGTCTGGGAGACCCAGCATGCTTCCACTGGGAACTCTTGATCTCTGGGTCATAGCAGTAGATCCAGCTTTCATCGCATGGCATTTTTTCCAAGTTTAAAACAGAATTTTATTGCATATCGTTCTCTATAAGTCCAGATTGCATTTTTGAAATTCATCAGCTGTGACAATCAGGCTTTAGTAAGGTGTATTCCAATTGCTTCTGTAGCTGTTCCTTTGGACCTGAAATCATAAAAATTGGCCAGTCATCTCATACGATGTATAGCAATAACATAGTGAATTTTCAAGAGTCTACGATAATTTTAAATGCCTGTACAAAAAATGTCTGGAAACTTATTGAAAGGCCCCCATATCGTACCACTGCTGTTCTTCTATAAGGATTACTTTGGCATTAAATGACCCACGAAACAAATAAACCAAGAGACAACCAAGATCTTCCCCCAAAAGGGGTATCTTAGGTATGACACTAAACTGCATCCGGTGGTGAGGTTCCAGTTCTGGAGATTTAAAGATTATTGACAAGCCCTTCACTGCTATTACTTCCTGGTCTCCGCTAACCCGGAGTTAGGGTCTCGTTTATGGGTCAAATAGATCAATTTGAAATTATTTCATATTCGTGCGAAAACCCTAAAAAAAGAAACTGAAGAAAGTTTTCCAAATGAATCACCAAAAAATATAAATATATAGAATGTATATAACCACTATCTTCCCTCACGCAAGGTCTTGGGTAAAGACCCAGTGGAGGATTGTAAGTCACTGAAAGTAAAACTTTAAAATTAAATTGAATTAATAATTATAATAATTATAATGTCATAAGAACCAATTATGAAAAAGCGAGAAGAGACAAAACTCAGTAGAATAGCTAGTTTAATTTATGCAGAGAGAGAGAGAGAGAGAGAGAGAGAGAGAGAGAGAGAGAGAGAGAGAGAGAGAGAGAGAGATGACTGGGTGGGAAAAGTGATACACTAGGAACTGTGCAAGCAACTGAAATTCGATCGTACTGACAAATGGTATATGCACCGATCAGAATCTGTCCTGTAGAATGAGATTAAAAAATATTCTCATATAAAGACGGTTTGTCCATTTCAGGTAGAAGACCAGATCTAGCTTTCTAGCTTTAATTAACAAAAAGAAAGAAAATTGTCAAGTAGTGGATTTTACCATTCAAGTGGCTAACATGATGTTTTGGTCTTGAAGGGCCAGAAATAAATAACACAAAGAGATATAAGGTTTACACCAGTATATATTTACGGAAATTACAGACAGTAACGGTTACCGGTAACTTACTAGACTTGCTTGACTCGTTTATCGAGTCAGTCACTATTTATAGTTTCGGGGAGGGTCCTTGCTGTGACGACATGGGATATATTTCTATAGCACATGATTAAAATGGAGGAAAGCAAAAATTGGATGAATACCAGGACCTTGCTTGAGAACTAATAAAATATGGGAATATGAATTATTAATTATCATTAGAGCCCTGGAAATAATCTTAAAGTACCTGTAAAAAAACTGGGGGAAGCTGGAAATCCGTGGAAGTGTTGCTTGACTTAATTATTCTTGTATATTATAATCATAACCCAACAGTTTTGTTAATTAACCCTTATCCCAGTTCTAAATTTAATCCAAATCTATATACCATTTAAACATTAAAAAAGATTACCACTTTCCGGTTGACGGATGGGGGATTGTCTTGTCTCTTGAAAAATCGATATAGCCACCTTTTAAGATTAGATTTTCTTTCTATTTTTTTTCTTTCATTTTTTTAATGTGTAAAAGTTTACAAATAAAAAGACACCATCTGAAATTTATTCTTATCTAGACTGTTTCAAAAATTTCTGTCTTTTTTTTAAACATCACTGTAGTCATTTTTTCCTCTCTTCAAAATAAGTATCTCTCAAGGGTCTAGTGGGTAGAGTGTTCGCCAATGGTCCGGGAGACCTGGGTTCAATCCCAGGTCGAGTCATACCAAAAACATTTAAAATGGTACTTGATACCTCCCTGCTTAACAGTCAGCAATATAAGGAACATATCAAGGGTAAAGTGGAGCAATTCAGGGAAAATATTAACGCCCTCCCTTACACCTTGGTGTAGTAGCTATTGAAAAGGGAGCCTTCTGGTCGCTCTCGACTATGGTCGCCAACTTTACTACTTACGTCTCTCCAATAAAAAAAAGAAGTCAAGTCTGAAGCTAAGAGTTGCTCCTAGTTCGTCACATCGTGCACAGATTACCCGCATATAAATCGACCTCCAATTTTCTTGTTTTGTTCTTAAAGATTTCGTCTTCACTCCAAGAATAAGAATATATACTGTAATAGAAATTCCCGAAAGAAAGAGTACAAAAAATTCTAAGTATTTTCCCATCACAAATTAAAAGATATTCTTAATCAACTGTGAGGTGATAATTACTCTCTAAGTAATTATCTCAGAACTTGTCTTTTTAAATTAACCTTCTCTCTTCCTCATTTTCTCTTTTCTAGGGCATTGTTGGACTTCTCCTTGAAGGGCTTCGTGATGATCTCCTTGAAAAATCCAGTATTGAAAAGGGTAAGATTAATTATCACGTGATAGAAAAGAGATCATGTTTAAAATAGGTGTCCTCCTCATCTCTATCCACAGATCCATCTTAAGTGTATCAATATGAATGTATCTATATACGCAGAAATAAAATTGTATATATATATATATATATATATATATATAAATATAAAATCCATGGAAAATGTTCTGCAACCCTCGGTTTCATGAAGATTTTTGTAAAACAATAATCATCAGGCAGTTAAGAAGATGGAATGAATTGAAAATCGAAAATACGACAAAATACAGACAAAAAACCTCACCATATTATATTGTACTTCGTTCGACACATACCCACAAAGTGATTTCGTGACAACCAACACTCTTATAATATATATATATATATATATATATATATATATATATATATATATATATATATATATATCGTGTTCTACTTTTAAAATGAGTCTTTAAAGATCTCATCTTCATAACGAGTATTCACGGCAAGCGAAATTGTTGAATGAAGAAGTTAAAAAGAGGAAAGAATGAAATTATATACAAGAAAAAAGTAACTTACCTTTTTGTTCAGTTAGAAATTAAACTGAAAATAGAAAGAAAAAAAAAGTTATATTAGAAAAATTCGGCAAATAATGAAATAAACATTTAATAAATATCTAATTTGATCTTATTTTTCTCTCTCTTTCCATCACAACTCCTAGATCAATTGCTTGAATAAACTGAATTGTTTGAAATAGAACTGATTAGTTCATAAAAATGGATTTGGCGTTAAATAACCTACAAAGGTTGATATGCCATAAAACCCAACAAACCAACCAAATCCTAGATCGTCATTCTCTGATTGGAAATAAAAACTAAACCTCTTGATTGGATTTTAAGATGCATCTTTTAACTTTGGGAGTCTGCTTTTCAGTGACAGAGCCTTACGGGTGAGGCTATGACATCCAACAATAAAAGTTATCCACATTTAATTAAAGTTAGAATTTAGAATAATTTGGCAGTTGCGATTTGAAACACACACACACACACACACACACACACACACACACACACACGCACACACACACACAATTCAAAAGCAAATACCAGAAGAGTAATTGTTAAATCCGCAGCCGAAGGGCTTGGTTTTTAGACCCCCCACCACCATGTAAACTCCTTGACTTCGGACAAAAAGCGAGGCACCTAATATTCCAAAATTATATTCCAAGCAGACATTTATTTTCAAAATATTTAAATCTAGCTTGCAAACTTGTGTGATGTTGTTTTTGTATTATTATTTTTTAAAGGGTTTTACTCGCAATAACAGGTCCGGCCCTAGGTGGTGCGGGGCTCAATTGAGAACATGTATATTACAATGTATCGTGTTAATTTGACGAACTGAGAAAAAATTACTAATTGGCTTAAGGCCGGCCCTTCATAGTGAAATCAATTATATAAAATCACTCGCAAACACTTTTCTTTTTTCTCTGGCTGGAATCAGATAATCCGTTTTAATCTCAAAGATCCAGCTAATTTTGTAGATCTTCTTTTCTAAGGCTGTTTCTGGTATTTTTTTAGCTATCGAGCAAGGTCAAGTTTTTTTCTCCAGTTTTTAAAAAAATTATTTTAATTATGTAACCGGCTCATTGACTTAGTGGGTAGAGTGTTCGCCAGTGGTCCGGGATACCTGGGTTCAATCCCAGGTTGCGTCATACCAAAGACTTTAAAAATGGGACAGGAGAACCACCCTGCCCTACACCTCAGTGTAGTAGTTATTGAAAAGGGAGCCTTCTGGTCGCTCTCGACTAAAGGGGGACAACTTTACTTACTTTATTTTAAATATCCACGGGAACAGTAAAATCCACATGCCGACAATTTCTTTTCTTATTTTTCGTTAGAACTAATCCGCTCACCGGATGGAGACACAGACTACTTCGATATTATAGCAGGTGTGCGACGAGGAGACATTTGTCCCATACCTATCTATCATTTGCCTCGGCTACGCGCTAAGAACGTCTATAGATTTAATGAAAGAAAACGGTTTCAAAATGGCCAAGAATGGAAGCAGAAACAATTACGGACGCGGACTACGCCGATGACATAGCGCTTCTGGCAAATACACACGCCCAAGCCGAATCCCTGCTACATAGTCTGGAACGAACAGTTGGTGGAATAGGGCTTCATGTCAGCGCAGACAAGACAGAATACACGTGCTTTGATCAAAGAGGCGACATCTACACACCAAGGTGTGGTCCTTTAAAACTAGTGGACAGGTTCACCCACTTCGGAAGCAGCGTCTCATCAACCTATATAACTTGTTAGTATGGTCAAAGGTTTGCACAGTTCCCAGTGGATCGCCTTCCCCACACAGTCCGCATTTGTAATCCACTTGGGATACAATCAAAGTATTCAAAGTCCCTTCGTCAAGTGAGCTAGTGTTTGGGGAAATGGATTATTGTATCTATAGTGTAGTCGTCTGCACACTATGGGAACTATTGCGCTAAACATTTACTCGGTTCACAACAACAACCTCTTTCAGTTAAACAAATCCAATCGATTATCAAAACAATCCTGGCGATTTCAACAGACGCTTCCGGGAACAAGTATTCAATTCCTATAGTCAGATTGTTTCAGTCATAGAAACAGATTTTTACAAGTAAATTTTCGGCGCCATCACGAGGAATGATGTGGATCCTAATTTCCTGAAAGCAGCCGTCAGCTCCCCGAGAAACACATCTACCAAACTGAGTCATCCGCTTCTGTCACCGCCATTAGCTCAATACCGGAAGTTGCGCAGATAAATAATAATGTCTGACATCTTGTCTTAAGTGAATCTTTTGTTTAACTTGGCGTAGATATTTTTATTGCTACATTTTGCAGCTGATATTTTGCCCTTTTTACGATTCAAAATCCTGACTACGAATTGAAATACCCGCCCTACCTGCAGGACTTAGACTAGGCTGACTGTATCCACCCCAGAGAGGTAAGAACTCCCCACTCCTGACGAAGGAGTGAACTGCGTATGACACTAAACTACTGAGTGCAGAGTATCTCTTCATGGCTATTACTCTCAGGTCCACTTTGACCCGGAGTCGTTACACCCGTTTGGATCCCATCTCTGGCTCAAATACATCTCTTTCAAAATTAATCATATTCACGAGGAATGACTGATGCCATAAAACTGTGGAAATTATTTGCATTAAGAATAGCTATAATGGTATAATGGTTAGAGAGTTCGTCTATTGGTCCGGTAGACTGGGGTTCAATCCCTGGTCGAGTTATACCAAAGACTCAAAAAACGGTACTCGATGCCTCCTTGCTTAACACTCAGAATTATTAGGTATGAATCAAGAGTAAGTGGTGCAATCCAGGGAAAGGAGTAGCACCCTCCTCAACACTTCTGTGTAGTAGCTATTAAAAAGGGAGCCTTTGGATCGCCCACGACTATAGTTGGTCAACTTATAATTGTCTCCCAAAGATTATTATTAAACCATACAATTATTAGTATTAGAAAGAAATACTTGGAACTATACAACCATGTGCAAATTATTTGTATAAGATAAGAATACTTGATATGAAATTGTGTGCAAAAATTCGTAGGAAACAACTACACTACTGTGAACATATATGTACAATGAACGCGATTCCGTAATCTCTAGGCCTAAAATAACCCAAGATGAGTTGACATGTCGTTAAAATGAATGAATCAATCAATCAGCCTTTAATCTTTCGATCGATGGGTACATTCATTCAAGCTGGTTTTCTTTTCTTTTTTTGTAAACAAGAAAAACTTTTTTCAAAAATTCATATATTCTCCCTCGTCTGTTCTTTTCAACCAAAAATATAATATAAAAAGATAAATGCAAACGGGAAAAGATTGCAAGAAAAAGTGCTCTACGTCACTACTTAAGAGAACTTATACAATACAGGAAAATATGAAATTATGAATGCTAGAAGTCTGTTGTTAATTTAATGGTTTGGTTTGATTTGGTTTTATGGCATATCAACCAGGTTATTTAATGCTAAATCCATTTTTATGCTTATCAATAGTTCTATGTCAAACAATTCAGTTTAGCATAAGTACAGTTTAAATTTCAAAAACAGTTCTATTTCAAACAATTCAGTTTAGCATGAGTACACAGTTGAAATGATAAACACTTCTATTAGACTCATAGATAGGACCCTATCAGATGTTACAACTTCGGGTCAGTGGAGCTGGGATCGATGGCAATGAAGGGGTACTCCGCATTCCCCAAAGCTCCTGCATAACTGGAGCGTCTCCATCAGATTGTTTAGAGACATATCCAGGACACACATTGAGTGGGGATCTTATCCCTCAGCAGACATGCAATCGGCGTAGTGGTTGGTTGGTTGGTTGGGTTTCATGGCATATCAACCTTTACAGGTTATTTAACGCCAAATCCATTTTTATACAAATAATCAGTTCTATTTCAAACTATTCAGTTTAGCAAGAGTACACAGTGTAATCGTCAAAAACACATCTATTTCAAACTATTCAGTTTAGCAAGAGTACACAGTGTAATCGTCAAAAACCTTTCTATTTCAAACTATTCAGTTTAGCAAGAGTACACAGTGTAATCGTCAAAAACCTTTCTATTTCAAACTATTCAGTTTAGCAAGAGTACACAGTGTAATCATCAAAAACCTTTCTTTTTCAAGCTATTCAGTTTAGCAAGAGTACACAGTGTAATCGTCAAAAACCTTTCTATTTCAAACTATTCAGTTTAGCAAGAGTACACAGTGTAATCGTCAAAAACACATCTATTTCAAACTATTCAGTTTAGCAAGAGTACACAGTGTAATCGTCAAAAACATTTCTATTTCAAACAATTCAGTTTAGCAAGAGTACACAGTGTAATCGTCAAAAACCTTTCTATTTCAAACAATTCAGTTTAGCAAGAGTACACAGTGTAATCGTCAAAAACCTTTCTATTTCAAACTATTCAGTTTAGCAAGAGTACACAGTGTAATCGTCAAAAACCTTTCTATTTCAAACTATTCAGTTTAGCAAGAGTACACAGTGTAATCGTCAAAAACCTTTCTATTTCAAACTATTCAGTTTAGCAAGAGTACACAGTGTAATCGTCAAAAACCTTTCTATTTCAAACTATTCAGTTTAGCAAGAGTACACAGTGTAATCGTCAAAAACCTTTCTATTTCAAACTATTCAGTTTAGCAAGAGTACACAGTGTAAACGTCAAAAACACATCTATTTCAAACTATTCAGTTTAGCAAGAGTACACAGTGTAATCGTCAAAAACCTTTCTATTTCAAACTATTCAGTTTAGCAAGAGTACACAGTGTAATCGTCAAAAACCTTTCTATTTCAAACTATTTAGTTTAGCAAGAGTACACAGTGTAATCGTCAAAAACCTTTCTATTTCAAACTATTCAGTTTAGCAAGAGTACACAGTGTAATCGTCAAAAACTTTTCTATTTCAAACTATTCAGTTTAGCAAGAGTACACAGTGTAATCGTCAAAAACCTTTCTATTTCAAACAATTCAGTTTAGCAAGAGTACACAGTGTAATAGTCAAAAACCTTTCTATTTCAAACAATTCAGTTTATTCAAACAGTTGTAATTCAATTAAGTATAAGTACAGATTTTGTTTGCACACAGTTAAATGTCAAAACAGTTCTATATTAAACAATTCAGTTTAGCGTAAGTACAGTTTCAATATCAAAAACAGTTCCATTTCAAACAATTCGGTTTAGCATAAGTATGCAGTTTAAATGTAAGTATAGTTTAAAAAAACATTTCTATTTCAAGCTATTCAGTTTAATCAAACAGTTCTAATGCAAACAATTCAGTTTAACATAAGTATTCAGTTTAGTTCTATTTAACCCATAGACAGGGCCCTATCAGGTGCTACCATTCCAGACCAGAGTGGACCTGGGAGCAATGTTAATGAAGGGGTGCTCTGCATTCCCCAAAGCTCTAGCATCACTGGAACCTCACCATCAGATTGTTTAGTGTCATATCTAGGACACTCAATAGGGGTGGTATTACCCCTCTGCGGAGGTGCAGTCAGTGTATTTTACACCCCCCCACCGACTGGGTAAGCAGTCGGTATATTCTGCAGCTCTAACCGACCGGGTCCTCTATTACTTTAAGTTTCATGTGGTATTTCTGATGATTGAGTCGGGCCGGGTTGTTTAACGGCATATCAACTCCTAATGAGTTATTTATTGTCAACATTTAATTTATCAGTAAATATTTGATCATAATCATAGCCATTTACACCTTCAATTTTCCATAGCAATAATTTATTTTTAGATCACACTTTTCATCTTTTTAATAATCATTTGTTTTCCCACAGTCATACAATCTCAATTATTCCAATACGTAATTAGATTTTCCAACGGATCCATTTAAACCTATCGAGTGGACATGGGAGTAATGGCAATAAGGTGTCTGATAATTGTACACGCTACATGAAACTTTAAGTAACGGACTTGTACCATTTATAATCTAAGTTAGGATAACGTAAGCACAGAGTCAACGGCATTTGCTGATAGTTTATCACTCATGCAATCATTCGATCAGGTATTTGATCTTGTGATAACAAGCGAAAAATTGACAATCACTAAATGCTACTAACTCTGTTTCAACGCTATCGTTAGCGTTTTCTAAACTGTAAATGGCCCTTGTCAATTTTGTGGTAAGCGTCCTTATACGTGGTGCATTCAATATGTTTTTTGTATGGGCATTTAAAATTGTCGTAGACTCTTGAATATTCAGTATCTTATTGCTATACATCTACAGCAGCAATTGGAATACACCCTACTAAAGCCTGATGGTCACAACTGGTGAATTTCAAAAATGCAATCTGCACGTGAAGACACTTTAGAAGAACGATATGCAATAAAATTCTGTTTTAAACTTGGAAAAAATGATGCCACAGAAACGTATGGAATGCTTCAGACTGCATTTGGAGCATCTTGCATCGAGCATCAGTTTTTGAGTGGCATAAGAGATTCAAGAAAGGCAGGGAGTCTGTGAGGGATGATGAGAGGTGTGGGAGGAGTAAGGTAGTCAATACACCAGAGTTGACTGGCCAAAGGG
>OY757943.1:5417622-5437622 GCA_963585895.1 Sepioteuthis lessoniana
TGTCCATCTTGGTCAAATATTCTGTGACAAGGATGGAGTTGTGAACTGGTGCATTGTCCTGCAGGAAATGCCACTGACGAGATTTGAAGAGTGCTGGCCTCTTCCCAAGGAATCTCTTCCAGAACTCCCTAAAACCTCAACATAGTAACCCTAACCCTTTGTCCAATCAACTCTAGTGTTCTGACTTCCTTACTCCTCCCACACCTCTCATCCTCCCTCACAGACTCCCTGCCTTCTTTGAATCTCCTATGCCACTCAAAAACAGATGCTAGACTCATGGCATTTTTCCAAGTTTAAAAAAAGTTTTATTGCATATCGTTCTTCTAGAGTGTTTTCACGTGCAGATTGCATTTTTGAAATTCCCCAGCTGTGACAATCAGGCTTTAGTAGGGTGTATTCCAATTGCTGCTGTAGCTGTTTATTTGAACCTGAAATCATAAAAATTGGTCAGCCATCTGATAAGATGTATAGCAATAACATACCGAAATTTCAAGAGTCCATGACAATTTTAAATGCCCATACAAAAAAGTCTGGAAACTTTTTGAAAGCACCACGTACATATATTTAAGTATGTATGTATAAACACATACACACACATATGTACATAATAGGCACAAAGCCATACACACATACCGATGTATGATTGTGTCTGTATATATGTGTGTCTATACGTGTAGGGATATATTTTTCTTGAGTATAACTGAAGGCCTCAACGACAACTGCTTTATTTATTGTTATGAATTTGAAAATGTTTTCTTCCAATGATTTGGCGCGCTAAAATACATGATACCCGGATGCAGTCATCTCACAGAATTGTAGCCAACAGGTAATTTACAATGATAAAAGGCCGAGAAACTTTCCCACCTCAGAAAAAGTTTACACGCAGATTTGCCTCAAGGGTAATTAGGGTGCTATTCTTTTTTGCTGCTCATTTCATTGTCTGATATTTGAGGATTAGGAGTGGATTTAAAAGATAAAAAAAAATTAATTAAAAAAGAAAATTAAAAAAAAAAGTCAATATCACGTGACCAGAGAGATTTGCATTACATGGACGTAGACAAACATGATATTGTTATACTGATATATATATATATATATATATATATATATATATATATATATATATATATATATATGTGTGTGTGTGTGTGTGTGTGTATATATATATATATATAAGTAAAGTTGGTGACCTTAGTCGAGGGTGACCTGAAGACTCCCTTTTCAGTAGCTACTACATCGAGGTGTAGCAGAGGGTGCTACTCCATTCCCTGGATTGTTCTACTTTACCCTTGATCCTTACCTTATAATGCTGAGTGTTAAGCAAGGCGGCATCAAGTATCATCTTTTGAGTCTTTTGTATGACTCAAGCTGGGATTGAACCCCGTTCTCCCGGACTATTGACGAACACTATCGCCATCATAATTGCTGCGGCTGATATCTACTAAGCTTTTCTTAATCTGGCGCACATGTTACTAAAAGGTTACCCATATAAGTACTGAATAGGGTCATCATAGTTTAATTTAACTGTAAGTCAACGCCATCATAATAGCCGATCCCCCTCGTCGATGGGGCTTAGAATATGCTTAATGTATCCCCTGCAAAGGGGTAAACTCCCCTTCTGTTCTTAATAATTGATAGGAATACTTGATACCGTATTTTAGTTTTATAGCAAAATTATCATTATTCCTGTATCAGTTGTAGTTTCGTTGGAAATAAATCGTTTATAACCTCTTCACTCGAACAGGATGCGACACAAGGCCAATTTTTAAACGGGTTTTTAACAGGTTTAAATTCAAAGTTTTTATATATATAAATCAGTTTGAATATTGTTGATGCTTGGTGACACTTAATTTCTCGCCAATGCGATCCCAAACTAAGAGGCTCCAATGTGATAGGTGCCCCTTTATCAGCTAGACTGGCATTTTATCAATAGTATAAATTGAATACACACCACTTGGGATCTTCTTGGTCAAATGATTGCCTTGCTGAGAAACTGACAGTCACCAAGCGTCGTCGACTCTACCTCAATGATATTGAAACTTGGATCAACATATCAGGGCTTGTAGATGTTTTTCATGTAGCAACACCTACAAACCTGGAAGAAGGTTTCCAACTGAACCAAAAAAGCTATCTATTTATCTATTAGAACCATTTCTCAGACAAAAATAATTTGGATAAAATATTTTTGTATTCAGACAAAACATTGAAGTCGAAACGCGTTGGCACAATAAACAAACGATTAATAATATATATTTCTTCCGTTTTTACTTTTTTCCCACATATATTCTGTCGGATTCAATTCACTTCTCTCTCTCTCTCTCTCTCTCGCACACACACACACACACACACACACATATATTTATAAGGTAAGTAAGTAAGTTGGCCGACCGAAGGGTCCCTTTTCAACAGCTACTACACTGATGTTTAGGGGAGAGCGCTACTTCGTTGTCTGGATTGCTCCACTTACCCTTGATCCGTACCTTATGATGCAGGGTGTTGAGCAAGGAAGGATCATGTCTTTGGTATAACTCGATCTGGGATTGAACCCCAGATATATATATATATATACATATATATATATGTATATATATTCAACTTATTGCTGAAAATTAGATGCTCAATAAATACATCTTCATTTTTATGATCCTCCATCATTTCTGAAAAAAGATCACCATAGTTATTGGTGAAAGTCATTCTTTCAGATAGTTAATCAGCCACTACTCCAAAGGCAATATCGAAGTTTTTTTCCCCGTCAATGTAAGTCATTATCCATTGAACAATTGGAACCTTGAAAGTCAAATCTATCTGCCAACTAAAATGATAAGATAATTGTAACAAGAAAAATATATTGATATAATACCAGTTTACTTGATAGAATAGAACTGTTTATTGATATCAGCTTCCGTTCACCAGTACTTTTAGATGACAACCAAGGTCAGTTGAAATTATGGCTTTCTCTTTTGGCAAATATTTGCACTTTTTGTGTAAGAACATCCAATAGAAATGTGATTCTGGCCGTTGTCTTCTCGTTGTGGCCTCAGACCAGTGGATGGGTAAACTAAGGCAGACAAATAAAAGAAAAAAAAACTTCTGCCAGAAACAGGAAGCGACACAAGGTCAATTTTCCGCAGAGTACAAAAGCAGCACTGCTGATTTGAAAAAAAGTTCCTTTATTTGGGTTGACTGGCAAAGAGAACTCAGAGGAGATAGGACTAAATTAGAGTTTGAACTCGGAGTTCCACGCCTCTTTATTTACTGTTCGTCTCAATATCCTTTTGTTCTTTCAAAAATTAGGAGTCTCTCTTGCTTGATACAAAGAATGGCCGGGATGTATTTCTCTGTAATGAAAACACAAGTTGAACTTAAGAAGTTTTATTTAAATTTAAAACTTATCGGAACCTTACTGGACTGAACTGAACATCGCCATTTTAAAATGGCTCCTTCTTCTATTCTATTCTATTGATTGATTAACAGTATATCCATCCATTTGGGGTTATATTATGCCGAGAGGTTAGGGAATTACGTTTATTGAACATTTATATGTACAGTTCTTGTGTAGTTGCTTCTGAAGAGTATTTTTGACAGTATTATACGATATCAAGTATTCCTATCTAATACAAATATTTTGCACACAGTCGTATGATTTCAAGTATACTTATATAATATTGCTCCCTTTTCAATAGCTACTACACCGAGGAGAAGGGGAGAGCGCAACTCCTTTCCCTAAGTTGCTCCACTTTACCCTAGATACCTACCTAATAATGCTGAGTGTTAAGCAAGGAGGTATCAAGTACCATTTTTGGAGTCTTTGGTATGGCTTGACCTGGGATTGAATCCTAGTCTCCCGGGTCACGCGCGAACACTCTACCCACAAGACGAGTCGCCCTCGACTACGGTCGCCAACTTTACTTTTACCGGTGCGTTGGCTTACTGGTGTGTGTGTGTGTGTGTGTGTGTGTGTGATCAATTAATTTTTTTGAATGAGAGCGTGTAGCTAGTGTCGTATTTGAACGTGCGTTGTTATTGGTTTAAATGCGCTGAATTCATAGATCAGGATCACGTGACTATGAATCGCGGAGGCTGTGAAATTATAAACCGGTGTCAGATATGTTTAAGTACTGTAGCTCCAAATAAACAAACAAACCCTAATTACTCATGGATTTCCTAATGATATCGTAGATGAACAAATGAAAATAACTTTACAGACTTTAAAAAATAACAAATACAATAGGAATAAAAATTATATATATATATATATATATATATGTACATATACATATATATATATATATATATATATATATATATATATATATATATATATATTAGGTTGGCCGACCGAAGTCGAGGGCAACCCAAAAGCTCCTTTTTCAATAGCTACTACACCGAGATGTAGGGGAGGGCGCTACTCTTTTCCCCGGATTGCCCCACTTACCCTTTATCCATACCTTCTAATGCTGGTTAAGCAAATAAGTATCAAGTATTATTTTTGGAGTTCTTGGTATGACTTAACCTGGGATTGAACCCCGGTCTCCCGGACCATTAGTGAACACTCCCAAATTCTTGTAAAACTTCGAGTGGCGAACATAAATCTCAAACAAGATGTTTTTTAAAGCCTAAAGACATTTGCTTTTTGTAAAAATAGACTTTCCGCATTATTTGTCTAAGTCATGGAAATTAAATGAGAGAGAGAGAGAGAGAGAGAGAGAGAGAGAGAGAGAGAGAGAGAGAGAGAGAGAGAGAGTCTCTGTGTGTTGAAAAGTAAAAAAAAAAAAATGTGCTACGTCTTTTGCTCTAAAAATGCTTTGATCAAAATTGATGAAAAGCAGCCGATACCCAAAATGGCGGTTTTGCTGTTAGTGTTGCGCCCCTCACATACAAAAAAAAAGCAGCTGCCTCAAAAGACAAGCCAAACAGCTACAAAATAAAAATAAAATAATGGGAAGGAAACCTCTCGACAACTTTTGAAGGGTGCGTAATGTGAGGAATTTTAATTATTTCTAGGAGTACTTTCCTTTTTCTCTCTCCAAACTGTTTCTGTTTTCTTTAAAATACTGTGTATAAGTGTCTAAGCAAATATAACACCGTCTGCCTTTTACCCTACTCCCAAGTCCATGTTGTTTTTCAGGTTACTACTTTGCCCTTCACCCCTCTTTTTCAATAATCTTGTAGCCGTCAGCCAAGGTTATTCCAGTTCTCGACAGCTTGTCATGTGACCGTTTCAAAGTCTCCCATTTTTTTTGTCTTTTTTTAATTCTTAAATCTATACTCTACACTTCTGGGTTTGGTCCTTTTCCCCCTTCCTTTTTTAAAACACACAGCTTGCTATTTTCCTGAAAACAGAAAAAAGAGCCCTCCCCACGAAAACCCTTCTCTGTATCAAGTTTCTTTCATTGACGATTGTCTTTGTTCTCACCACAAAATTCCGACCACATTTTCGTATTTCTCGTATTTTCAAAAAAAGATTTTGCTTAAATAAACCTTTTTATTTTATTTTATAATGTTGTCGTTTGTTCCTTTGATTTCGTTTTGGATAAAAAGGTAGGTTTCCATATTGAATATTTATTGCAAAATAATGACGTAATTTTCAAACACTCACACTACCCCCCCTGTTGATGGGACTTAGAATAGGATGACTGTATCCCCAGCAGAGGGGGTAAGACACCCTACCGAAAAAAAAAAGAAGTGGCTGGGTATGACAATAAATTACATCTGATGATGAGGCTCCAGTTCAGAGTGCAAATACCCCTTAACTGCCATTACTCCCAGGTCCACTCTGATCCCGAGTGATAATACCTGTCAGCTCAAGTAGATCTGTTATAAGATTATTCGGTAGGAATACTTGATGCAAAACTAAAAGTGTATACGAAGGATTATTATTATCAATTGTTCCTTGAAATATTATAAAGTTAAAATAAAGTTGGCGACCTTAGTCGAGGGTGACCCGAAGGAACCCTAATGGGTTCAATCCCAGGTCGCGTCATATCAAAGACTTTAAAAATGGTACCTGATACCTCCTTGCTTAATACTCAGCAATATAAGGTACGTATCAAGGGTAAAGTGGAGCAATCCAGAGAAAGGAGTAGCACCCTCCCCTACACCTCGTTGTAGTAGCTATTGAAAAGGGAGCTTTATGGTTTCCCTCGACTAGGCAGCAGTCGTGACGATACTGCTATATGGATGCACTACTTGGACGCTAACTAAACGGCTGAAGAAGAAGCTAGACGGCAATTACACAAGAATGTTGCGAGCAATATTGAATAAGTCCTGGCGGCAACACCCCACAAGACACCAACTATACGGCCACTTGCCTCCCATCACGAAAACTATACAAGTTAGACGAACCAGACACGCAGGACACTGCTGGAGAAGCAAGGACGAGCTCATAAGTGATGTACTCCTATGGACCCCCGCATATGGCCAAGCAAAAGCAGAACGACCAGCTCGAACATACATACAGCAGCTATGTGATGATACGGGATGTAGCCCTGAAGACCTACCAAAAACGATGAATGATAGGGAGAAGTGACGAGAGAAGGTCATGGATATCCGTACTAGCTGCACGACATGATGATGATGATGATGATGAAGGTCGCCAACTTTACTTTTTACTTACACCGAGATGTAAGGGAGGGCGCCAATCTTCCCTGGATTGCTACATTTTGCTCTTGATCCTCACCTTATAGGAGTGAGTTTTAAGCCAGGCGGCAACCGTTACCATTTTAAAAAATATTTTGTATGACTCGACCCGGGATTAAACCCCGGTCTCCCAGACTATTGTCGAACACTCAATTCATCAGATGACTATTATTAAATAGAAATTGTTACTTGATAAATAATTAGGGAATACTTGATATATAACTGTAAAATGATCTCAGAATGCTTATATAGTGATCCATACGAGTGGTCTTTTGGTCCTCGGCTTCAGCTGGGCCGCTTTCAAGTCGAGAAACGGTCAATGACAAGTAAGCATCGCACAAGACCTTCTGGTCTAGTTCAAGCTATAAACAGGCATATGTGCCGGATTCACATTGCATTTACTGAGTCTAAGTCCAGCAGGGTCACCTAGCTCACATTGCATCAAAATGAGCCTATGGCCAGCAAGGCACGAGTCTCTTAAAAAAGACCTCGTGTCAAGTCTTCTCTAGCGGGAGGCAGAGACAAACACCACTTACTTTGAACTTTAAACCTAAACTATTTTACCAAGCTTTTTGCTTTCATGTGGCACTCAATGAGACTCGAATTCACTTGTGAAGGTTTGCTAGTCTAGCTTGCTAACCATTACCCCACCAGGGGCGCCCTAAACATAATGTATTTTGTCCGTCTTTTCATCTGAAAACGAGTGTATGTTTTTTTCTTTTTCTTTTTTTTTTTTCTGTCCTACATTTAGGGTCATCTCGTGATGAACTTTTTAAGCCATAAGCCCAATTTCCTGATTAAATATTAGCACATGTTAATCATTTTTACGGTTAGACCTACTGAGGCAGTAATTAGAACCTAAAAAAAAATTAAGCTTATCTTAATACTTGACACAAGTATTGTTTAGTTGGTTGGTTTTACGGCATGTAAACCCTTGATGGGTTATCTAATGCCGAAGTCAGTCTTTTTAAGCCTAATTATATGCTTTAAAGTATCTCATAACATCACGTATTTACCCAACCCCTCCATCACAAGCAGGATGTGACACAAGGCTAATTTTAAAGAAGAGTAAAACTGGTTTGAATATAGAGTTTTCCTTCTCCTAGATTGGTTACCTAACCAAGGCCCTGTTATTTACCTGTGAAGGGAACAGCTAATTCATGCCTTTCCAAAGGGTATTAGCTCGAAATAAAACTCAAACAGTTTTGTTTAGGATTTGAATTGTTGTCACCGATGCAATTTTAAACGATTATAATAGTTACTCAAAACGCAATTCCATAAATATTTCTTGATTTTTTTATGTTGAAAAATAAAGAAAATATGCCCTAAATAATGATATTTAGAAGGAGGTACCTGTAGTGTAATGGTTATCATCGTAGGAAATTGACACGGCGACACGAGTTCAAATCCTGGACGAGACTGATTGCATTTCACATAGCACTAATACCCTTAGGAAAGGTATGAATCAAATTATTCTCCCTCCAGCTATGGGTAAATACTAGGTGAGGCAACTAGTCTAGAAGAAGGAAAACTCTGAATTCAAACCTGTTAAACTCCGCTTAAAAATTAACCTTGTGTCATATCCTGCCCGAGCGGAGGGGTTGGTAAATATGATAATGATATTTAGAAAGTAATCTATTTTCTATGTACGTAAAAAGTAAAGTTAGCAACCGTAGTCAAGGGGACCCAAAGGCTTCCTTTTCAATAGCTACTGCAGCAAGGTGTGGGAGAGGGCGCTACTCCTTTCGCAGGACTGCTCCACTTTATCCTTGATCCATGCCTTATAATGTTGAGTGTTAAGTAAGGAGACTTTAAGTATCATTTTTTGAGTCTTTAGTATGACTCGACCTGGGATTGAACCCCGGTCTCCCGGGCTTTTGGCGAACGAACACTATTAAGGACTGAATAAAACGATATAAAATCAAGATTTACATGTATTTATACTAAAGGTATACAAAAATGAATTGAAGTGGTTTGGTTTAGTTTCTCTGTTTAATGGTATATCAACCTTCGTGTACTATCAAATGTCAAAGCCATCCTTGTAAAAGAATAGTAGTGGTGCTATTCAACCCCAAGCTGAGGGGGTGGCTAAGGGGGTTCATACATTTCACAAGGGTATTAGTTTAAAATTTAACGTAATAGTATGAATGGAGATAGAACTCGTTCTCAAACTCATCGTAGTCGAGAACGTTAACTATAATACCACGAGGACTTTCCACATTTCGAGATTTGAAATTGTAATCTAAATTACTTTCAGATATCAGCTGTCTTACGAGACTTGTTCTTAAGGCAAGAATTGTTTTTCTCACCTACAGCCAATCGTCTGAACTATGGCAGCAGGGCGTGAACCGATGACTCCTCCACCCCGAACAAACTTCGTTGTAGAATTCCCAAGAGGCTCAAGTTAGTTCTCCTCAGCTAGCACTTGTCACCTCGCCTAAAAGGTGTAAAGACTGACTTAATTAGTCGGCGCCAGAGGCACTTCTGAGAGGAAATGCTGTCCGAACCTAAGCAATTTTCTCTCCACGAGAGTTTCATTTCCTGTGGGCTACGTTCATTCTAAACCGGCCTTATAACAGATATCTCCCTAAAAGTTCTAAAATGCGAACCTACAGTCGATAATTAGAATCAAATAAAACTTAATCGCACACGATTGGCAGGGTGATAGGAATTCGACTCTTGTCAGGAGTCTACAAATTCAACTATTGTCGTAAAGCAACTAAAGTTGGCGACCTTAGTCGAGGGTGACTCGAAGGCTCCCTTTCCGATAGCTACTACACCAAGATGTAGGGGAGAGCGCTACTCCTTTCCCAAGATTACTCCACTTTACCCTTGATCTGTACATAATGCTGAGTGTTAAGCAAGCAGGCATCAAGTACCATTTTTGAGTCTTTGGTATGACTCGACAAGGGAGTTATTGGCGAACTCTCTAACCATCATGACAATGTCTGAAAAAGGGTTAGATTAAATTTATTTGTCGATTAACTTTCTACGTAGTTATCAGAGGTAATCAGTTCTTTTATATATTTCAACACTAAACCTATTCTTGTCCAGTCGCCTGAGACTGTAGAACAGACCGACTGCTTCTCTGCAGAGGGGTAAGCTCCCCACCGCCACCGCCACCGCCACCATCACCAACAAGTGTCCTAGATATGACACTAAACAATCTGATGGTGAGGTTCCAGTAATGCTGGAGCTTTGGGGAATGCGGAATACCCCCTCATTGCTATCACTCCCAGGTCCACTCTAGCCCGGAGTGGTAGCACCTGATAGGATCCTATCTGTTGGTCGAATAGAACTGTATACTTATGCTAAACTGAATTGTTTGAAATTGAACTATTTTGACATTTAAACTGCATACAAATGCTAAACTGAACTGTTTGAAATGGAACTGTTTTTGTATGCTAAACTGAACAGTTTGAAATAGAACTGCTTTGACATTTAAACTGCGTACTTATGCTTAACTGAATTGCTTGAAATGGAATTGTTTTTGAATGCTAAACTTAAATTGTTTGAAATAGAACTGTTTTGACATTAAACTGAGTGTCAGCAAAAAACTATGCTTATACAAAACTGAATTGTTTATAATATAACCGTTTAGGTGTATAAAAATGGATTTGGCGTTAAATAACCTACAATAGTTGATATGCCATAAAACCAAAGCAAACCAAGACTATTCATAAGTAAAGTTAGCGACCATAGTCGAGGGTGACCCGAAGGCTCCCTTTTCGATAGCTACTACACCAAGGTGTAGGGGAGGGCGCTACTCCATTCCCAGGATTGCTCCACTTTACCCTTGAACCGTACCTTATAATGCTGAGTGTTAAGCAAGGTGGTATCAAGTACCATTTTTAAAGTCTTTGGTATGACTCGACCTGGGATTGAACCCAGGTCTCCCGGGCCATTGGCGAACACTCTAACCGCTGGGCCAATGTTCCGGTTTGAGACTATTCATAATTGTTATATTTTTCATCGTATTCAAATGAAAAATCAGTTATGGAGTTCACCTGGCAATACACAAGTCTCCGTCTGAATAAAATATCAAAAATAATACAGACTTGTTTCATATTTTTCTTTTTTCTTGTCCAAAAGGTTGCGTCCTCGTGGTGTAATGGTTAAAGCGATGGACTGCGGAATCGTAGTAAGTGAGTTCGTACTCCAGTCGCACTATTATGTTCATTTTCGGGCAAATACCCTTGGGAAAGGCATGAACCCCCTTATCCTCCCAGCTACAAAGTCTACTATTAACAAAAACTAGATCTGGTCTTCTAGCTAAAATTTGGTCATTTGATTCCCTCTCAAAATCCATTACGAGTTGGTGATCTTCACCGGAGTCCGTGACACAACGAGCCTTCATAGTTCTCCAGGACTCTTTACAGTATTCTAACCGACCTCAAAAATGCCGTCTCAATTCTTTCTTGGACCTTCAGTTATCTCACTGTCTTTCCCAGTTTTTTTTAAAGGATTGATTCAAGTGTTCCAACAATGACTGATATCACCGTCACTTTCATGTTTCATAAATTTCTAAGCTCTCTAGCGAGGTCTGGGTATTTATGCAAGCATAGCGAAGTCCACTAACTGACATTTTTTTCTTCTTGTGAAATAAAACCATGTCCAGTCGGGTTTGAGTGGGCTGTTTTTATCTCAAAAAATCTTGTGTGTCTCATTTTCGAGGAGATATTCTAATCTGTGCATACAATATTTGTGAGTACATTTAGATTTTAATCTCTTGCACAATTTCTGATGAATTACCGTCCCCAATAATAATAATAATAATAATAATAATAATAATAATAGCGGGAGCCCTGATTTTGTAGCTGTTCATTTGAAGCTGGAATCATAAAAATTAGTCAGTCATCTTATAAGATGTATAGCAATAAGATACTGAATTTTCAAGTGTCTACGATAATTTTAAATGCCTGTACAAAAAAGTCTGGAAACTTATTGAATGTACCACGTATTTAACTCAGCTGGGAAGATAAAGTGGCTCATAATTTACCTAAAAGATAAAAATCAAAAAGTAAACGATATCCAACACTTTAGTCACTACACTACGGGGATTCTCTTCACGGTTGACTTGTACATTTTATAATTCAATACTTTAAAAGTCAATTGAAAGAACAAATCAATGACTATTTGAATAAGCAACTTTTTTATTATCAAAGATCGCAGGGGTCAGAAGGGATTTAAAGTGCATGGGAAGGGGATTCACATTGAATAACGTGTTTAACATATTTTCCTAATATGAATAGACCTTTTCAATCCCCTTAACTGATTCTGAATTAGATTTTAGAAGTAAATAAACTTTTTTTTTTTCAATTAACAATCTAATTACCAGTCGGCGGGGCCTGGAATACACTGACTGTATCGTCTGTCAAAGGGAAAGACCCCCACTCCCAAAAGATTCTAAATAGCAATAATTGATGCTACATAACTTTTAAATTATTTGTATTGAGATTAGTCACTTGAAACTATAATTGTTTACGAAAGATTATTATTATTATTGGTTACTTGAAACCCTATAACTTTGTGCAAACAAATGACTTTCATTAAATAGAAATATTTACCTGAACCCCTATAATTATTAGTATTAGATAGGAATACTTGAAACCATAAAACTGTGTGCAAATTATTTATATTAGATAGGAATACTTGAAACCATAAAACTGTGTGCAAATTATTTGTATAAGATAGGAATACTTGAAACCATAAAACTGTGTGCAAATTATTTGTATTAGATAGGAATACTTGAAACCATAAAACTGTGTGCAAATTATTTGTATTAAATAAGAATATTTGATTTCTCAAAATTTTTATCGCTTAGAACATTCGAAAGATTGTCTTTATTTTTATTGTTATACTCATAACGTTTCGGCCGATATGTCCTTCGAGGTTCTGTGTTGGCTCTAGAGTTCGACATGGAACACCTGAAGAAAGCCGAGGGACTTATCAGTCGAAATGTCGTAACTATGAAGATGAAGACAATAGTCCGAATATTCCATGTGATAAAAAGGAATACTTGATATCATGTCATTATGTGCAAAAAGCTCTTAAAAAACAACAATATAAAACCCGTAAATATAAATGTACAATAAATACAATTCCCTAGACTCTAGGCATAAAATAACCCTAGATGGGTTGACATGCCATAAAAATCAGTTAATCAATTAATCTTTAAAAAATTCGCGGAAATTTAGTAATCCTTTCATTACCATTACTCCCAGTTCCACTCTGACCCGGAGTAGCAGTACCTGCTAGAGTCCCATCTATGGATCAAATAGATTTGTTTGAAAATTATTCATATTCGATAAGACTGTATACAAAGGAAAAAAACAAACAAAAATAAAACAACGAAAAACATAAAACAAACACAAAACCTTTAAGAAACGACACAAAAAAATGTAAATAATAACGTAGAATGAACATGATTCTCTAACTTCAAGGCACAAAATAACCCAAGACGACCTGAGATGCCAGTAAAACCAATCAAGCAAGCAAGCAATGTTTATCTCCTTTAAAAAGAAATTTTTTTATGCTTCCGTATCTTAAGATTATGACCAATAGCTTTCTAGGGGCTAAAATGAATGAATAAATGAATAAAACGTAAATAAATAAACAGCTCCCACACCACCCGGTGCTTGTACTAGAGAGGAGGTGCCCGAAATTGATGACGTAGACACGTGAAGCGTTGGCCCTGTCTGCATATGCCCGCACTTTTGCTGACCCGACTGCATCAGTGAATCAAAGACGTTTAGCGTCTGATAATGATGTCAGTGCGGTTATTATTGTCGACAATTAGCGACGTCTACCGGAGCAATTACATTTCGATTGCAACTGACACAGCCGGCAAATATCCCATGATTCAACTGCTAAAAACACCAAACGTGCTTTTTATACGGCAGTTGCGGTTCCTTCGACTCTTTTTTTCCCCATTCGCACGGTACACACCCCAGTTAGCCATTGTGACACTCCTCGACCGAATTCTGAGAATGATATCATTTACGAGGTCGTCCCATCCATCCCTACATTTCTGTCGTAAGGCTTTTTGATTAATATCGTCTGAAATTCACAGATTAGTCATCCCCCCACCCAATTCTACGAATTATCCGGATTTGTAATTACGACGTTTTCGGCCTCAGGATTCTTTGGCCTTCTGGATTGTATGACATACTGAGAGGAGTCATTGTCATTATTCTTTTGCTTATTCAGAGTATCGAATTTATTTTTGTCTAAGACGCAGTATTTTCCCAGATTCTTCATCACCAAAAGTTAGGGGTGCATAGTATACACGAAAACTATAACTATATTCGCAACGGGGTGATCACAAGTAAATTAGGACTCTAGTCCAAATAAATCTGTTTTACGTAATTACAAAGAAATATCCTCAAGAATGTTAGAACTGTTTTGATATTTAACTGTGTGTAAACAAAATATTTCCTTATACTAAACTGAATACTTGAAATAGAAATGTTTTTCACAATTAAACTGTACTTACATTTAAACTGCGTGCTTATGCTAGACTGTATTGTTTGAAATTGAACTGTTTTTGATATTGAAACTCTACTTACACTAAACTGAATTGTTATAAATAAATGTTTGAATAAACTGAATAGTTTGAAATAGAAATGTTTTTGACAATTAAATTGTGTACTCATGCTAAACTGAATTGTTTTAAATAGAACTGATTATTTACATAGAAATGGATTTAGCGTTAAATAACCTACAAGGCTTGATGTGCTATAAAAACCAACCAACCAACCAACCAACCAACCACAAGAATGTGTTTGTTTATGATTTTATTTCTCTTAATGGGAACTTCTTTATACCATTACACCACTCGAGGTGTTGTATAGAAAGAAGTTGCAGAGGTATTACAAGATTTTTAAAGATCAAAACGCAAATTAAAATAAAAATAAAAAAGAATTATTCATTAATTTGCCAAAAAACACAAAGCAATAACGTTGAATTATTAAAGGAAAAGGAGCCGGCTCATTGGCCTAGTGGGTAGAGTGTTCACCAATGGTCCGGGAGACTGAGGTTCAATACCATGTCGGGTCATACCAAAGACTTAAAAAATGGTAATTGATACCTACTTGCTTAACACTCAGGAATATAAGGTGCGTATCAAGGGTAAAGTGGAGCAATCCAGGGAAAGGAGAAGCGCCTCCCTACACCTTGGTGTAGTAGCAATCGAAAAGGGAGCCTTCGAGTCACCCTCGACTATGGTCGCCAACTTTACTTACTTTTATATTAAAGAAAAAAAGAAGAAACAAAACAAAACGAGCTCCGATTACTAAAGTCGTGGAATGCTAAAATATATCCCCTTGACTAACACACAAAACTTGTTCCACATTATTACAAACACTTGCGTCTCTTTCAAGAAACTGTTAAATATTCAACGGCTTTAGCAGATGTACCAAAAACTATCATGCGCGTATTGTACGCGGATTTTATCTGTGGTTTAAACTTCGGTCATGCGGAATTATCTCCCCTGCCGATGAACAAATTTATCTGACAAACTTTATTGCTTCATGCTATACCCAAGGCTCCAACCAGTAACAGCAACAACAAGATGATTGGTTGATCTGGAATGAGGTCACGAGGTTATAGTGATAAATCTTGAGGGTAGGATATTTTATCCTTGGCCAGACGAACGGACAGTAACGGGGTGGGAGAAGGGGAAGATTTACGTAGTGGAGAAGGAGAAAAAAGAAAGAAAAAGAAGAAAAGAAAATTAAAAGTAGTTCGGTAGGTAAAAAGAGGGAATGAAAAGACGTGGAAGATCTACGTAGACAGATGTAAATAAACTGAAATAGACGATATATATATATATATATATATATATATATATATATATATATATATATATATATATGTATAGGTTGTTTTTGTTTGTTTGACGGTATATCAACCTTCTTGGGTCTTTTAACACCAAAGCTATCCTTATAGAAGAACAGCAGTTGTAGCTGCTGGTTATAAGGGGCTTCATACCTTTCCTCGGGGTATTAGTCCTAAAGTGATTCGATCTCGCTCACTTCGAGTCCGCAGTCCAGCAGTTTTAGCAATTACACTACGGGGACACCTCTCTCTCTCTCTCTCTCTATATATATATATATATATATATATATATATAAAAGTAAAGTTAGCAACCATAGTCGAGGGTGACCTGAAGGCTCTCTTTTCGATAGCTACTACTATGTGTAGGAGGCGCTACTCTTTTCCTTAGATTGATCCACTTTACCCTTGATCCGTACCTTATAACACTGAGTGTTAAGCAAGGAAGCATCAAGTACCATTTTTTGGTACTTTATATATATTTGGTATATATTTATATATTTTTGGTACTTTATATATATATATAATATATATATATATATATATATATATATATATAAATATAAATATAATATATAATATATATATATATATATATATATATAAAGTACCAATATATATATATATATATATATATATATATATAAAGTACCAATATATATATATATATATATATATATATATATATATATAAAGTACCAATATATATATATATATATATATATATATAAAGTACCAATATATATATATATATATATATAAAGTACCAATATATATATATATATATATATATATATATATAAAGTACCAATATATATATATATATATATAAAGTACCAATATATATATATATATATATATAAAGTACCAATATATATATATATATATATATATATATATAAAGTACCAATATATATATATATATATATATAAAGTACCAATATATATATATATATATATATAAAGTACCAATATTATATATATATATATATATATATAAAGTACCAATATATATATATGTATATATATATATATATATATATATATATAAAGTACCAATATATATATATATATATATATATATATATATATATATATATATAAAGTACCAATATATATATATATAAAGTGAAAGGCAAACAGTCTTTGGATTCGAACACCGTTTACTTATTCTATTTCTTACGGCTAATCGTTATAAATCCAATTATTCTCCCTCCAGCTATGGGTAAATAGTAGGGGCAGACTAGGTTCTTTAACCTTGGTGCGGCAACTAGTCTAGAAGAAAAGTCCTAATTCACACCTGTTAATCTCCGCTTAGAAAATGACCTTGTGTCATATCCTGCCAGAGCGGAAGGGTTGATAAATATATAAATTTATAGATATATGGAAATAAATTCGACTGAATGAAGTTAAAAAAACAAAATAATCCAAAATTTGATGAATTTATTATAAAAATTTCTCCTGTTATTTCAAACATCCATCGCTAATTTAACAACATTTTCATGAATTTAAAGTCCTGAAGAAGGTTATTATAACCGAAACGTTTAACATCGACTTTCATCATAAATTCATAAAATTTTGGATGATTTTGTTCATTCAACTTTTCTTCATATATAAATATATAATTTAACAGTGTGAAATGCATAAAACTGTAATGGGTTTAAATAGGTAGATAAACAGATAGATAGATAGATAGATATGAACTGATTGAGATAGATAGGAATATATATATATATATATATATATTCCAGTTTGGAATATATATATATATATATATATATATATATATATTCCAGTTTGGAATGTATTATATATATATATATATATAAAGTTGGCGACCTTAGTCGAGGGCGACCAGAAGGCTCCCTTTTAGATAGCTACAACACTGAGGTGTAGGGGAGGGCGCTACTCCTTTCCCTGGTTTGCTCCACTTTACCCTTGATACGCACCTTATATTGCTGAGTGTTAAGCAAGGAGGTATCAAGTACCATTTTTAAAGTCTTTGGTATGACTCCACCTGGGATTGAACCCAGGGTCTCCCGGACCATTGGTGAACACTCTACCCACGAGTATAATGGTATATATATATATATATATATATATAAAGAGATAGAGAGAGAGAGAGAGAGAGAGAGAGAGAGAGAGAGAGAGAGAGAGAGAGAGAGAGAGAGAGAGAGAGAGCAGTGATAAAAACCAATAGGTATAGATAGATATCTTATATATCTGAATGCAGACTCTGATTGAGATGACGAGAGCCGAAAAATATGATTCTACACAAACACACACGACTGGGGGCACAGATCGACTCATGGCGACATCCTTCTGAACAGATTGGAAAGACGTTGAAAACAGCTCCATAGGAAGAAGATAAATAGACTACCAGAGATAAAAGAGAATAGCTTCCATCGCTTCCACCCCCCATTAACAATGATTACGGTGGGACACAAAACAAACAGATGCTCAAATGAAACGAGCCAGGTTGACGACAGACGCTGATGAGACAGAAGGAGGCGGCTGGCCAAGTCGATAGAGTGCTTAGGCCAATGTCAATGGCTTCCCCCTTAAACGAAAGCCAAAAGACAGAGATAATAATAATAATAATAATAATAATAATAATAATAATAAATAAATAAAACAAAACATCGACAAGGATGAACTGATATCGAACTAGATTTGTTTCTCGTAACTATCGTGAAGAACATCTGCCTCTGGATATCTATCTATCTATCTATCTATCTATCTATCTAAGTGTATATGTGCGTGTGTGTGTGTTAATATGAAAATATCTATAAAATAGTATATTTAATGGATGTATTTATTCATATATGGATCATCATCATCCTCATCATCTTGTCGTGCCACCAGCACGGATATCCCTGACCCTCTCTCGCCACTCCTCCTTATCGCTAATCGCTTCTGGCAGGTCCTCAGGGCTACATCCCGTATCCTCACATAGCTGCTGTATGTAGGTTCGAACAAGTTGCCCTGCTTTTGCTCGGCCATGTGAGGGGGTCCATCGGAGAACATCACTTATGAGCTCGTCCTTGCTTCTCCGGCAGTGTCCTGCATGTCTGGTTCGTCTAACTTTGATAGTTTTCGTGATGGGAGGTAGGTGGCCGTTCAGCTGCTGCTTTGTGAGGTGTTGCCTCCAGGACCTGTTTAAAATTGCGCGCAACTCATGGATAATATGCCAATATAAAGCGATTCTTTGTTTTTTAAACTATCTTCAGGACAATGTGACGTAATCTCATGCAAAACCGTATAATAAAACGCACTTTTTTCCAATGCGCATGAAAATCACTCAGCGTCTTATAAGGTCAGGGGTCAGTTTTAAGTTACTGGCTCGCGGAGTTGTACAACTACAGTGACCCATAAACATCTTCTCAAATGTAAATAAGTGAAACTTTGAAAATGACCTATGAGGAAAGAAATCTACGAATATCAGGCGAAAACTCTTCATCAGACATTCGTAATATAAACTCTTTTATCTATTTAAAAAAAATGTTTGCCCAAATTGAGGTGCGTCTAATAAACCTCTCAGTTATATAAGCTGTTAAATATAGACATATATATCTATAGTTGGTAGTAATTCCATCAGGACAAAAAAAACAAAAAAACATTCAACAGTGAACATTTAAATTTTCCTGGTAAAGAGCTCAATGTAACTGACATTACAGAGCAATAATTTCTTTAAGAAAAAAACAAAACCGGTCACATTAGGATTATAAATTTATTTCCATCCTGTTATGGGCTTTGATATAAATCAAAAACACCAAAAACAACAGGACTGCTTCAGATCTAATGGATAAAATTATTCAGTGTTTTTGATTTATATCAAAACTCATAACAGGATGGAAATACATTTATAATCCTAATGTGACCGGTTTTTGTTTTTTCTTATATATATATATAGATTTGTAAAAAACTTTTTCACAAAATTGCAAACTGACAGATACAGATGAGAATTAATAGTCATAAATTTATAGACTAAAGTTCAACCAGAAATAAATAGATATGAACCGATTAAAGTTAATAGATAAGAATAGATTAAAATACATAGGGAATATAGAGTCATTGTGTTGTTGTCATTACTCCCAGGTCCACTCAGACTTAGACTCGTAGTATATACTTGAGTTCAATCAATGGATTTGTTTGAGATAAAAATTGAATTATTTTGTAGTACTTTAATGCATTAGTTCTTAAAATACTGATATTTTCTCTTCCCCCCCCCGCAACCTGGGTTAAGCACTCGAGTGGAGAATTACCGGCTCCTACATACGCGTAAATAGGAAGCTCCTCCAATGAACTGAGCACTTTGGTAGCCGATAAGCCTATACGTAAATAAATATATACGTAAAATTCCTTCGCTGATGCTGAGAAGCACGATATCTTTACGGTAAGATATCCGACTGACGTAAAGTCAGCCGGGTTTCGATCCCAGTTTGAAGCATCTAACGTGTCTAGCCACACTGAAGAGTTGTGATACATCGAAACATTTTGTCTGCTTTGTGGGATGTTGCTTCCAG